>OX451219.1:117778725-117980496 GCA_949628195.1 Phasia obesa | reverse complement strand
TGATGCTGTTGTTGAGATGTATGCAAATGCTTTGTAGCGAAACTATAATTGTTTTTCCTCTGTTGAGAGTGAACCTAAAGGGTGGACAAAACCAAAAAACGTTAATCATTTCTCAAGCACTTAAAAGGGCTCTTAGTATGGAACCAGGCAACGCCGGGTAAAAAACACTATTTTAAGATTAAAAAAGTGCGTAGCACTATAGCTTAAAAATTAAAGGGTATCCCCATAGGTAATGTAATTTAACCAAATTGGCCCCATCTTTTGAAGCGTTTCCATTTTTTCTTTATCTCTTTATAATTAAGAACTTAAGCCTAAATATTTAATTTATTCATTAAAAATAGTTTAAATAAAATTAAAATTCATATAATTTCGCAGAGCGGGCACGGCTGTGACATTGTTAACTTCAACACTATTGTGTTAATAATCAAAAAATATACATTTATAAAAAAAATATCTAATTGAAGTTAATTGCTAACCAAAGGTTGACTAATACCAAGTTATATACCATTTTCAAATTAAAGAAAATATATAAAGAGAATAAAAATAAAGAAAAAATGTTTGTTTGGTAGTATAATATAAATAAATAGTGTTTTATATTCCATCTCCTATGAAATATAAAAGTTCAAAGTATATTCGAATCGAAAAAATTATTTATTTTCGATTTAGGCTGTTAGATAAACTACCCCTTCCCGATTATGGCCAAAATTTATACAGCTCTTCATCTCCATAAACCAAAGGCACATACTGAATTTCATTTTGATATGTCATACGTTATGACCTGTAGAGCGTTTACAAAATTTGGGAGTATGTAAACTACCCCTTGCCCGTTCCTAATTAGGCCCAAAATTTATACAGCTCTTCATTTCCATAAACCAAATGCACATACTAAATTCCGTTTCAATATGTCATACGGTATGACCTGTAGAGCGTTCACAAAATTTGGGGGTAAGGAAACTACCCCTTGCCCCCTCCCGATTATGCCCAAAAACTATACAGCTCTTCATCTCCACATACCAAAGGCACATACTAAATTTCATTTTGATATGTCAAACGGTATGACCTGTACAAACTCCACAAAAATAGTGGCATACACACCCACCCACAGACATCATCGCAAAAATAGTCAAAATGGATTCAGGAGACCTCTAAACGTATAAATCTGTCAAAATCTCGACCTCGATTTTTTCATGATTACTATACTAAGTATGGTAAAGACAAAAATTAAATTTCTCATATCCTATTTCTTTGATAAGTTTGTTTAAATAGAAAGAAGAGTGCTGATGACGGACGCAGCTGTCTAGAAAATCCATTCCACTCTGCTGGTGTCTAATTCTTCTTTATCTCCTTATAATAAATAACTTAAGCCTAAAATAATTAAAAATTACAAAAAATTCAAAAAATTACCTACAATTTAAAAGAATTAAAAATAAAAATAAATTGCGGCAAAAATGACAAAATTCACACAAGAAAAAATCAATAAAAATCGGAATTTTTTCAAGACTTTATTTATTTCACCGATACTTTATTTTTCTGAAATCGAAATTTTAACTTAAAATATACCAAAAATGGAAAATTCAAACTACAAAAAAAAACAAACTTTCCAAAAGAGTCTTTTCTGTCAAAAGCCGATTCATACGCACACGCAAGGTATATTTATTTTACTAGGTAGTGGCGTCCCTACAACAAATACAACAATACAAGAACAACATGGCATTTTGTTGTTGCTTTGTAGTTCGAAATTTCAAAAAACATATAAGAAAATTGAGAAGGCGTATATGTGTTTTATTTCTTTCTCACTTCTACACTATAAAATTTCTTAACACATACAACTTTTGACATGTCGAACTACTAAATCAGCTGGGCGGACGACACTACCTAGTAAGATAAATATACCTTGCGCACACGTTTTAAACTTTATTTTATTTTTAGAAAATTCCATCTTAGTCAAATTTATCATCAAACTAACAAAATGTCAAAATTTAAAAACAAAATATTTTTGTTGGCTCTTACAATAATTTTAAATTGAAATTAACTTCCTAAATTAGTACAAACAATACCACCATATATATTCGTATATTTAAAAAATAATCCATTAACAAACAAATGGCACTCAGTTAGTTAACCATCGATTTGTGGTTAAATTCCAAATGCACATACAAGCAAAAGGGGTCATTTTTAACTGGACATAATTCATTTACTGTTTAATTAGAATTGCATGAGGGTGCTCTAACAATGTTCAATAATTTGTTAATCATGACAGAAATTAATGTCGAGTTGTTTGAATTATAAAATCTCTTGTTAGCAGATCAGATGAGATCGCATTACAATAATATTAATTCACACTTAAGGCAGACGTCATTAATTTTGTTTTATAATATTCCATTGTGGCCAGCTGCTAGTGGTAAATAGTACAGCAAGTAATTAAAAAGAAATAAAATTGATTCAGTCGTTTGAGCAAGAAATAAGGGTGATTTTGGCGTTACGTACTTTGCTCTCAAACTTCTAGTTGATAGTGTGTTGATTTGCCAGTACTTTTTTTTAATATTTCTTTGAGAATGTAAAAAATCTATAAGAATGTATTCTCAATTCTAAAGAATGGTGTATTCTAAAAGAGCAAAAAATCCTTTAAAGCTTAAGATGTAAGTACTCGTATGTCCACAAAAGCAATCAATTAAAAAAAAGTAGCTGAAATCGTAAAATAAAAAATAACACTGAATTAAGATAATTATTAGTACTAATTCAAACATTCCGAACATTATATACCATTTACCATGGTAGATATATTTTTTGTGATGTTAATACATAAGAAATTTTTAAATTTATTTCTGATTTATCGGGTTTTACTCTTATTGTTTCAATCATACTTGGGATTTTTTCATTGGCATTGATTTTTCATTGGCTTTATTTCAAATAGTTACAATAAAAAATGATAAATATCATTTAGTGCTACTGATTTATTTTTAATAACAATTGTTTTTACCAATGGTAATGAAAATGTAATGAAATTATATAATTACTAATTATAATTGATGAAAAAATTATTGTTTTTATTAAACACAAATTTATGATCGCAGTACGAATGAAGTGTCAATTTCATGCCTGGTTATGCTTTTCTAAATCTGTAACATTTTATTCAATCTAGTGAGGCACTACTATTGCATTCACTTTAGTTTTGAAAATCTGTAGTATGCAATCGACAACGGGTTAAAAATTAGTCATAAAAATTTTCAGAAATTTTTTTTATATTTTTTCTGATTTTTTTTTGTTTTTATATAAAAAAAATGCAATAATAGGAGAGCAAAGAAAGGAGATGGGTGGGACTTCGTTAAAAACACCACTACAAAACGGTTGATTGCAAATGTGGCCAATAATGATAATGCCTTTTTATAATTTAATCATTGAATAATGGTAATGGTTTTATTTTTTTAAATAATTAATAATAATGAAACATCTTCATTAAAAACCATTACCATTAATGAAAACAATGGTAATGAAAAAACATTTGTTAGCATTATTTCGTATTTTTGGTATTATTGTAACCTGGGATATCAGCCAAACTTGTCGATTTTAAATCATATTCAGCATACAAATTTTTGATTTGGTGACATGGCGACATTTTGACGATTTATAAAATAGTTGGCGACTTTCCATTTATTTTTTTTTTTTTTTATTTATAAGAAATATATTTATAATTAAAAAATATATATTAATATTATTGTCTAAAACTCATAAAACAATATTTTGACGATTTTTTGAAAAAAAAAAAAAAAAATACGAAAACCCTAGTTGGAGCGAACTGGTCGGATCTAAATTTGATTTGATGGTCATTTTTGTTTTTTTCTTCTGAATTTTCGGTTTCTTTAAAACTGTGAGGAAAACAAAACACTCGCCGTTTTTCCCATATATCCATCATATATTGACGGATATAATTTTCGAAACTAAATTTAACAGGTTGAAGTAATTAAAATGTTCACAATTTATCATAAGAGCCATGCCAAATCGAATTCGGCAGAAAGGTATATAGACAGACCGATGCACAGTGAACGGTCCCCATAGTAAAACTGGAAA
Organism: Phasia obesa; assembly: GCA_949628195.1. NCBI lineage: Eukaryota > Metazoa > Arthropoda > Insecta > Diptera > Tachinidae > Phasia > Phasia obesa. Next base: position 117,976,428 of record OX451219.1, on the reverse strand, counting down.
AAAGTCGAAGGAGTTACGGTAGCATAATGAAATTTTTGTCACACAACTCTCTTCGCCTACTATTTTAAAAAATGAATTAACATTTTTAGAAATACTTTTATTTTTCCGGTGCGGGGATAATTAAATATCCAAAATCCAATATATCCAATATATTTTTTTTGAATTTTAATCCATCATTTCACATACAAAATAATAAAGCGTGATAGTTTTTTTTATAAAATATAACCAATGTCTAATTATTTAGGGTTGCCGTATACCTTTTTGATTATAACATTATTTTAAACATTTTAGTATTTTTATATATTTTAAATTTTGAAAATTGATATTCAAATAACATTATATGAATAGGGTTACCAAATTGACAACACTAAATATTTTAAAATTAAATTATTTTTTAAGAGAAAAAACATATTTATATAAAGATTAATAATAAAGTTACAAACAATTTCAAATAACATGACAATTGTAAACAATTTCTTAATCACTAAAATAATATTCTGAATCAGTGTTAATGGATTCATCTACTGCTTGTATTTATTGTATTTTTATTAGATGAAATTAATGGATCAGAAGAAATTAGGAGTTTATTCATTATATCTTGAAAACAATTTTCTGTGCTATTTTTTCGAGTGTGCTCAAGTCTGTTCTTTCTTAATTGTTTTGTGAAGGCTTTCTAAAGCATTCGCCTGTGCACTCACCTTGTATTAGTTCGCCCTGGTTTAAAGCATAGCCTACTATTATCATACATTTTCAACTATTAAAAATATCAATTGATAATTTTAATAAAAATATCAAATATGGATGATTTTTAAAATCATTAAATTTCAAAAGTTGACATAGAAAACACCTAAACATTTAGGTTTATAAATATAAATATTTTAGTATATAACGAGTGATTTTTTAAGAGCTTGAGAACTTTTTTTTAAAAAAAAACGCATAAAATTTGCAAAATCTCATCGGTTCTTTATTTGAAACGTTAGATTGGTCCATGACATTTACTTTTTGAAGATAATTTCATTTAAATGTTGACCGCGGCTGCGTCTTAGGTGGTCCATTCGGAAAGTCCAATTTTGGGCAACTTTTTCGAGCATTTCGGCCGGAATAGCCCGAATTTCTTCGGAAATGTTGTCTTCCAAAGCTGGAATAGTTGCTGGCTTATTTCTGTAGACTTTAGACTTGACGAAGCCCCACAAAAAATAGTCTAAAGGCGTCAAATCGCATGATCTTGGTGGCCAACTTACCGGTCCATTTCTTGAGATGAATTGTTCTCCGTAGTTTTCCCTCAAAATGGCCATAGAATCGCGAGCTGTGTGGCATGTAGCGCCATCTTGTTGAAACCACATGTCCACCAAGTTCAGTTGTTCCATTTTTGGCAACAAAAAGTTTGTTAGCATCGAACGATAGCGATCGCCATTCACCGTAACGTTGCGTCCAACAGCATCTTTGAAAAAATACGGTCCAATGATTCCACCAGCGTACAAACCACACCAAACAGTGCATTTTTCGGGATGCATGGGCAGTTCTTGAACGGCTTCTGGTTGCTCTTCACTCCAAATGCGGCAATTTTGCTTATTTACGTAGCCATTCAACCAGAAATGAGCCTCATCGCTGAACAAAATTTGTCACATTTGAACATTTCGAACCGAACACTGATTTTGGTAATAAAATTCAATGATTTGCAAGCGTTGCTCGTTAGTAAGTCTATTCATGATGAAATGTCAAAGCATACTGAGCATCTTTCTCTTTGGCACCATGTCTGAAATCTCACGTGATCTGTCAAATACTAATGCATGAAAATCCTAACCTCAAAAAAATCACCCATTATAACAGAAAATAAGATTATTAATTCATAAAAGTAGTTTTTTAGATGTGCCTATACGGGTCCACCGAAGCTGACTATTTTTTTAAAAAAGTACATATTTTGGCTAAAAACTTCACAATTTTTTACAGTGTTGTTATCAGTATTTGAATTTTAGGATTTCTTCATTGTTTCCGCTACATTTCTGAATAAAAGAAATAAATTTGCATGCATTTTTATTAAAAAATGAATTTTTGAGATTTATTTTTCCAAACCCATTTTTTGTTACTTAAAAATTATGAAAAAATTATCAAAATAGTTCGACTTTAAAGCCGTGTAACTTATATAGGTGTAACGCACATGAAAAACCAAACCACCTCTGGAATCGTGGGAGTCTCAGCTTTCATCCCATATTTATTTTATTGATAAATTCGAAAGATTTTTTTATTTTTTTCCACTAGACAGTTTACTGTGCGACGTTATGAAATTGCTTACCAAAAAGTCATTAAAACCTCAAAACAAATTATTAAGTCTGTTCACAGTAGGCTGCTTATCAGGTTATATACGTAAAATCAAGGCGAATTAATACTAGGTGATTGCACGGGAAAATTCAGGCTTTTTCGCCTCCTTTGCAGTTGTCAAATTTCATATAGAAAAAATTTGTTTATAATTTTTTTTATATGGAGTTTGACTTTTCGCTTTCATGCATATGATGAGCTTTTTCGTCACTGCAATCACCTGTTATGGATTCGCCTTGAGTAAAATTTTTAAAGTGAGTACACTTTAATTTTGGTTATTTTTAAACATTAAGCTGTACAGTCATTTAATTTTCACAAAATAAATTAAAAATATTTAAAACATGTAAAAAAATAAACAAAAAGTCGTACCTTAATTACCTTAATTTAAGTTAAGTACTAAAAGAAATATTTTGTAATTTTGATTTCCCATATGTACGAAGGTATAGATCGCGCTGAAGATAATGGTGGAGGCGAAAAATCTAAAATTGGTATAACCTGGCAATACATTTTCTTGGATGCAACATCATATAAATTATGATTAAAACTCTAAAAAAATAATTTAAAATTATTTACAAAATGCTTCAGCAAGGCTTAAATGGACACTTAACAAAAATTTTTCAGTGGTGCCCAACCATAACCACCTGAAATTTTTTCCTATACTCACAAGTACCTCTAGGAAATCAGATGCCCATCCAACACTAAAAATAAGTAGTAACAAAATAAGCTCTACGAAAAGTTGGTTAATTATTTAAAATTTATTAGTTGCTGCTGATATAACCATTTAAGTACATAATCTGATTAACTACCTAAGGTAAGCAATCGTAAATAATAAACAATTATGTCCTTATGCAAAAAAAAATAAAGTCTACTTGAAGTATACTTTAAGACAAAATTTTCATATAAAATTTGATTTAAAGAAGACTTGAAGTAGACTTTATTTCTTTTGCATAATGGCATATTTCCCTAAAGCGATAAATATGTTATGCTTTAAGAGATATGGGAAGTTCCAAAGAGAAGTGTTTACATATGTATTTCTATAGAGAAAAAATTTAACCAGTAAACATACTATTTACGCAAATTATTACACAAATAAATCATTAAATTTGTTTACAAAAGTTTTTATTTTTATAATAGACTTACCCTTTATTAAAGAAAATATCTTTTAAGTTACCAATTGGATACGAAACGAAATTCACTTAATAGGTATTTAATCAAAATCAAAATACTAACACTTGATTACCGCTGTTACTTAATAAATATTCATCACAATTACCACACATTTGTTAAATGTTACTAAACATTTAATATCGACATTAAATTAAACACTATTTTAACAATAAATAATTTATTTAATAAAATTTCTTTTTGTTTAACCAATAAATAACAAAACTTGAACAATTTATGCTGCAAATTGTCAAACTAAACAACAATAAAAAAAAATGAAAACAAATGCCAAATTGTTAAAACAGCTGTATAAACAAAGGTGAAAAAACAAAGACAGACTTGTTAAAACAAAACAAAAAGACATGCTGTGTTTAGTAGACACTTCAAATAAAAGATTACTGAATTAAATAGTTTTTATTGGCTCTTGGTAAGGCAGTGTACTCATTATGGTTTTTGTCTGAGCTGATGAATTAAAGTTTTTGTTATTGTGAATTTGAAAAAGATATTCAAGCAGGGTTGTCAGATTTATTTTATATAAATAAAAATCGGGGATTTTTATTTGCTAATGGGATTAAAAATTTAGTTTGGGGATTAAAAATTTAGATTGGGGAATTCGTTGAGGATAATTTCAATGCTTTGGGGATTTTTTGGGGATTCTTATTTTGATTTCATATACACAGTGCAACACGGAAAAAAATAACCATATACGGACACCACTACGTGATAAAAAAGTGAAAAATTTCCCGAAAATTTTTAAATTCATTTCGGCTACCTAAGCGCTACCTAAACGGTGTTAAGAATCATTCCTAGGAAGTTCATATGTTCTAGAAAGTTGTTTACTGAGATCTTAGGTTCATTTTTGTAGTGGATTGTTTCCTTGTATTTTGAACGGTTTGCTACCTATGGACCTGAACAGGGGAAAAAAGGTAAAAAATTTAATTTTTTAAAGTTTCAAAGCTATTTTGACCTTGAAGATGAAGTTTTTTTGATTTTATATGTTAACAATTTTTGTTCTTTATGAAAAGAGCTACAACCTTGCCTCAGGGAGTATATCAAAATTTCAAACGGTTTGTAAAATATGAGCTTGAGTAAATGATCATTTTTTGCAAAAATGACATCGAGGCCCCACATCTTTGAGGGCCCATAAAAAAAACCTGGAGGACTTTGGGCAAAACTGGGAGACAGGGGTATTTTTTTTTTTTTTTTTGTCTTTTATGACGTAGTGGTGTCCGTATATGGTTATTTTGCCATGACTTAAAAAATTACACAGTGTGATACTTTTTGGATTATTGTAATTTTAGTATTATTTAAATTTTTCCTTGTATAAAATAAATGATAAATGAAGATCAACAATACGTAATGACAATTATTTAAGCAATAAAAGATAATTCATTGAATTTACCCTGGATGAAGGGATCTTGCTTACGATTTTAAGAAAGAAACGAAATCTGCAGATGTTCCACTGTCATTTATTTAAATACGTGCTTTTTATATTTTCCAAAATTTGTGTGTTACAATCGATAATATATATTAGTTCAATATTTAAAATACTACAACCAGCAGTAAATAACAATGTTTTAGGAAACATACATATATGTATATACACATATCACTATAAAAAAATGTCACTAAAAAGGGATAATTATGAGGAATATTTTGGCCAAAAATTTGGACATATCAAGTTGCCGAAGAAACGATCATGTTTTTAGACCTCACTTTGCATATACCAAGCTTGTCTTATTTCGGCAAATAATAAAATATTAAATAAATTGCAAAACTCTTTGGTCGAAGCTTTGTTGAAAAATAATATACATACATGCCTACAAGTTTAAAACAATTTTTTGTTTTTTGTTTAAGACAACTTTACCTGCGAAGCTTTTCGCTTGTCTTCAGAAAACACCCAGTCTTTTTTTTTTGGGAATTGATCCCGCAACCCGCAAAGTGATAGATAATGCGCTCTATTAAACAGTCTATAGCAATTTGTTGTAACCCTCTGTTGTAAACTCAATAAACTTGTATAATTTTATTACAATAAAAATATAAAGCTTAATGTGTTAATGCGGTAAATTAAATTTGGAAACAATTTCAATTTTTTTTTGGGGAATTTTGGGGATGAAATTTTTCAAATTGGGGATGGAATCTGAAAAATATCTGGGAGCCCTGGTGGTGAAGGGTATAAAGGTTTACTGCTGGAATTTGCAAAAAAAACAATACAAAATTAACAAATCCTTGCATTTTCAATAAGCACCGAAAGCAAAATTGTCTTCGATTAAAACAGTGCTAAAAACTCATAATACGAATTCGACATTCGATACTAGATGTTCGCTAGCCAGCGAATATAAAAAATCTAATTCAACTCATAATAAGGGCCATTATTATGATATTTAAATGCCATTGAATTTACCTCCAAGTAAAACAATTTAAATTAAAATTTCATTTCAATTCAATTATTGTTTTTGTTGTTGTATTGTTGTTTTATTGCCAATGAAAGTTTGGTAGCCTTTTATTTAATTATTTTTATATTTTATCATTGTTGTGGGTTTACAGTGAACCAATACTCCCATAAACATGACCTATATTAGGACATTTGCCATTGAACTATGCTCAACACAATTAGTGTTTAACTAAGCACAACAGTCAGTCAGCCTTTTTAAACGACGAAATGACTTGTGGAATATTTTTCTATTTTTACAAACGATAAACGTTTTACCACACAAACAATTTTCGTCATGGGTGCCTGTTAGTGCAGAGAAAATCGAAATAAATTGTCATATAAACGTTGACCAATAATAATAAAGTTGACCTTCAAATAAATGAAAATATTATAAGCAAAAAAGATTATTCAAACACACGCATTAAGGCATAGAGAAAGAGTAGATAAACTTTTGTGGCCATCATGAGCGACTGCTGATGGTAGTTGATGCGTTACAGAAATTACAAAAATAAAAGTTAAAATTATTAAATGGTCAGCGAGTATAAAGTTTAGTAGGTAGTTTGTTTGTTAGTTTTAGATTTTCTCTTAATAAAAATATTTTTTTTTTTAATATGAATTTAATGGGAATTTTAATGAAATTAATGTCAAATTATTTTCTCATTAATAAATATAAATTATAAGCATGTAAAGTCAAGGGTTTAAAGTATTTGATTTTCACACTATTTACTATCATTTCACTTGATTTTGTATAAATTCAAATATTTATAACATTTCCATGTTATTTAATGTTTAGAATTGTTTAAAAACGGTTGTGTTTGTTCAAGGAAATATTATTTAGAACAAAAATGTTTAAATCTGTTTTATATTTGATTTTATTGAGTGCAAGTTTACAAGTGGGTTGATAAAATTGAAAAATTAAACATAAAAATTAAATTAATAAACTTATTTCTATTTTTAGTTCAGCTTGGCAGCCATTATTATTGATTGTCAAAGGCCACCTCAATTAGTGGTGAGTTTTGTGAAGGACGACAAAGACTTAAGACACAAGCTTCTTAAAGTAATCAATATAAGGTTGCTTTCTTAAGTCTTTTGAGTAATAAGGAAAAAATATACCCCAATTACAGTATTAGAACCAGAGATTGTAATGATTGAGTTTTATTTTAAAAATTGCGTTTTAATGATTATGTCTTGATTTTTATTTTCTACTCAAAGAATAATAATTATTCTTTATTTAATGCTTAGAACATAACGATTATGTATTAAGTTTTATTTTCTGCTCAGAGAATAAAAATTATTGTCTGAGTTTTATTCTTTGCTCGCCATTTAATGATTGATGTTTAAGTTTTATTTTCTGATTGAAGAATAAAAATTACTTTCTGAGTTTTATATTTCATTTAGAAAATAAGGATTATTTTCCAAGTTTTATATTTCGCTTAGAAAATAAAAATTATTTCTTTCTCTTGTTAATTTGGACATATGTATGTATATAAATAGTACTTTTTGGAACTTTTTTACTGAAACACATATCTCACTGAAACCCTATCTCAAATAACGATACTAATATTATTTCTATGTGTTTCAGTAAAAAAGTTCCAATAACTACCAAAGTACACGTTTTATCCCCTAAATATTGAAATGAAGAAAAAGTACCAAACACTAGTGTGATACTTTTACTATATCAGAAGAATGCCAACTAAACTAATTTCTATGTTTTTTAGTTAAAAAGTGTCAAAATATACTACTTATATACTTACAAATGTCCAAATTAACAAAAGAAAGAAATAATTTTTATTTTTAAGTAAAAAATAAAACTCAAAAAATAATTTTTATTTTCTAAGCGAAATATAAAACTTGAAAAATAATCCTTATTTTCTAAGTGAAATATAAAACTCAGAAAGTAATTTTTATTCTTCAATCAGAAAATAAAACTTAAACATCAATCATTAAATGGCGAGCAAAGAATAAAACTCAGACAATAATTTGTATTTTCTGCGCAGAAAATAAAACTCGGAGAATAATTTTTATTTTCCAAGCGAAAAATAAAACTCAACAAGTAATCATTGATGTCTGAGGAAAAAATAGAACTCGAAAAATAATTTTTATTTTTGATTTTTTTTTCAATAAAACTTAAAAAATAAAAATCATTGGCGGAACGGACAGTCCCCTTAAAGACGATTGCAATGGTGTACTCCTTGTACATATAGCATATCCCTAACATAATGATTTTTTTTCTTCCCTGATTAGAACTACTTAAATGTCAAATTTTTCGTTGGCGATATGTTATAAAATTTTGTGATACCGGCTGAAATGTTACTACCGTCGTAAAGAGAATTTGCATAAAATTTCAAAAATTACAACATTAAAGTTTAATGCAACAAATTTTTAAAGGTTCTTTTACGAAAAAATCCCTTAATTTACTTAAAACCATATTACTTTCTAATAATTTTACTTTAAATATAGTAAAAAGATCGATGCTTATCGTACGCAAGGATATTCCTATCTTGCTACTGCCCAAGAAATTGAACAAATTCTCTAAACTGTGCTCGGATATTTAAAGGATATTGAGAACTATGGAAAGAACTACAAAGGAAAATTCCAACTGTATTTTAACTAGAACCGAACGAAAAAAAGAAAACTAAAGAATAAACCGCCACTAAATGAGGTACAAAAAGAAAATTAAATACAATTTGCATATCAAGCGGGACATTCAAGTAAGAAGTCATATTACTGGTCTGAGTACTGCGGTTTTTAGTAAAGAAAACAAATTTAGTTTTGATGACACAATTCAATTCTGCAATAATATAATGCTCTTATGCGCAATGCCAGTGTTGTAAAATAATTAAATTCAAACCAAAATGTCTGTCTTCTTAATTAAACATAATTGAAAATTTTTGGGTTTCGCTTTCTCGCAAGATTTGTGAAGGAGGAAGACTATTCGACGATGAGAAAATACTAAATCAAGCCATTAAGGAATCCTGGAATGAGATTTCTTTAATTCAATAATGAATCATATAATGGAAGTTATTTTAAACATGGGAGCTGTCACTAATAAAATATTTAAAATATTGTTAACAAAATTAATACTTACATACTTACTTACTTACTTATTTACTTACTTACTTACTTACTTACTTACTTACTTACTTACTTACTTACTTAAGTTGGCTCTACAACTTATTGTTTATCTTGCTCTGCTTAATAAACGATCCAGTTCATTATACCAAGGATTTGCATTCTTCCACTTGGTCATTGATAGTTTTTATTCAAATCCATTTTGATTGCCGCCTTTGGATCATTCGACCCATGTGGCCAGTCATCGCAATCGTTGTATTTTGATGCGCTTAACAACGTTCATGACGGGACTTAGCTTATTTATCTCACTGTTCTTTTGAAGTCTGTGCTCTTCATAAACACAGATCGATTCATAGGTTTTGCGAAGGATTTATCTCTCAAAATCACCCTTTAATGCTTCATCTGCTTTCGCAAGTGCCCATGTTTCGGAGTGATTAAGAAGCACGAGTGCGCTGGTCCTATAATGTGTTAACTCATTAAACTTGAAAAGGTGGACTCCATGGGCAGGAAGACCAGTAAGATGCTCAGATATATAAGAAGTACCTTAATCTGGATAACTGCATTGGTGGGAGGTCATGAAAACTTCAATTATCATCATGATACTTGCAGACTTTGCCGGGATGAGGCTGAGACGGCAGCACACATTGTGTGTAAATATCTGGCACTGGCTAGCATAAGACTTAGGAACACTGGTAGAAGCTTGTTAAATGTGGATGTCATGGGAGACCTGAGTCTTGAAACAATGCTGAGAGTTACCAGTCTTCACTCTTAAATCACTAAAGTCAAGAGAAATGGCTGGCTGTAGCACGTGACTCAATAAATGTAAGGTTGCCGTAAATACAGCATTTCGTTTGCCTATAATCATAGTGGATGGAAGGGGCGAAAAGGAACCCACTGAGGAAGTGGCCTGCTTCGATATTCCCCCTAGCTAGTCGAGAGCTCTGTACTTAAATTGTCTGCATAGCTCGAAGTAGCATCTATCACGAGCCAGAACGATCCATAATTCTTTTACTACCTCGACCCTGCAGTTTCCGGCCTGCAAAATGTCGCATTTCCGTCATTATGACCTCTGTCTAGCAGATGAAGCATAAAGTTAAAAAAATTTAAAAAAATTTAAAAAAAATTCTCTTTAATATTAGCTCCGCCTCCTGCTGCTACCTGATTAAACATCCTTGGTAGAATACAAAACAAAAGAACTTTATTTTTTTGTTGTTATTTTTGTAAATCTAAGAGAGCACTCTTTCTGCTGAAACTAAAATTTTATTCGTCGAAACAAAATTTTAAAAGATATTTTACCTACTAAATAAGAAATTTAAGTGGTTCTAATCATCTAATCGCGAGTGTATGTATCAATATAAACTATTTAAATCCAGAGCCACAGAATTCATGTAGCCCAGTGTAATGAATTCCGAAATTACTTTATCTAAATAACATAAATATTTATATTTTATCTTAGGATCCAGCTAAATGTTGCTTGGATGGTGGTAGGGATGAAGTTACAGAAGTTTGTGCAGAACGCATGGGTATAACAGGAGAAAAGAGTAATGCTCCACCCTCAGTAGAGACTGCTACAGTAAGTAAAATTATTTAACTATTAAAACAAAAACAAATCCTTTTTTATTTCTTCCCCAAACAAATCTCTAGTGCTTGGCTGAATGCATTTTAACCGAATCGAAATACTTGCAAAAACCAGAAACTCTCGATTTGAAGGTTATTAAAACCGATCTATACAATAAATTTGCTAATGACACAATTTATGCTGATGCCATGACTGAAGCTTTCCGCAAATGTCAACCGAATGCTCAAAGAAAACTGGAGGCTTTTAAGCAGATTCCTTTGGGTAATGTAGCTCTAGAGAAAGGTTGCAGTCCTTTTGCTGGAATGCTATTGGGCTGTACGTATATGGAGTATTTTAAAAATTGTCCTACTCATCGTTGGACCGAGAATGCTGAGTGTAACTTGGCTAAACAATTTGTAACGCAGTGTTCTTTGGGTGCTTAAAATGAAACTATAAACTAAATATTAACTCATTTTATTATTTAAGTTTCAATAAAAAAAGTAAATTTCTATTAAACAATCTTTTCTTTTATAATTGAGGGATATAGATCACGAGGGCTTTAACTAAGTACTTATTAAAATTGAACTAACCTGTGGAATGAGTAGGTGAAATCCAAAGATGTTCAGACCACAAACCCCAAAACAGATTTATTATCAGGGGCTCTGATATTGATATTGATTTTGATTTTTGTGATTTCGTTTTTTATGTATAAATAAAATTAAAATTTAGCTGACCAAAACAAAACCATTCCACATAATACTTCAATTAATGATCTCAAATTTAATGTCAATAAAAGTATAAAAAAGTATAATATTAAATCAAAGTTTTTTGTCACTTCGTCGTGCAAAATCTTCAGGCATAGCTATATCTGTACTAAACTCGTCACGATGATGACGTATAAATTCCAGAAAAGCAAACTCCAGTTGAGCGGTGATTCCCAAATCTTGGCAATGGCCATAAAACATTTTACGCTTGTCATCACGGTCCATATCCTACAGTTGGTACATTGATTTTAATTATTTTTGTAATTTTATTTATTTAGCTTACCATTTGAACAACTTCTTGTGCTGTCTCCTTAATTAAGTTTGTGTTATGTTGTCGCAGGCTTTCGAATTCATCATGCATTAATAGTTCTGTCCAGGTTTCTTGGAAGAAATCAATAAAATTGTCAATTTCCCTGAGAAACCAACGTGACTTCAGATTGTTAAGCAACAACTCATGACGTCCACAAAAGAATTTGAGAAAATCATAATTTATTTTCTGCAAAGGGTAAATTATTTTGTAAATAATATTAGCGGTATTCAGTGCTGGATGCAAATAGTCTTGTGAAAGTGCGAATGCGTTATATCATAGGTTTTTTTGTTTGTTTAATTTATAAACAAAATTAGGTATTTTGTGGTTGTATTTCACAAAAAAGCTCGCAAGACCATTTGAATTAAAAACGGCTTTTATATTTACTAGAGTTTGCCTTGTGGTCGAAATTCGACCAAATTTATTTTTGTAAACTTTTTATATATTTTTCAAAACTAAAGGGTGTTTTTTATAGAGGTATAGAACTTTAAGTTGCAATAAAACAACGATGGATTATTCGATTGACATGAATTTTATTTATCGGAAAGATAATCTTGTGGCATTACATTTTAAAAATGATTTCTGGCATATGACCGCCACGGCTGGCGCGGATGTAGTCCAATCTGGACGTCCAATTTTCGATGACTTTTTCCAACATTTGTAGCCGTATATCGGCAATAACACGGCGAATGTTGTCTTCCAAATGGTCAAGCGTTTGTGGCTTATCCGCATAGACCAATAACTTTACATAGCCCCACAGAAAGTAGTCTAGCGGTGTTAAATCACAAGATCTTGGAGGACAATTCACAAGTCCAAAACGTCCAAAACGCGGTCAGCAAACGTGTCTTTCAATAAATCTAGTGTGACATGTTGCGCCGTCTTGTTGAAACCACATCTCCTGGACATCATGGTTATTCAATTCAGGAATGAAAAAGTTAGTAATCATGGCTCTATACCGATCACCATTGACTGTAACGTTCTGGCCACCATCGTTTTTGAAAAAGTACGGACCAATGATTCCACCAGCCCATAAAGCGCACCAAACAGTCAGTTTTTCTGGATGTAACGGTGTTCTGGCATACACTTGAGGATTACCTTCAATCCAAATGCGGCAGTTTTGTTTGTTGACGTAGCCATTCAACCAGAAGTGCGCTTCATCGCTAAACAAAATTCGCTTATGAAAATCGGAAACAACGGTAATCTCGTTTTGGGCCCAAATTGCACTATTTGCAAGCGTTGTTCAGGCGTGAGTCTATTCACGATGAATTGCCAAACCAAACTGAGAATAAATCACTTGGCAGCTGTTAAATCGGTCGCCATCTTGAAAAGTAATGGCAACTTAAAGTTCTATACCTCTATAAAAAACACCCTTTACATACAAAGATGGAAATATGAATAGAATGAACAAATAAAATAAGCTGTTCCTTCTGAGTGCTTACAGAGTTGCCAAGCCAAATTTTTTTTAGCAAATTAAGAGAGAAAGAGGCTTTATGATTGGCTAATATTCTTAACTGTTTTCAACTATCTTAGATACAAAAATGTAGAAGAAAAACTACATTCTGCACTGCTCCTATTGACAATCTATCAAACAAAAAAAAAAAAAAAAAATAAATAACAAAAAAAAATCAAGCGAATACGTTGAGTGTAAGTCAGTTAAAAGGGTTCTTAACTCTTTTCACTTGCCTATTTATATATAGATATGCATTTGATTTTGTGAGTAGTTTTTTATAGTTTTTCAATAATTAAGGGAGTTATAAAATTACATTTTTTTTTTTCATAAAATGTGAGAGACTTGCAAGTTATTGCTAGTAAAATTGTTGCTAGTAAGAATAATTCAAACAATTGCTTCGAGATTTTTTAGAAAATATTTTTTTTGGAAAAATCGGTGAAAAATAAATTTACTTTTTTTACTTTATTTGCTAATTTTAGCTAATCAAGCATTCATTTACTTTTTTTTATATTTGGGAGAATGTTACTGAACAGACCCAATATTAAATGTCTAAGCAAATTTAGTTGAATTTGAATAAATTTAATTTATGAAATCGAAGTTTCTTCAACTGCACAGCAACAATTTTTTGGACCAATTAAAGGTTTTAATTGGTTTTAAATAAAAGTTTAATTAATTTTTTAATTGATTCAAATATATATTTGATTAAAACAGAACAAAAAAAATCATAATTAAACATATAATTGAATCAATTAATTATTTAATTAAATTTTAATCTGAAACCAATTAAAAACTTTAATTGCTGAAAATATTTTCTTCTGTGTTATATTCGTTATTTTAACAAAATATCAAGTTTTTCATTATTCAAGTATGTAATGGAAAACGATTTTGAAAACGCATCGATTTCAAAACGATTTTGAAAACGAATTGATTTTAAAACGATTTTGTTGTTTTCTTTAAAAATTAGTTTTTACAAATTTTAATTTTTTTTTTTATTATTTTTGTCTAAATTTTTCAATTACTGTTTGATTTTTATCTTCTGGTATACTTTTCAAACCCAAATGTTAAGAGAGGGGTTCAAAAATTATTCTTAAAATCGATCGAAAATTATCACACCCTTTGAAAATGATCGTTTTAAAATCAATCGTTTTCCATCACATACAATTCATTTATTCTGAAATTATTTTATTCAACAATTTGTTTATAAATTTTTTTTATTTTTTTTTTTTAAATCCCTCAAAATTGATTTCTTATGCTTTAAACACATAGACGACAGCGGCTACACAGTTACACGACTACAAATTTCGTTGGCTACAATTGTAACCGTGTAGTCAGCTACTTAATTATATTGAAGACGACGGCTACATCGTAAACTCTGACATTGTTGTAGAAATAAATATTTTTCTTTTATAAAATAAAATTACTTTTTAAAAAAATAATAAATTTTTCCTCAAAACCTTTTGATTGTGAATGAATTTGTAATTTTTAGTTATGTGACATTTTCTTCTATTGAATAAAATAAAATTTGCGCATACAAAAATAGAAACTAGCTTAAGTTGACTACAACCACAACGGTGGTTGCGTAGCCATGTCGCTTTGACGGCTTCCAAATAATCGTCTTCCTATCAAAGTTTTTATTTTATATTTTAAAATTTTGTAGTCGGTAGCTATTTGTTTAATGCATTAACGAAATTTGTTTTTTTCGAAAAATCTTATACCCTGTTCAGACGTTTTCATAATTGAGACAATTTAATTTAGTGTTCACACATGCTCAATTAAGCTTACTCAATTAGTATTTGACAGTTGAAAAAACATTGTTTTTATTATAATCACATACAATTTTTCGTTTTGTTTGACATGTGAAAATTCAATTTCAATGTTGTGGTAAAGCTACTACCCAAGGCGAATTCATACCAGGTGGAGGTGATAACCCAGCAGAATATTTTTTGCGCTCGTTTTTTTTTCTAATGTCTTGTCAAAAATACATGGTTTCATATCTGCTAGCCTAATGTCAAAGTTGTTGTTTTGTTGTAGTTGTTGTCCTAATGCTCATGAATTCGCTGGTATGCTGGTATGAATTCGCCTTGCTACTACCTAATATTATTGTGACTCAATTTTTCTCACTAAGCATAATTCACAGTAGATATACAGCAGTGTTGCATTTTGTATTTTATTCAATTACCGGTGACGCAATTATGTACTAATTGCTCAATTAATTGCGTATATTATCTAATTGCGCAATTAAGGCTTATGTCTGAATAGGATATTAGTTTATTGAATTTATTAATTTTTTTTTTTTTTTTTCATTATAAAAATCATTTTATTAGTTTCATCAAATATAATTTTTTTCTTTCCTTACCCTTTTTGTAACGATCACAATTTCCTCTACCATGCCCCTTTCATTTAATCGTACCCGAGAAAATTCCCCCTCACAGTAGGTGTTCAAGGGAAATCCATACTCATTATCCAAATGATTGGCCAAATAACGTTTTGGTGTATTCACCTTAACCAATAAATAGTCCATGGGTAGCTGAGCTTGAAAGTAAGAAGATTTCGAAAACTTCGCCTCAATTTGCTCGGTGTTGATTATGCCTAAAGTTTTTACAAGCTAAGAAAAACGAACAAGAATTTATTTTAAAGATTTTGAAATAAGAAATATTTTTCTTTTAGAAAAATTTGTGAGCTTTATGGAAATGAAAAAAAAAGTTAAAATTATGGCGCACAACCAACCTTTTCGGCTGCTTCTTGTGGACTAACAAATCGATATTGATAATTTGGTTCCGTTTTGAATTTAATAAAATTTCCCATGGCAAAAACATTCTGTGCAGAAGTTTCATAGTTTTCATCTACTAGAACATAATCGTGTTCGGTTTTTATGTCGGCAGCTTTAAAAACTTGAGAGAAAAAAATCTTAATGAAGTTCAAGTTTTTCTTCAAATTAAAATTTCACATAATTTTCACTTACTTTTTAGTAATGCATCCGATAAGAATTTCTCATAAAAACTAACAAACAAATCACATTGTATTGTTATTTGCTCGTGGGTTATGGGTTTCCTGAAAGTTATATCCTTTAAAGTCCTTTGATCTTCACACAAACTAAAGCTTTCGATATTCATGAGATCGTAAGTCTGTACACCCAGATCTTCTACCATTTCTTTTAAAATTTCTTCAATACGTGTATCTTCTGCTGAATTATTTAACATTAAACCCATTTGCAGCACCGCTCTAGGACGAGGTATAACCAGATGTATTTCCGATCCCTTAACATCATGTTGTAAAAGGAAATTTACAAATTCATAAGCTCTCAAATGACAACCATATACAATAATGGATTTTTCCAAGTTGTTGGACAGATTATTTTGAAGCATTTTCAGTTTATGATAAAATAGAATTTTATCAAAACGATTATTAAAATGAGAATAATTGGAAGGCCGTTCGATATTCTTGCATAAAATCTTGGGTACACCGTAGTCAGTGCCACACAGCAGTAAAAGTATTTCGTAGTAGATTTCGCATTGTGATCGCATGACAATTAGATTCCTTTCACTGTTCATTCAAAGCTTTTATTTATTAAGTTTCAGACTTGGGGCAGTCAATTACAGTTTGTAATTAATTACACATGCAATTGTATGTAATTGTAATTTTTCAATTAATTATAATTGTAATTTGTCAATTAAAATTACATTCAACTATTTGTAATTGTAATTAAAATTATAAATTACATCTCATTTGTAATTAAAAATTGACAATTAAAATTACTTGTAATTTGTAATTAACCATTTCAATTACAACTTACATTTAATTGAAAAAATTCAATTATAATTACATGTAATGGCTAGCTTTAATGGAAAATGTTCAAGAATATAATTGAATTTTGTTTAATTCCAGTAATGATTATTGCCTAATTACAATTACATGTAATGTGTAATTGAAAATGTTCAATTATAAATTATAAGTGCTTAAAATTGACTTTAGTCCCTGATTTAAATTACAATTACTTGTGTAATTGAGTAATTGAGAAAATGCAATTACACATTACCTGAAATTTTAATTGTTATTGAATACCCCCATGTCTGTTAAGTTTAATGTGTTTTGTTCTAATTTGAAAAGATATTTTACCTATCAATCGATTTGACTTTTCCGCTTATAAATCTTATCCATGTTCTAACATCCAAACGTTCACATACATCCCTGATAAAGGCATCACTATTTTTAAAATTAACCCAACAGGTGTTTGCTTTTTCCTTAGGGCAAGTTTTACATTGAAAGCCATGCTCGTGGTCTGCCTCCATTATGCCGGGGTTACAGATTACGGTTATATTCAAATTGGGCAGACAGTTATAGGTGGAGTGAAGATCTTTTCTGGAGAAAAATATAAAATTTAACTTTTAAAAATTTTAAATGAATTTTAAAAATTTAAAAATAAATTTTAAAAATTTAAAAATTTAAATTTAAAAAAGAAGAAAATAGAAAAAGAATTCCCACTTACCTCAAGTTGTGCCAATTAAATATCAATAGTCTTAACAAGGCCTTACAAATATCGGTAAAACCCAAAATAACTATATTTTTTGAACTGCCGAAATTAATTGAGGGTTTCAAATTGTTTTTAAACACTGCAAAATGATCATACAGCAAATCCAAGGTATCTGTAAATTGGTTTTCGCTCTTATTAAATGAATTAGTGGCAGGTTTGCCCAAGTAATTAAACCACAATCTTTTAATACGTCGAGGTTCCACAGGTTGCATATTGTTAATAAGATCATTATAGTTATGGTTACGATCCTGTTAAAATAAAATTCCTCTATTAAAAATTAATTCCCCGAATCAAGAAAAAAAAACTCACAGTTGGCTTAAAATAATAGAAGTAATAAAAATCCGTTTGTCGGGCTAATTCTCGAAATATTAAATCTGCTTGAAAATGAAAGAAATCGTGCAGTTTCAGCACTACTATTTCCGCCCTATTGAATTTCTGGAATTCATCTGCTTTAAAAATATGAAAATGTTTCTCTAGAAAACCATAAGAAGTAAAAGGTCTGCAAGCAAAGAAATTTGAAATTTACACACAAAATGATGATACTTTACTTCGCTTTTCACCTAATTACGACAAATCCCACAATTTTATTATCGTCAATTGGTCTGGTCGAATCACCACATCTAATAGTGAAACATTTATAAACACTAAACGGATCTTCAAATATATTTTTCAATATGGCACCAACTTGTATGACGTCATCTTGAGTAGGTGTTAATTCTTCAAAAGAATCAGTATCGAGTAAGTGCATCGACTTAACGGAAATCTTATTGGCTATTGTGGAGATACGAGATCTGGCTCGTTTGAGAGATGGATAATTGTGGCCAACTTCTTGCTTTAAAAGATTTAAAATACTCTTTTCATCACACTCTCTTGCAGCATATAAACTTATATCTCCCGTAACTGCACAGCGATGGGTAATGAACAGATAATCGGCTGCTTCGCAATTGGGTCGGAAAATAACAGGCTTATAGGATAAGAATTAAAGTGAATTTTCGAAATTAAATTTACCAAAAAAAAAAACTTACAATAAAATATTTCAAGAATTCGGAAAGAACCGCAGTCGTTTTTTGACCCGCTTTAATCGACAACAAACAATAATCTTTTTCAGGATATGCAGAAAATGCGGTGGAAAGTAAACGAAATACTCGACGTGGATCATGTAGTTTCATTAAACCAAAGAGTTGAATGGCAAAGGCATTCGCTCGGGCATCCCAGGGAGCATCGGATTCACCATCAGGTATATTGTAGAAAAAAGCCATATGTCGTTTATGCACTTGCGTGTAATACGAGTATGATTTCAATTCTGCAATGAAACGTGGCCTTTAATTAATTTGGATAGACCACTATGGATAAGACGACCACTTTATTTATCGATTCCTATGAAACTTTGTAAGAATATTCAAGTCTCGTGACTATACAATATGATGCCTATAATAGAGGACTGTGCCACGCCCATTAAAAGTTATCTTTGACATCTCAAAAATCTTTAAAAATAAAATAAATCTTTACAAATTATAATGCTGTTCCACAACCTCCAATTTTCGAAATGTGAGTATCTTGTGAAGATGCTGGCGCCTCGTCTGGAAAATTTTCATGAAAAGCACTCAATTTTTGGAGTGATTCCTATACAAATTTTCTAGACAAGCCGCTCGGCTGTAATACAGAAACCTCACATAAGTTGGCTTCTTATGTGCTGTTTATGTAACCCAATTGAACAAATAGTCTTGGAAATTTGTATGAAAAGCACTCAATTTTTTGAGTTATTTCTATACAAAATTTCTAGACGTTTTGTTCAATTGGGTTACATAAACAGAACATTACTTTTTGTATGTACATGAGAATTTGTGACAGATAGATGGCGCTTGACGTGCTAGCTGAATTTAAACAATTTTTAATTAAAAAAATTTTTTTTGCTCCATTACCCCTCTTGGGAGCATATGGTTTCCACATCTTACAGCATTTGTCGCATTACCGTAACCTTGTCTATTATTATTTTGCCTTGCTTCAGTTTCTTTAATCGGTTCTTTTTCCGGCTATGTAGTTGCTTGGTTGGTTGTAGCCGGTCATATGATACTGATGCTGCCACCTGTTGTTGCCTAGAAACAACGCCTTGACTATAATTTGTGTAGTGGTGCGAGTCCTTGCTAATCTTTGATACCAATCTTTTATCGCAGGGCTGCCTGACCTTTTTGCCATGATGTTATCTTCTATTTTTTTTCCAGAGTTTTTGGTCAGGGGGCTTCCTCGATGGATTGTCTGGAGTGGGTTGAAGCCACTTAATTTTAAAATTTAAAAAATCCATGACATTTTTAAGGCCGGTGCACATACGTTATACGTTAACTTACTCAACTGAAATCAAAGTAACAACGGAAGAGGTTGACACAATGAGTACTTTGTTGACGGATATTAAGTCGGAAAAGAAAACACCCGAAAAGCTTTTTTCTGCATTTACTCTATTAAATTAAATTATTTTTTTGTATTTTGTTTTATTTTTGCTTCTACTCAACATAAAACTTTAATTTTGAGAGAGAGAGAAACAAAGAGAAACCAATTTATAGCTTTCAACGTACGTCAAAAACTAAAAGTTGCCCAACTTTCGTATTTTGGTTTGACGGAGATGTACTGATTATGACAACACTCATTAGAAAACCTATAATTTAACTTTCTTGTACGTTGAAAAAGACGACGTATAAAGTATGACGGATTCTATGTGCCCCGGCCTTTAGTCCTCTGCATCGAAAGAATTATGGGGAAAGAAGGTTTGGTTTATCTTTTTTTCTTTCCCTGTCACCGCAATGTTCTATTTGTTTTTCGATATTTTAACAATTTTTTTTAAAAACATTAGAAAATCACAAATTTCAAATCACTAATCGAGTTGAAACGACACGTGTGATTTTACCATGTTCTGTAAACCACATAACTTTGCATTTTTTATGTTAATTTAACTTTGTAATTACATAATTTTACTACTAAAATGGAAAAAGAAAACTTCAAACTATTAATCCAAACAGTTTGTTATAAAATTATCAACATGGAACTCGGCAGTGATTTGAAATCACAGTCACTTACATAAGCTATTTAAAATCACATGATTTCACAAAATGTTGTGTGTCCAACAACTTGTATTTGATTTTAAATTACTTTGATAAAAAGTGATTGTGTCAGAACTCGAACTTACTTTCATCTAGTTCATCCCACCGCATCATAATTGATGGGCGAGTTATTTTCATTGGGTTTTCAGCAATATCGTCGCCATCATCCATTCGAGAATAAAGACTTGAAGATAAATTATTTTAAATAAAACAAAATAGAAAGTAAAATACTTGTACTTACCTTATGTTACTAGCAAAATCTAAAGGCGTTCCTTCAAACGCGCATATGTACACGTCATTAATTGTCTCGCCAACAAAACATTTGTCTAAATTACATTTCTGGGCCATGCTTTTTCAATTAAATATGAAAATTACAAAAATATTTTACTTCTATAGATTTTGTTTGAAGCTTACCTAACAAGTAATGCCTTTTCTTTAAATCTCTCTTTGGGATTGAATTTCAGTAAATTGCCAAATGGTTGGAGATAATAGTTTTGTAAGAGGTATAAAAGACCAATATTGTCATTGAGCCATACAAAGCCGGCTGTAACGTTTTTAATCTATAAGTAAAAAAAAAAAAATTAGTTTTGTTGGCGTAAGACTAACAAAAAATGGAAAGGAATTACCTCTGTTACAATAAGCCAACATTTTGTTTCTGATAAAAGCTCCTCGGCTATGTAATAATCACCCATTCGCTCTTTAAGTTCCGTATTATCTTGATTACTTATTTCGACTAAATCATCATTATCTTCAGGCCTTAAAAATAGAACACAATATTATAAGATTCCACATTCTCGTTTAGTATAATAGTAGCCTACAATGCCTTTCGATATCTTATTTGACTCAAAGTAATATCACGCCTAATGACATGCAATTTTTGTGTATTGTTACAGGTTAAGGCACTAAAACATTTGGGATAGAAGACCGTAGAAAGTCCCTCTAAGCAATAATAATTTTGATGATCTAATAGTGTTTGCAATATTATTTTAAAAATGTTCACAAATATTCTCTATACATCTTACTACTTTCGGGATATATCCTATAATCCGGAGACTCCAATACTATTATAAATTTCAAATTATCTTCTCTATAGAAAACTTCAGATAAAAGCTGTTTCAGCATTTCGGGAATATATTCCACGTTGTAGACAAACTTGTTCAGAAAACATGTATTCGTAGCACTTAATTTCAAATCACAGCAATAATGAAATTTAATAAAATCCAGCCATAAATCTCCTGGTAAGGCGGAAATTTGGGGAGCATTTGATACCTCTGCATAACCGATGATTACATGTTTTGCAGCCATTGATGGAATCATTATACGATGTGTTTTATAGTCATTATAGAACATATCATATAGTGTTGCTGTTCTGCGATGACGTCCAAAATATTTCGTTTTGGTCGAATAGAAAAATGTTTTAATGTTACTATAATCTGCTGGACAGGCATTAACTATAATATGTTTTTTTTCCGATTCCATGTTTGTTTTAATTCCGATATAATATTTGAAATATTCGTTTTAAGAATGCTTTCGTGTCTGAAAATTTTCTTTGTTTAGAAGGAAATAAAAATAAAACAATTTGAAAGAAAATGTAGTTCATAAGTTTTCGTACACATTAGGCAAGTATTTTCTTGTTTCGAAACATAATTTTGAATAACAAGACTAAAGCAACCCCAAATAGATCTGTTTTTCTTATTCAATATACAGGGAAATTTTTTTTTTTTTGGTTTTAAAAGAGAACTAACACTCAGGCAATTATTGCCTATATTAAACTTCCTTTGGAAACTGATAAGAGTAGATAAGACAGATAGGTAGATGGTTAGAGTGATAGTAAAGATTCACTCCCACTCACTGGCAACACTGCAATTGCACGTAAAGCCTGGTGCTCTGTTCAGTTTTTCATGCGGTGACAGTATTCCGCATAAAAAAATTGTATGAAAGAGTCATGAAAAAAATGTTGCAGTAGAAGTACTCTGTTTTTACTGTGGAAAAACATGAAATGTTTCTGGCAACATTTTTATCAAAACTGTGAAATAAAGCAAATGAGCATTATTTCATGTGGAATTTTTTTGTAAAATTGTTTGTGAAAATTTTTTTTTTTAAAACAATGTGATATATTTAAAAGCAATAACATTGTAAAATTCTTCCAAATCGCGAGATAGACATCACATTTTATATGTCAAATTTTCGTTGTGAAACAATAGATGTTGCTCAACATTTTCCACAAATTCGAATAGGCTTTTTTAAATTTTTTTTTGTTGTTGTAATAGTAGATAGGTGGTAGATATGATATTGTAATGATTTTTCTTTAACTAAAACTTATTTAATGTACTTCGAATAGTCCTATT
The DNA here is from genome assembly GCA_949628195.1 of Phasia obesa. Lineage (NCBI taxonomy): Eukaryota > Metazoa > Arthropoda > Insecta > Diptera > Tachinidae > Phasia > Phasia obesa. The sequence goes on along the minus strand of OX451219.1, from coordinate 117,953,392 downwards.
ATTTTTTGAATTTTATTTGAATTTTGCTAAATTTCAATATATTTGGATCTGCGGCATTTAGCTTTGAGGCGCCTCTTACCCTACTCCAATCGTATTCAAACTTTACAATTGACTTAACAATAGCAAATGGCAACTTTTTTTATCACTATTACATATTGAAATTAAAAAGAATATTTTTTCGTTCAAATAAAATAATTTTTTCAAAAATACTTTTATCATGCCAAAACAAATAAATATATTTGTTCAAAGCTTCTGATTATAAATATTTTATAATTCTTAATTTTATGACATTTTCTTCTGATGAATAAAATAAAATTGTCGCCACCAAAAAAAAAAAAGATTTTGACCTAAGTTGGCTCCAGCCACAATGGTACCCATGTAGCTTTGATGTCGTCAAAATAATCGTCTTCCTATAAACGTGTGTATTTTAGTTTTGACAGCTTGTAGTCGGTAGCCTGACATCGTCTATGTGTTTAATGCGTTATGATTATTTTAGAACAGAAAGGTAGCATAGTCAATTTATAATTATTTTATTCGCCGACGATTTAGTGCTATATGGAAATATTAGCGAAGGAGAGTGCTGTGATATGTATTATTATAAAGCGAATAAATAAATATCAGAAAAATGTATGTTTCCACGGCTGAGTATTGAACTCGTGACCATGCTTCAGTAGTGAACTTGCTAACCAAGCACCCACAATCCCTAGGAAAGAAGAGGACAACAACCCGGAAAATGAAAAAAATGGAACAGTTTAGCTAGCGAATAGACTTACTAGACTTCCACTCCAAACAAAAAAGTTGTCGTACTTCACTTTTTGGTAAAACTTTTCTCGACTTTAAGCGAGCTTCCTCAAAGATCGTACTATGCAAGTTGTTATTGATAGGATTTTATTGAGCTCAGTCTTAATTCCAGGGTGCTATAGCTAAGGCAGTTCGAACGTTGTTCAAACAACGTTGTCTTATGTGCAGGTGCATCTAAATCATTGAAGCTCCAAAAATGATTTTGATGCACTTGCACATAATTGTATTAGAGTTGTTTTCTATTTTCAATTGGAGATAGGTGGTATAAAATCTCATAGTGAGCAAATCAGGCGGAATAAAGTCTTAATCCAATACTGGAAGGCTTATTGCCAACATTCACAGTAGGATATCTAATTCTATTAATACCCGGAAAAACCAATGTAAAGCCTACTACTCTGTTCGAATTTGTGGAAAATGTTGAGCCAGTAACATTTCAAAGCAACATTTCTGCAACATATTTTTATGACTTTTTCATACAATTTTTTAATGTATGAAAAACTGAACAGAGTACCAGGCTTATTATGTGCAGTGTTGTTCGACACAGCAATCTGTCATATTAATTTGTCTGTATTGTCTGCCTTTCAATTTTCTTTAACTATTCTTAATCCGGAAAATATGATAAAATCCTAAACTGGCCTACTGGCCATTAACAAGTGATTTTAAAATATTTGAAATGAACCGGAAATTTTTAACTTCTTTAACCCTTATGTCAACAGCAGAAAATTTATACGTACGTCAACAGCAGCATACCCGGGTATACATGTACTTTTTATATGGCAATTTGTTTGTTCTTAAGTATGTTTGTGATTTATTCTATCTATGATTATTTAGAATAATGAATAACGTCTGAAAATGGAGAAAATTGTACAGGTAAATGTAAAACTATTTGGTCTATTTTGTCACCACAAACTGACTGGTGCCTCTTACCCTCAACATATTGAGATTTTGACTACGGAAAGATAAACCAGCAACGTAAGTAAACAATGCGGCAGCAATAACGGACACATTTTTGATGCTAAACAATAAACAAAGTAGCAACTATACAGCAGGAGCCAATGTCGCTATTGAACAATTGTATGCTTTCCGTTGTGGTACTCTTTTCACTCCATTCATACCATCAAAACCCGTCAAATAGTCAACCTTTGCTGTAGAATTTTTTACCAATTTCAATTTCAACAGAAATTTATCGATGTTGGGTACAGCATATAAACAGAACATTTGTATCACAAAAATTTGATATTCCAAAAGGACGTTTAGTGGAATCCTCCATATTCTATTTTAGAAACAAAATTGCAATTTATTTTACTTGACCAATAAAAACCAATCAGTTGAAGTCTTTTCACCAATCCGTTACAGAACCGAAATAGAAGGCCTTAAGAAGAACCCAGTAATGATATTAGAGTAGAAAATACGTAAAGGTGGCGTTTATAACAAGGAAAAATGTCTTGTAGAATATTTAACCATACGGCGAACAAATATGTGTCCTTTGGACTTCTTTTATCATATTCTGGATGTTGTTGTTGTAGCAGCGTTGCTGAGCTGACGATCCTTGGTCTTAGTTCGTAGAACATCGAGTCGTTACGGTACATAGAACCGATTTTCGTGGGATTGTCTGGATGTAGGTACCTTTGCTGCGTACATAATTTACCCGTCGTAGGATGTTTCTACGCAACCTGAACGAAAACTAACCGCATAAGAAGAATATTTTATACGCGAAATGCGAGTAAAAGATGTTGCACTGCTTTGGAATAGTTGCTACAAACAATTTTTGAATTCTTTTAGTTTTTCAATGTTGTACATACGCTTGGATGTATGTATGTATGTGTTTATATGTATGAATGTTCTAATTTTTAATTATACTTTTATTTTTGACTATTTTAAAACTAGTACTTAAAATTAAATTTGCTTTTCAAATTTATGCAATTAATATATATACAGATTTAATACATTTTCATGTATTTTCCTAAACATACCCGGGTATGCAGCTGTTTACGTAAGGGGTAGGATTCGAAAAGTGGACATATCTCTGACCTGTGTTATCCAATACTAGATCATGGGAACATGATATGAAACACATTTGTTAAGGATATCATGAAATTTCAGATTAATCCGATAGCTACTTTTTGAGATTTAAGTGGATTTAAAACGCAAAACATACCCGGGTATGTTGCTGTTGACATAAAGGTTAATGTTTCTAGCACTTACGTACATACATATATGTATATTTTGAAATGTATATCAAATCATTATATTTCCTGAAACATGATAGAAGTGCTACAATCTCAAACAATAGGTATTTTAAAGAATATTTCATATGCGGAGTGGAGTTTTCAACACATGATTTTTTAAATTGCATCCATCTACCTTGAAATTGCATTTGCTCGCTAATTTTATATCTCTTTATGTTTTAAGTTATTTTATTTTTTGTGTAGTGTTTTTCATTCCTAGACACTATAAATAACGGGCATATATCTTTGATGGTGAGCTCTAAGAAAAAATAAGGAAAAATCTTAACTAAAACAAATAAAAAAAACAAGTGCGCGCTCCTACAACTACCCAGCAGTACAAGAAACTTTCATTGGTTAAATGTTTACCCTTAACTGCTTAGGCGAGCACATACAAATGACAAACGCATAATTTACTTTTAAAGTTGTTGATATAAAAGCTATTGTGTTGAGTCGTTTTATTTTCAAATCTACTATAATCGATGTCAGTGCTCTAGAGGGAAGGGAACTGGCAAAAAAGGAAGCACGTAACTGGTTCTAAAGTTAAAGAGACCAGTACAAGTTCTAATACCTTAGATTAAATGGATCTTGCATTTTCGTATCGCACTATGTAGACACTCCAAGCACTCCAAGTTTAAAAATCTTGGTAAATTTGTCATTTAAAAATATTTAAAATAAACCATGGTTTCATATAATAATTTTATAGATGCGTCCCTGCTCAGTAGTGAATCTTACATAAGCATTTACTCTAAACTTAAGAAATTTTTAGCTGGCTGTCGACTTATTGCTATTGATCTCCTTTTTTTATTACTAAATTTCGGGCATTAGTTTTAGACCGAGGTTCCCATTGTTCTTTTACCAGATCCTTTATAACTCTTGGTTTTTAAGAAACATTCGAGTTTAACTACAAGTAGCTGTTACTTGACTTGTTATTGGTTTTATGGAGTCAAATCATTGCTTTGTCTTAGCTCTAAGTACAAAATTTCCCGACGTTATTCTTAATTTCAGCCCACTAGCCCTAATCTTCAAGAGTACCTTGATAGACTGATTAGTAGCACGTTAGTCTATCAGTCTCGGGGTTGCGGGTTTTGATTCCCACCTCCCACCACTTGGTGTTTTTTGACGAGAAGAAAAAAGCTTAGCAGGTAGTAGTATAGTCTTTGAAAGAAAAAAAAGTTACCTGAAAGTCAGGTTGTTTTCCATTCAATGGTTATAAAATAGAATAATAAAGGTAAGATATAGGACCCTGCGACCAAGAAGATCTATAGTATATCCTGCCCGGTGCTAAAGCATCTTATCTAGACCTACTCTCCTGAAAAATGTCAGTTGATTCTAGTGGTGGCAGATCGCTACCTTCGATTTGTTTAATTTCAGAGTAATTTCATCGCTCATCAGACTTGACAGCTGATAAAAGATTGTCTAAATTGTTCTTTGTAATATTTGACATATACTTCCAATTTCTCATGCTTACGCAAGATCAGTATAAACTTCTTTTCCCCATCAAGGGCACAAGTTCTTTTGTTATAGCAACTCACAACTCTGCACATTCTTAGGCGGACTCGAGCATTCGATTTATATTCACTTCCATTTCACATAGTTTGACCTTCGTTGCTTGTTTCGAATGACTTCCTCCAGTCTGCAAGTGTAGGGAAAGAATTTCTACCTCTGCAGTGCTCCACAAAAGCAGATAAGTTAGTCTAGGTACACAGCTCTATGTGCTCAGCTTTCTGGATTAATAAATACGACTCCTTCCTGCTACCTAGCAAGAGACGATAAAAGTGGAAAAAAGAGATAGAACAGAGTTAAAAGAAAGTGAATGAAAATTAAAAGAGATGACAGTGTGGAAGAGAAGCTGCAGGGAACGATGTTGTAATTTTTTTTTTTAAAGAGAAGTAACACTTAGGCAATTAGACAGATGGGTAGTGTGATATAGTAAAGGTTTACTTATGGCAACACTGCAATTGCACGTTATGATTATTTTTAGAACAGTGTGGCAGCACCTCTGGTGTTATGAAGGCGTATAAGTTTAAAGCCAGCAAAACCAATTTATAATTATTTTAATTCGCCGCCGATTTAATGCTATGTGGTAATATGAAGAAGGGCGCTGCATTATTATAAAGAAAATTAATACGTCTCAGAAAATTTTATTTTGCCACGACTGAGTATTGAACTCGTGAGCATGCTTTAGTAGTCAACGTGCTAACCACTTGAGCTACAGCACCCTCATTTATGTACAGATATTAGAGCTTTTAGTGTGATAAATTCACGCCATGGAGAAACAACTACTACTTCTAATAAAGACATTTAACTTGTCCAATTTAATTTTTGGTACATCGAATAGGCTCCTGAAGTATCAATGTCTGGGGAATAGGACACCGTGGTATTTAATGCAGGACTGATGCAGTAGAGATTTACAATTATTATAATACTCCAGCAGTAGTCGTTATAGAACAAAATCTATTCTGTAAATATTTTTCAAATTTTAGATGCTTATTAAATATACATAGCTACCAAGTCGAATATTTGCGTTGTAAGCAATTAGGCTAGTTTTTCTTGTGGTTTTCGTTGATCAATTTACACCGTCTCCATTAGACATTAACATGTCTTAACAAAAGTCAAACTTCATATAAAAAAACATTATTTTTAATACTGGTTTTTTAGATGAAGTTTGACTTTTGTTAGGACATGTTAATGACTAATGTAGGCGGTTGTTTAATTCGAGTCAGATCGGTGAGACAATTATATGGTCGACAGTTAGTCAGAGTTTACGTACTAGCAATTAAGTTTTTTCAAGGACATGGATTAAAAAAAACCCCTTATGTACAGTTAAGTTTTAAAGTTTACTTCTTTCTCCGAAAGTAAAAATTGAAAAGAAAATCATTCGAATTTTATATATAATTATTCTATAATTAGAATTAGTCTTTCGGTTTTTTTTTGTATCGAAACGCGCAATAAACATACTTCGTCTGTTCGGCATCTCTAGCCGGTGTAACTGTCAGGTGACAAGCGATTCCCTGTTCTTAGCGAAACTACCACAAATATTATCATTTAAAAACTACTGGGTCTATACGATTATAATCTTCATTGCGTAGTTTGTTTTCCCCTAAAAGACTATAATAAATTTAAAACAATTTTTCTTAAAATAGAAAAAGTTGCGGAAATTTAGTTAGAGTTTTTTTAAACTTGTTTTATTGTGGCAATATTTTTTGAAGATGTTGTTGCTGTTATTGCCATGATGATAGATATCGCATGTGTGATAGAAAATATCACATAAATAAGGTCTTGCTTTGTTTATTTAATTTTCTTTTGCGGGGAATAAATAAACTTGATAGAATTAGGAATGTGTTTTGTGAATAAAATTGTAAATAAATTTGTGCCCGCAGAACTCAGTCATTTCTGAACCGATTTCAAAAATTTTTCCTTATTAGAAAGGAAATGCTTACAGATTGGTCCCGTTTTATAAGAAGTTCAGAATTTTGAAAATTAAAGGGTGTCCCCATACAACATACGTGTTTTTTACGTGTATTATGAACCGTAAAGGGCACCTTTTTAAAATTTAAAAAAACTGCATATCACTGTAGCTGCCAATAACAGAAATTAATAAAAAAATACACTTAAAAATTAAAGGGTGTCCCCATATGTGACGTCAATTTAAATACATGAACCATTTGAACCATTATAGACAATCACTTGAAAATTGGACAATCAGAAATTAAATATTTATAATTAGAAGTTAAAGGGTGTCCCAATAGTTGATGTAATTTGATGTATAATGCAAAACTTTTGAACCGTAACAGAGAAACGGTTGAAATTTACAAAGAACCTGTAATTCTAAGTCCGTTATAATATCAAGTATATAATTTAAATTTGGAAACTAAAGGGTGTGCCTATAATTGATGTAATTTTACCTATCTGGCCCTATCTTTTGAACAAACTCTTGAAAATTAGACAGAATCTCCACTACTATGTCCCGTATAATAACATTTATAAATATTTATAATTATAAAGGGTGTCTCAATAGTTGATGTAAATTGATACATATGGCCAAACTTTTGAACCGTTTTAGACAGACATTTGAAATTTACAAAGAATCTGTCCTAATTTAAAATTGTACATTAAAGGGTGTTCCCTATGTGATATTGTTTAACCTATATGGCCATATCTTTGGAACCGTTTCTTTTTATTACTGTGTCAGTAATAATAAGTGTAAAAAAATAAAGGGTGTACTCATATCTGATGTAATTGTCGTATATGGCTTTATCTGCTGAACCATTATGGATAAAAATTTGAACGTACAGAACGTATAAAACTATGTCCGTTAGAGCAACAAGTATTTGATTTGGGTACTAGTTCTTACAGATTACTTCATTTTAAATTTTTAGTTTAGAATTGATGCACATACATATGTATAGTTGTTTTGTAGTCGGTTTTTTTTGCAAGAATTATAGTAAAATTCAACATGTTTTGCAAAATGAGAAACTTATTAGTTAAAACAATAGAAAAATGCTTGTTATCTGAATAATAATATAAACATATCACGTGTCTCTTCTTTATTAAACTCATGTTTAATTCTAAATAGTTTTTTTTTTTGTTTTGATGTAACAATACACATGTTTTTAATTTTATAACTTTTTGACAGTTAAAATTGTTTAAATTATATTAAATTGAACGAAACTAAAACGATAATGGTCAACCATTGGAACAATAAGAATGTTTGATTTGTGAAATAATAATATATTACGTTTCTAAATAACGCAAACTAGCAGGTCATTAATTTGTTAGAACTTTTACTAAACCTAAAATTGTATACCAAATGTTCCGATTTCGTAAAAAAAAATCTTAACGACTTGTAGACAAAATCATTCGATTTCGGAACCGAATTACCGAAATCGCAATATGTTGGTAAATCGCAATATGTTGGCAACGATACGTGTACGAAATCGCATGTAGGTACGAATTCGCAACGACATGTAGGTACGAAATCACACCGACAATTTTTTCTTTGAGCACCTCGTATAAGCTAGAACTTCGTTCTCTGAAAGTGATTTGGTATTCAAGGCAATACTTTACCGTAACCAATTGTCTATCTTGCATGTATTTATTTGATTTTTTCGTATTTATAATTAATCTTTTTTATCTAATAGGAATCAGTATTCAGACAAACTACCGAAAATTCTTAACGAATTCGTTACAAGTCTGATTTCCAACAAACTCCCGAAAAATCTTAACGAAATCTTTACGACAAGTCTGACTTCAGGAAAAAAATATAAATCTTTGGTTTAGTATTATATAACGCTTAAAAAAATTGTCTAGTCTATTTAAAACCAATCGGCTAAGCGCTAGTCGGCTTCACATATTAAGAGATGCGTACTATTACAATATTTAAAATTATATAGAAATTACATAGAAGGCGCTTCAGTTATACAAATTTTCACACACTGGTTTAGGTAGTTTACAACACTGTTTTTGTTCCCACTTAAAGTAAAAAAGCACAGCATATGGGCATTTATTAAACGTTAAGTTTTTTCCTTCTTCCCAGCAAAAAATACTGCTTCGCCGTATGCAGCTTTGTATGGGAATAATGACCAGTTGTTATTGTTAACAAACCTGTTTACATATGACATGATATTTGTTCGCGATGTTCCACTTAAGGGAATTTAACACTCAGTTCTACAATTTTCCCATATATATATATATTTAGTGAAATAATTAAAATTGGTTACCAAATTCGCCAAACTGAGTATAGGGCGTTACTACCTTTTGGTCGTAGAATCGAACCTATACTATCAAATCCGTGTATTTTTCGCAAAGTTTTTGTTTTTTAAGCTTTAATTCAATTAAATAAAACAGTAATTCACCTTTTGTTAAATTTTTAAATTTTAGACATAAAGACCTATGACAGGCGGCCAGTCGGATAATTGGACATACATCGGACCGATAGTAATAGGATATTAAAAGGGTATCCTCTTGGGTAACTTTATGGGTTATTTTTGAATTCTGCTTTGCTGTAAATCTATACATACATATTGTTACGTTTTTACTTTACGTTGGGTTCTTTTAATTGCAAAATAAATACACTCTGTTATTACTTTTACTGTAAGTCACTTTATTTATTTAACACCACTGTTCAAAAATACAGCAAACTGTTAAACACACTTAAAATTCGACAAGTTAACTCTTTGACTTTTAAATTAATACTGCCATACTACTCGCCAGCACGATTCACTTATATAGGTGATTTAAAAGCACCAGAATGTTCTATTCCAGACAGATCTGGCAGGTTCGATTGTTATTGCTCTTGTTTTCTGTTTGTGTGGCTGTTTATTTCTTTATACCTGTATGTGTGGCTGTTTATTTGTTTATGCTTGTATTTATGTATGTGGCTGTGTATTTAACTGATGTGTGTTTATTTAATGTGTGTGTATATTCGAATGTTTGCTTAAGGCGTTACTCTTTATTGTTTGTTCTTTCTTTCATCATTATAAGAAAACAAACCATTAATTTTGTTGTTGTTCGAGAGTATTGTTGTTCAGAGCCTATAATGAATAAATTCTTCTTTCGTAACAATATGTATAATAAAACTGTAACAGCCCAGTAAAAAATATATGGATTAATCCATAATCGAGCAATAAAGGAGTAATGACTTATTCATCCATTTTTTTGTTTTGTAGTTTATGCCTCGCTGAATACTCCAAATGGATCAATGATCAGTTCGTTTTTGGTTTTTTTTTTTCTTTGGCATAACTGTCAAATGTTGATGTTTTCGTTTTGTTTTTGTATTTAGTCAGTTTAGTTTTAAAAAGTAAAAGACATGTTATTAAAAAAAAGCGGAAAGGTACGGGTATAGTAACAAATTGTTAAAAATATGTCAAAATTTAGTTTCTAAATTTGTATTTTATATGCTCTTTTAGGAGACAAAAAAGATTACTCCCTTTGTGCTATTTTAGGAGACAACAACGATTACTCTCTCTGTCGTCATTTTCAAGATCAAGGGGAGTAATCCATAAGGAGCTTAAAAGGAGTACTCATGTCTACGGACATGCTGTGCTAAAAATCCAATGGATCCGGAGTTTAATGGAGTAATCCATTACTCGCAAAGGATGATCCTATTTTTTACTGGGAGGGAAATTTCTGTACATGAAATATTTTTTGAATTTTTTTTTTTTTTTGGTTTTACAGATAGTAATCGAATCGGTATACAAATCACCAATTTTTATAATTATTGTCTGTCTGTCCGTCTGTCTGTGTTCGCATCATATAAAAACTGTTTTATGAATTTTAATAAAATTTTGTGAGGAGGTACCTTAGCATCCCGGTTAAAATATATTATACGTAAAACTATTTCATTTCCAAGAGAAAATAGAGAAAAAGTACACAATTTTACCAATTCAATGGTACTGCAAACTTAGCAGCACCTTTTATTTTCGCAGCGGGAAAAATTAAACACTCTACAACAATTTTAGAATTTTATATTTAGTTTTTAGAATATTATATAAAGGCTATGTTCCTAAGTTATTACCCAGGGAGTGGGGGACCTCTATATTAGGCATATACATACACCATATGTGCAGCACTCTAAAAGTAAAAGTTCTAAAATTTTATGTGGGTTACTTTCAAAGCAAAATTAAACAAAATGTTGTGAGAACGTCGTGGCTAGCACTGCTAAAAAAAAAAAAATAAACAAAGAGCCGTTAGAAATAGGGAGATAGGTGCTGGTACTAAATTTTAATAAGTTATAGTTTTAACTATTATTTAAAGTAAATAAACAAATAAATAAAGCCGATTTGCTAGAAATACTCTAACTTTGACTTTAACACTTAAATAACATGTTTGAAATTATACTTAAAAATTTCTTAATTTAACAAAGATTTTTTCATTTATATGTTTTTCTTAATTTATTGTTTGTTCCATTTTTTTGCTCCTTCTTTTGTAAGCAATATCTTTCCTTGTAGATTATTAACTAACCTATAAAGCCGTCAACATTAAACGCTATTAATTTCGATGTTCATGTATCACTACATTTAAAAGGGAAGTATTTTAAATTGATTGCAATAAAGATTATACAAGTTTTAGGGCCGTTGTCTAAAATTTTAAGCCTGGTACTCTGTTCAGTTTTTCATGCCAAAAGCTTTCAAACTACATACATAAAAAAAAAATTATGAAAAAATGTTGCAGAAGTAGTACTTTGTTTTTACAGTGAAAAAACATTAAAATGTTTATGGCAACATTTTATCAAGGCTGTGAAATAAAGTAAATGGGCTTTATTTCATGTGGAATTTTTTGTAACATTGTTTTGTAGAAAATTTTGTAAAACAATGTGGTATTAGAAGCAATAAAAAAGTAAAATTTTTCCAAATCGCGAGATAGACAACACATTTTAAATGACAAATTTTTCTGGTGAAATAATAAATGTTGCGCAACATTTTTCACAAATTCGAGTACTAGGCTTTAAGTAAAATAAAAAATACAATTGCAACCAACTGAAAAATATGTTTTTTTTTTATAAAAATGTAAATTTGAAACCCTGTAATTGCCAACGATTAGATTTAATTAGAAAAAATTTAATATTAGGTCTGTTCAGTAACTTTCCTAGCAGAAACTAGCAACGAGAGAGAAAAACAGAAATTTACATAATTACTCTCCTAAATATGAAAAAATAAGCAAAAATTAGCAAGTAGACTGCAGTGACGTCAGGAAGGACGAAAATCTTGTACCGATTTGACCACCAAATAGTACCTTTGTGAACGTAATTGTAGCTACTTGCAAAAATTTCTTTTTTCATACTATTTTTCCAAAAAAAAAAAAAAAAAATAGTTTGAACTCAAAATCGCAAACAGCTGATTGACAAATTCTTTCTAGTAAAAATTTTACTAGCAAAAACTTGCAAGTAATTTTTTTGCTCTCACATTTTTATTCTCTTGTTTTACTCTCTCGTTGATAGTTTTTCGAGTTAATGAACACTTTTGCAGTAACAAGTAGTACTAACTTTCAGTTACTGAACAGAGCTATTATAAGTCGAATATCTCCTAGACTATAGGAGATAAACAATGTGTGTACCGCAGTTTTTTGTATAACTCAACATTTTTATTTATTACTAGCTGTGCCCGCCACGTTGTAGGCGTCCTGACAATATTTTGTTCGATTTTGCTTTGAAAATAATCCAGATAAAATTTAAAGACTCTTACTTTTATAGTGCTCGAGTTATGGTTTATATATTTTCCTTCTATAGAGGTTTTATTCCTTGGATACAATTCTAAAATTTATATAAAGTTCTAATATTATTGTAGAGTTTTATAAATAGTGTTTCAAATAGAAGGTGTTGCCAAGTTTGCAGTACCATTGAATAGGTAAAATTGCGTACTTTCACTACTTGTCAAATATAGGATACTTTTTTTTATGCAAAAATATCTAATTTTAAAGAGAAAATAGAGAGTCTTTGAAATTAGATATTTTTGCATAAAAAAAGTATCCTATATTTGATCTAAGATACTAAGAGGGGGACCCTCACAAAAATTTATTAAAATCTATCTAGTAGTTTTCAAGTGATGCGAACACAGACAGACAAACAGAGAGACAAAATTTCCAAAACTTGCTATTTTGTATGCCATTTCGATTAATAACTGTACAGTTTTATTATGTTTGATAGATTAAACCAATTGGTTCTAAAATGGGAAACCCTGTGCGGTCTTATTTGTTCATATATATTTGTGATGCCTTGTTTTGGGGCAACGTGGTGATTACCTTCTTTGAAACACATACGTAAGCTGGTCTCCGCATTTTCCATAGCCACGCCACGTCTTGACTAAACTCTCATTTAATAATTCGAAGAGATATTTCCTTCACAGTTTTTTCGAAAACCCTGACTTACAAGTTAACATTACCGAAAGTGGAGATAGATGCAAAGATTGAGTAAAAAGAATGTAGTGAGTTAGAAAATGCCTAACATGTATGCTATTTTCTTTTAAAATCACCATTTGAAAAAAAAATTACTTCAAGCCTATTGACTTGTTAGAGAGAATAAACTAACTTGAGCCTACTTAAGAAGAAGTCATTTATATGAAAAACCACCTTATCTTTGAAATGGCTTTTTAATTTTTTGGATGTAAGGAGCTTTGTAATCGACGAAAACCTTTTCTCCAAAAAGATCTCATAAGAGGTGAATAAAAAAAAAATCTCATCGTGTAGAAAAATCTAACCTCAGAGCTTTTAAACCCTTTGGACGTAAAGAGCTTTATAGTCGACGACTAAAGTCTTCTTAAAAAGGAGAATTCTGTGGCAATTTTATTTCAATAGTAGCTTATACAGCTGTTTTTAAAGACTTAAATAGTAAATAATACCCTGTTTAGACATGTTTTTCTAATTAAGCAATTTAATTTAGTGTTCACACATGCTCAGTTAAGCTTACTCAATTAGTATTTGATAGCTGAAAATAACATTGTTTTTATTATAGTCGTGAACTCTTTTTGTCATCTGAAAATTAAATTGTTATCAACAAAATAAATGTGGCTTTCGTTGTTGTAGTAATGCGACTACCTATTTTTATTATGCCATGCAGTAACCCAAAGCGAATTCATACGAGGTGAAGTCGATAGCCTAGCTGATCGTTTTTTGCTTTCGTTTTTCTGCTAATGTCTTGTCAAAAATACATTGTTTCAAATCTGCTTCTCTAATGTCAAAGATGTTGTTTTGTTGTACTTGTTGCCCTTCTGCTCACACCTGGTATGAATTCGCCTTGCAGTAAACTTAAATTCTCCGACTGAACCATGGTATAATAATACAGGTATATCAAGGCGAATTCAAAAAAAGTAAGCAACCTGTTTTTGCCCGACTGTGTCAAAATATTTTACTAAATTGTAAAGAAAAATATAAATAACATTAGCTGTGTTCGCAAACACTTTTATGACAAATTATTCATTATAATAAAAATAATTAAACATTTTAACATAAAATGAAACTGGTTTACACTAAATAACTAAAATAAATTATATATGTATAAAAGGAAGAACTTGAGAGGTTTTAAATATTTAATACTCCGTACACAGAAGTATGAAAAGATTTTTGATATGTGTTTAACATAAGTAATGATATTTAATTTAAAAGTTAAAATTTAGAAAGATCAATCTCTAATAATTTATTTTGATCAAGATTAAAATTGCTTAAGTTCAGTTTTCTAAATTATTCTCGTTGGTCACCTGTACAAGCCATATTATAAAGATAATCAAGGCACACTGTCATTATTTTAAAGAACCCTTAATACACGACTGCTGAGTACATTTCGCCTTCATTACGGAACTCTGCAGATATAGGAAGGACACCTGAGTAAATATGCAGTACTTGTGAATTAAAGCCTAAAGCCGATATGGCTGCTTTAAGTAAGTCAGGAATAAAGTAGGCTGCATTTGGCCCTAGTAGCAGCATCAAATCCAGCTGATCATTTTATTTTATTTTAAGTCATCAGAACCTTTTTTAGTTGTTATAACATATGTACCTATTTTTTCTTTTCTTTAAGTAAACATTGCAAGTTAAATAAAGGACTGAATAAAATAAAGCAGTTAGCTCACAATGCACTGAGTAATATAATTTTTTTATTAGTAATTTTAAGTGCGCGAACAGAGTTTTATACAAGGTTTGACATTTTCACATAAGCAAATTTAAACAGCTGTTTTAACAGTTTTACCTGTATTATTATGCCATGGACTGAACCAAGGCGAATTCATACCAGGTGGAGTTGATAGCCCAGCTGATTGTTTTTTGCTCTCGATTTTTTGCTAATGTCTTGTCAAAAAAACATTAGTTCATGTCTGCTAACCTAATGTCAAAGTTGTTGTTTTGTTGAAGTTGTTGCTCTACTGCTCACACCTGGTATGAATTCGCCTTGGAGTGAACATATTTCTCTGTAGACATACAACAGGGTTGCATTTCATATTTTATTCAATTAGTGATGCAATTATGTACTAACTGCTCAATTTTGTAATTGGGTTTTTGTATGGAAAATTGAGCTCAATTAAGCCCTTAATTGCGTAAATTCACTAATTACTCAATTAAGGCTTATGTCTGAACAGGGTATAAAAATAGTTGTAGAGTGTCTACAAACTATATAAAAAATTTTTTATAATCAAAATTTCTTACATTCTTCCTTCCAGACGTGTTTTTTCTTCTTTCTTAAATTTTCACCTTAAGCTGTATATGAGTTTGAGTTTTAGTGCGTTTGGGTAAGTGTTATTATGGTGAAGTAAAGAACAATTTATTACATGCTTTCTGCTAAAGCATTAGGTACAAGTTGAGACTATAAAAGCCATTAAAATGTGAAAAATAACAAAGTTTATGTATATTTTTTTCTTAACTTTTTTTGCTGGGTAACTAAACTCCGAGTCGCAACTTAAAAAATAAAATGTCTGTCTTGTCCTTAATTTGTTTTTTTTTTTTTCATAGAAGTATCATTTTCTTGTAGATTTAGCCAACATTAATACCATCAACTTTAGTACCCACACTTTTAGGAAATCTAACTTAAGCTAAAGCTGATGCTGCTTTATTAATGATAAAGTTGTTGAAAATGGTTCAAATCCCTATAAAATACAATTGTTTTTCCAACACATTCACATTCATTTCTAAAAGTTCTTTTATATGAAACACAAAAAAAAAATAAAAACGAAAATAGTTGAAGTTGTTAAGGTGTTTTCGGTTGTTAATGACCACGGCAAGTGTTTGTTCCTTCGCATTTATGCCGGTGTTTGTTTCTATGGCTGTTTGTAAGTCTTTATTGACGATAATCATTGTGTCTTACGGCAAATGTGTGAGTTTTAAATGCGAATTATTTGCAAAGTTGCCGGTGTAACAGTAATGTTTGTGTTGGTGTTACAGATTTTAACACCATCGTTTAGTTTGTATTGCCCTCAAACAAACACTGTTAGAATTGTAAGGACAGGACAAAGGGTTCTTTGCGAAACGATCCTGTCATAGTGCACATGTTATGCTAACTTTCCAAAACCTTGTTGATAGTTTCTGTCTCCGACAATATTCCCTTTAAAAATTTATTTAGTTAAAATTTCAACAAGATAACTTTTTACGATGTAAGATTTAGAAAATTCATATAATTAGTTATACTGTAAGGAACCTCCGCCTTTCCGGGTTTGAAGCTGGGGTTAGCTCAGCTGTCCAGGGTTCTCTTACATAACATTAAAGACTTGTGGTTTGCTGCTTCTTGAGAAAAAGAGACTGATTGCATTTACTTCCTCGCCTTTTATATCGTTGCTCAGCTACACAATTGCATCTTTGTGCTTGAGTTGTGTCGAACCTCTCAGCCACATCTCTCATTTGTATCTTTTGTTGCTGCTGCCGTACTGCAATGTTCTGGTGATGATGTTTCCGTTTGTTCCTGCTCTCTCTCCCTCTCTGCATGTTCGCTGCGTTGGCTCTCTCTGCATGTTGCTGCTTTAACCTGCAATACAAGATTACATGACGGATGTGAATCCGTCCCCAGGTAAATGGATATAAATCCATCTGCCCAACAGCTTTTTGTGTGAGCCAAAATTACTCAAGTTTTGTGGTACCTCACAATACTACCGGGTCTACAATTTCGTTCGCAACCCGATCACCAAGTTTTTGATATTTGCAAAAGGCCAAAGTCTAAAATGTCCCTTCGCCTTAATCTAGTAAGGTACAAATGTTGTATGATTGTTATCGGAACAAATCGACGAGGATATACTGAGGCATACTGCTACGGTTTTAGGTACTATTTAAACCTTCATTTGCCAGCTATTCTTGGATATCGACCTCTTTACTTTTCCTTAAGTCAGTATAATTTTTTTTTTGTAAAGAGTAGTAACACTCAGGCAATTAATGCCTATATTAATCGTGTTACTTCCTTTGGAAAGGGATAGGAGTAGATAAGGCAGATGGTTAGTGTGATAGTAAAGCTACACTTATGGCAACACTGCAATTGCACGTTATGATTATTTTTAGAACTGTGTCGCAGCACCCCTAGTGTTATGTAGGTGTATTAGCTAGCATAAGCTAATTTATAATTATATTACTTAGCCGGCGATTTAGTGCTATGTGGTAATACCGACGAAGGAGGGCGCTGTGATATGCATTATTATAAAGAGAAATTAATACATATCAGAAAAATACGAATGAGTATTGAACTCGTGACCATTGCTTAGTAGTCAATGTCCTAACCACTTGAGCTACAGCACCCTCAGTATATTTTGGCAGTCGACTTTTAGTTGTTGATCTACCTTCTAATCAGTATGTTTGCGCATTCTCTGGAATTTAAGCTTAATTTCTTCATAGTGGCTTTATATATAGTCTTGTGTTTGCCTGCGACCAACAAATTCTATCTTTTAATCGATTTTTAGCTCTGTCTTCAGATATTTAATATTTAAATGTTTCGTCACCAATGTATTTTTCCAGAATAGGAAAAACCGCTTATATCAATGTATTCCTTGCTAAGTTCTTCTGGATCACATTTCAATATCGTTTAAAAATGGAAGTCCACAGCCACTATTTTAGGTTTTTAGACATTAACTCTTACCATATCAAATAATCAATGCCGTATCAATAACCAAGGCGTTTGCGTCTGCCTAAAGCTTACGTCCAATTCAGTTTATTTTTTTATATTATTTTTGAAGGGGATATACACAGAAGCCGAACATTAACTTCATTGTTACCTTTTCGACCACCTTTGTTCCTCAATGATGTCTGCTATCCGACTGGAAATTTATGAATACCTTACTTTCATTGAGTCTCGTGATATCACTAGCCTTTTAATTTCGACTGTAGTGATTTCAGACTGGTGACTGATACATGTCGACATTTTTACTCACCACAGAGTCTATGGTAATTTCTAACATTTGTTTAAGACTAGGTCTCCACAGTATCTCCATATAATATGTGTCTGTCCTTGGTCCACAGCTTTTTTCCAAGCATAATCTTCAAGTACTCTCTTACAGCGATTTTTTTTTTCTTGAAAGTTCGAGACCTACACTAACGCAGTTCACCATTTGTGGGCACCCAGATTGCATCCAAGCTCTTTCTTGGTTTTCCTGCCAACTTGTAGTGATAAATTTCCAGAATCGAACCCACAACCCCGGACTGATAGACTAGCATACTATCTACTAGCTCAACGAGGCACCGAGGCACCGAAGCAATTTTGAGAGTGGCCAAATTAATACCCTTGCTCTATGCTCTTATTTTCCTTGTTTTCGTCAACTTCTCGGCATGTTCTTGGGCGGTCGTTCATTCTGTTAATATTTATCAGCTTTTAAACTGCAGTTGCTTCAAACATTAATCTTTCGACCTACTGCCGGCATTTATTATCCCTGTCGATTAAGCCTCTCATTTACAGAAGTAAAGAAAAAGGTCTCTATAATGCACGGTAATGATATCTTTGGAGTGTGATCATATTTCTATATAGCAATGTAATACTATTAGAAGTTTTGCTTTGATTGCCATGACTAGGATGTATAAGTTACCCTTTTTATTAGAACCCCCTCGAAGTTGTTTGGGCATTAAAGAGAATGAAAACACTCTTGGCGTTTGACCATTGAAGTTCAAATTGTATCATGGCAATAGATAGTTATGTCATAACGGGACCACTAGGACCCAAGTGAGTCGGTTTCTGATCATAGAACCGGCAACCTGTGCAACCTAACCTAATAGGTAGTTAATGAAGACCCAGGGTCCCTGGCCGGTAACAGTGAGGCCTTTCGGAGACTACCAAGCAGCCTGTGGTTTAAACATAAATGTTGCATGGCAATAGAGGTCATTGGTAGAGATAAGGAGGTCTCCAACCACTTACATGGTCGTGGCAGCCATGCAAATAAAATGGCTTCCTATAGGTATCGAGAAAGAAGTGCTTGTGGAATTATACAATTCTACAGAGAAAGAGACAGAAAAAACTTCTATAGTGAGTTAATTTTCGATACGATCGGTTTAGTTATCCAACAAATTGTTGATCCACTCTTAATGAAAGAAATTTGGAGTAAACATACGGATATCGGGAACAAGCACCTGAATTCATTTAAACACACTTTTATTGTGGTGACGATAAAATACTTAAACACACTTTACATGGCGCCGATGCAAGAATGAGCTAATATTTTTCGATACCATGCTGTACTCGATGAAAATTTTTCCCTTCTACTGCATGCGGTCGAGTAGTTTTTTAGCAGCAGCCTGATTGAATATGGGTGGTAGTATAAATATTAAGAAGATAAGATGTAGTGAAATATCTCTTACTTTGTTAAAAAAAAAAACTTTGACTCTTGAGTGTTTCTTTTAAGGCTTAAAATATGGGTAAAGTCGATCAAATATGGCATTCAATATTCGTACTAAAGACTACAGATAAGGAAGCGAAGTTCGGTTATATGTTTGTTATATGATTTGTATGATTTGTGAATAAATAAATAAATAAATAACTAACTGGCATGTGCAGTTCGGAAATTTGCCAGGGTGTGATCGCCTTAGCTTCCTCCAAAATCTGCAGCGCGACCTATACCTTCGTATAGGAAGTGAGACTCCAAATTCAGCTAGGTAAAAATTAATGAGTTTAATGGTACTCCTCTAGTGAAAGTCTTGAGTTTATTGGTTCTCCTCCAGTTAAAAATTGAGTTTAATGGTGCTCCTCCAGTTAACAGTAGAGTTTTTTAAAAGGTGCTCCACCAATATCCGACTTATTGAAATTAAAATTTATAGGTTATAAACGAAAACGAAACGATTACACGTGGCTGATTAAGATACCACCAATAACAGTACCGTAGTACAGCTATTCTAAGAAGCTAATCAGCCAGTGTGAGAACGAGACGCAAACCACTCGAAGGCCGAGCAACACGGCCTGATTGACTTTAAGCGATAATGACAATGACGCACGCACGTGTTCCCCGACCCAGTGCTACTTTACGACTGGTTATATGATTTAAGGGTACAACAGCTGTTGTCATCCTAAAAGTAAATGTAGGTTTAGAAGTTTAGAGAACAGATAGGAGACTGAAGAACAGATAGAAGATAGGAGACTGAAGAACAGATACAACACTCTTATAGCGCGATCCATAACTAAGTTCATTGAGAAACCTAAATTTTGTGTTCGGTTGACGCAACACACTATTTGTTTTCACAGTGTATTAAATAAAATATATATTTTTCTACTTCTTAATCCATTTGTATGCAACTTAACTATCAAACGAACAAAAAAAAAAAACAACATTTCGGCAAAGTTTTTGCCAACTGTCATTACACCTTCCAAACGTAAGAGGCAAGTCTACAAACGATATACATATAAAAATTCTCCGTCATTTCCCAACAATTGAACAAATGAAATTTCATATTATTTTCTTAATGCTAAAATAAAGATTTGACTAGGATTTCCAAAAACCATTTTCCAGCACACCAAAGGGACCAATTAAAGGCATTTGCCTGTGGGAGTTCCATGTGTATATGAGCAACGAAAATATAAAAGGAGCATCAAATAAAGAGGATAAAAAAACTAAACTTTAAAAACTAATCATAAATTATATCCTGCATTGTGTATAAAAGAAAGACTGCAACTAAAAGGATTTAAAAAGTTTTTACTTCCTTTTTTAAATATTACAAAAAAAAAAAAAAATAACTTACATGAGATTAGTTGGAGAAAATGTAGAATTTCAGGTATTTAAAATGTAATCATAAAATGTAATCATAAATCTTCTTTCAATTTTCTACATTAAGGGTTTCCATTGGATACCATTCATAATGTATCAAAAAGATGAATAAAATAAACTTTTTGAAATCGAAATGGTTACTATGGTTTTTTGTTTTGTTTAGAAATTTAGATTTGGCTCTCTTTATAGACTGATTGAACTTCTCATTTAGTCTATTAAGTTTTAAGCATAAGAATCTGAGTTTTTATTCAGAAAAATTGGGAAAAATCCACTGATAAGCTAGTTGAGCACTAGCGAAATAGCTATCTGGATAGGCTTTCACCATAGTAATCAATTTCGATTATTATATTTTTTGGAAATAAATATTTTATACTCATAAAATATTTATTTAATAAATTTGCAAAGGAATCATGCGTGATTAAAAATAAATAATGTATATAACACGATTCCAAATACAATTTTTTGTATATTTCTAGTTAAGTAACGAATTGCAATTGAAATAAAAAAACAAAAAAAGTTCAAAAATTCAAAAAATTGGTAAAAAATTAACTAAAAACAAAAAAAAACTATTTCACGTCTATTGATATTTTGTTGGATAACACTTATTTTTGATAACATTTGTCAATCTTTTTGGTAAACTTTGTACTAAATCCTGGCATGTTTGTAGAGGTATTTTCTCCCAGCTTTGTTGCACCAACTGAAACAATTCATCATTATTTCTTGGATTTTTGTCCTTGATATCTCTTGTTATAATAACCCATAAGTTTTCTATTGGGTTGAGATCAGGACTTTGGGGCGGCCAATCCAGAACATCAAAATTTTGATCCGAAAGACATCACTTCACTAATCGTGAAGTGTGCTTTGGGTCATTGTCATGCTGGAAAATGTAATGGAGAGGCAACCATATCGAAGGAATATGGTTCCATTACATTTTCCAAAATGTTTTTATATTGATGCTGATCCATTATTCCCTGAATTCGCACAATTGGGCCACGATACACCACGCCAAGAAAATGCGCCCTAGACCATAATAGACCCGCCCCCGTGTTTTATTGTTTTCACAGTGTACCTGGGATCCAAGGCTTTGGTTGGAGGACGTCTGACATAAGTTTTTCCATCAGATTGAAACAAACTAAACTTGGATTCGTCGCTCCAAAGTACTCTTTTCCAGTAACGCGCATTTTCCTAGCAAACTGCAACCGCTTCTTAATATGTTTTTTTGAGATATGCGTTTTTTTTTTGTGCAATGCACCCACGAAGTCCCGATTCTTGTAAGCGCCTTCTTATTGTTCGTGTTGATATTTCTGTGTTTATATGCTTTTCGATTTCAGCCTTAATTTCGCGCGAAGACAAAAATGGATTTTTTTTACTGGTCCTGCAAATAATTCTATCTTCTGCTTGAGTGGTCTTTCGTGTCCTGGGCTGCCTGGTTGAGGTTTCAAACTGTCTTTTTGTATAAGTGGATTGCTTCAAATACCATTTTTTTGGAACAAGCATGTTGTGCTATAGCCAACATAGACAGTTTTTCATTTTGAAATCATTGTACAATTAACTCCCTCAGTTTTGGAGTACAAGACTTGTTTTTTCCCATTTTAAAAACTAAAACGTAGCAAAATTATTAAAAGTTAATCTATAGCTTTTTTAAACACACTTAGGCCCATTATTACAACATCCCTTTAGCTAAAGATAGGATTTTGTTGGAGCGATAAGTAGTTTTTCGTTATAATAATGTGGATAATGCTCATTGCTATAACTTGTCCTTATAGTACGTGATAGTTCATAGTGCTTTTTAGCTTACTTGTATTAACGAAAAACTATTTATTGCTCCAACAAAATCCTAACTTTAGCTAAAGGCAAGTTATAATACTGGGCCTTACTTTGTCAATAACAGCAAGATAAATTCATAAATTTAAGTGAAAACTCCGCGTTTCTAATTTCCTGACCAGCCAAAGCAAATACTTGGGAACTAATCTTAATTTATTTTTAATAAGCAAAGTTTAAACTCAGCATATTTCGCAGCAACAACAATGTTGATTGTTCACTTTGTAAATAACGGTAATTATAATTTACAGTGGTGGTCTTAAACAAAGTTACACATCGATATTATTTTTTGAACATGTCGTTTCTAATTAAGTGTCCACTACCTGTATGTTGTTTTTCCACTGATCGATTTTTTCTGTCCAACCTCCTGGTGGTAGGTAAGACACCTTACTCCTAAAGCCCGTTTCACACTATAATACTGAGTAATAAGATTTGTCAAAAATTTAAATATTATGAGAAAGTGTGATAGAGTGAAAGCAATATGTTATGAAAATTTAAAAAAATACTGAAAGATAACTGACATTGCATAATATCAAACAACTTTTAGAAATTTTTGTAACAGTGAGTTTACATTAGACAATGCTGTCACGACGATAGCAATACATACCCACCTTTTTACTAATAAATGCATACTTTCTCAATTGTCTTAAATACTGTCTTGAAAATTTTGAAGACAGTAATTAGGACAATTATTTGATGTATGCTGAAAATAATTCAGTTTTTGTGTACAGAAAACAAAAACTTCAACAGATATTTGACGAATGCCGATAATAACTCAAATTTTTGCGTACAGAAAAAAAAAACAAAAAGGAAAAACTTAAAAAATGTAAATGAATTGTGTTAACTATTGTCTGGACGCCTATACTACGGAAACAATAGTCAGCATTATTGACAACTAATACGAATTTTTTTGGGATTCTGACCACAAAAATTTATACCTTCGTATAGGAAGTGAGACTCCAAATTCATGTAGGTAAAATTAATAAAGAGTTTATTGGTTCTCCTCCAGTTAAAAATTGAGTTTAATGGTGCTCCTCTAAATAAAGTTGAGTTTTTAAAATGGTGCTCCACCGATGTCCGACATATTGAAATTAAAATTTCTAGGTTATAAGCGATAACCAAACGATTACACGCATCTAAGACTTGGAATGAACTTCAGTTTCAGAATATCTTTGGCACACGACGTTCGGTAATCGTATTATCAATCGTCTTGACGATGTCTATTGACCGCCTCGGAGCTTAGATTTGACCCCTTAAGACTATTTACAATTCTATTTTTAGAGATTTGTGAAACAACCGTCTTTTTTTTTTATTCCGGACCAGCACTCAGGGGATGACCCCTTTTCATGCAAAGCATTGTGCCAGAACTAGGAAATTAGGTTATGGGAAGGAGGATAGAGAGAGTAATGTTTGTGGACATTCGATTTGAATTTTCCAACATTGTAGTTGACAGGAAAGACCTCTGTAGGAAGATGATTCCACAAGCGAACTGTACGGCTAAAAAATGAATTTTCTCTGTAATGCATTGTGCGATTCACTGGTCAATCGACCACAAATGGATGAGCTCTTAATGAAAAGCGTGTTGTGCGCGAAAACGTGCGGATATCGGGAACTAGTTCCCTAATCTCATCAGAGCACATTTCATTGTAGTAGCGATAAAACAGCGAAATACAACCCACATTGCGTCGATGTTCAAGAGAGTCAATAGAGTTGGATATCCTACTGTCACCTATGAGCTTCTTCGCCCTCTCCTGCACGCGGTCAAGTAGTTTCAAAACAGACTTTGGAGCACCGGCCCATACATGAGAGTTGTATTCCATTTTTGGCCGGATGTAAGTGGTATAAATAGTATGGAGATCAGATGAGGTGAAATATGTTTTACACCGTTTGAGAAAACCGAGACACTTGAAAGCTTCTTTTGAGACTTGAAAAATGTGCTTAGTCCATCGAACGTCACACTGGATTTTCATGCCAAGAACATCAAGAGCTTCTGATTCCTTAATACTTATACCACCCATAATTAGAGATGTAGCACCTTTTTCGGCCGAACGCCGGTGCGTTAGCATACAACATTCAGTCTTACGAGCGTTAAAGTCGACTCTATTTGCCCGGCCCCAAGTAGATATTGTTACGAGATCGTGATTGAGCGTATCATTCATGTTTTGCCGCTTGGCCCCAATCTCTAAAAGGCTCGGCCGTCTGCAGAATGAATACGAATGGCAAATGCTGCTATCATCTGCAAAAGAGTAGATAGGGTTGGAAGTTTGACAGAGAAGGTCATTTAGAAAAATAAGAAACAGGGTAGGAGAAAGAAAAGAGCCTTGCGGTACCCCTGAATTAATTTTGAACTCGTTTGATGAAATCACATCTATAACAACTCGTATAGTGCGATCCCTGAGAAAGCTCGATATAATTCGAGAAAAGCTATCACCGAAACCAAAAGCAATAAGTTTTGACAGGAGTGCACCATGCCACACTCTATCAAAGGCCTTGGAGATATCTAGAGCCACCACCCTACTTTCGCCGAAATGGTGAATGGATTGACACCATTTTTCCGAAAGGAAAGCCAGTAAGTCCCCTGTAGAGCGCCCCCTACGAAAACCATACTGGCGGTCGCTTAGTAAGCTGTTGGACTCCAGATGCTTGACAAGATAAAAATTTAGCATACTTTCTATTACCTTAGAAAGAGTAGAACAGACTGCAATTGGGCGGTAATTTTCAGGGTTGTTAGCCTCTCCTTTTTTGGGGATTGGCGTTACATTAGCTTCCAGCACATTGGAAACTCACCAGCATGATACAAGGTGCTGAAAAGAGTCGCTAATGGACGTCTTGCAAAATTGGACTGACAGGATAAGCTAGTGTGAAGCAGCGGCAATTACATGATGTTATAAATTCGCCTTACTACAAAGCATTTTCTTACATGTCTTAAATACATATTGTTTTTCTTAAATCATCCATATGTTTGATTGAAATTTGCATGAACATGTAGTGTTTTGTAGTCCGTCTTACCAATAATCTGTTGCTTAAGCAGGAATCTTATGCATATCTCTTGGCCAAATTGTAATTTGTAAACAAATAGTTTTCTATCACTTCACTTGATAATTGATAATCAAATAAAAATGAGAAGAAACAGAAAACCGATAACAAAAAAAAAAAAACAAAAATAAAAGAAACATTTCAAAGCGATAAAGAAAATTACTCCATACGCATCTTAATGGAAAAATCTTGGCAAGAATGAATAAAAAGTAGACAACAACACTGACAATTGAAAATGTGTTTGAATATCTGTCTGAAGAAATCTAGAACATGTCTGTGGATTGGTTTTGGGAAAATAGAAACAAAAAAAGTGTATAAAATGTCATCATGGAAACAGATGTGTTTCGTATATTTTTCACTCGAGTTTTGTTTCTTCACGTTTTAAAAGGATTCATTTGCTTTAAGAGGACACAGTAAGGAACGCATGACTTTGTGTAGGATTATGTAGGAGAGTTTATGTCGAATATATGTCGTCGTATGTACTCGTATGTGTATGTCTATTTGTTTAGTGTCAGGGAAAAGTGGTTGGGCATGATGTCGACTGTTGTCAAGTTTATTGCCAATTGTTTTTTTTTTTATAAAAATGCATTTAGGGACTGGATGGATAAATGAAAATGCGATTTGGTGTGAATGATTAAAATCAGATGATTGAAAGAAGTAAAAATGAAAAATCGGGGTAAGGTATATTTTGGGTACAATAGATGCGACCTTTATCTTTAACTGATGTCTAAGAATCTGTGTGACCTGGTCGAGAGAGTATAAAATACTGCGCGCAAAATTCCGCCTCGTTTAGGAATCAAACACTAATATCGAATCACAGTTTAACTTGTAGTTTAATGTATGATTTTGGAAAATCTTAGGCTTAAGCTGGAATGTGTACGGAAATATAAACCGTTTAAAAATTAATAAAATAAAGATAATAAATTATGAGTGGCCCAAAATGGAATACAATTTCTATATATGAGGTGGCGCTCAAAGCTCTATTTGAAAGCTTCTCGACCGTGTGTAGGCGAAGGTGAAAAAGCTTATTGGTGATAGTAGGGTATACACTCTTAGTGACTTTAAACACTTTGAAGCTAATGTTTCTGGGGTTTGAGGTCTTTCCAAACGTTTAGTAACGCAGGACCCGGTAGCCCCACTGTCTCTGTTCCCGGTTATTGGTGATACCCTTTGCGGCCTAACGTGATGGCTGCGGTTTGGGCCTAAATGATAATCTGTTGAAGTTGCAGCTTCTGTGGCAAGCTGCCAATAGAGCGACAAGAGTTGATTTAGTTTCCAACTCCTAAAATAGGGGTAAAGGTATGGTCCTGCAAGTCTGCTCTTAATTTTGCTACATGTTTTGTTGTTATGTCCAACGAAGGCGTTGTAGTTTCCCAGTGATAAGACCACTGTAAGGTTCAAGCGGCAAAACGGGTCAACGATGCTTTTGGAGTTTTTTATTTAGGACCAAGTTGATGATTTTAAAGGGCCAAAATACCTTTGTTAAATATCCATTTAAGGGGAAAAATTATATGTTTAAGTGTCAAAATCCATATAAAAAAAGTAAAAATTTTCGCCTTAATATTTTTCCTCTGTAGTGAGGCTACCTGATTAATATGCCTTGATATGTATCAAGGTATATTTATTTTACTAGGTAGTGGCATCCCTACAACAATACAAGAACAACATGGCGTTTTGTTGTTGCTTTGTAGTTCGAAATGTCAAAAAACATATAAGAAAATTGAGAAGGCGTGTATGTGTTTTATTGCTTTCTCACTTCTACACTATAAAATTTCTGAACACATACAACTTTTGACATGTCGAACTACTAAATCAGCTGGGCGGACGACACTACCTAGTAAGATAAATATACCTTGATATGTATGTATGTATGTATGTATGTATTAAGGCGAATTGATACTACAACAAAACAAAAACTTTCATATTCTTTTAGCATAAAGGCTCACTACGGAGGATTAAGACGAAAATTATCAATTTTTTATATATGGATTTTGACAGTTAAACTTACAGTTTTTTCTTTTAAATTGAAGTTGAACTATCAAACTCCATATAAAAAATATTTAAAAATTTTTTTTTTAATATTTTCCCTTCGTAGTGAGGTTACATGATGAATGTGCCCTGATTAGCATATATATCATAATGTTTTTTGACAATACATTTACAAAAGAGGAGAGCAAACAAGACAGAATGCTGTCCTATTCAAAAGATTGTTTCAAAATGGCGTTGTAAGTGTCACACTGTTATACAAAACGAGATTTTGCAACTCTGATTGCATGGAAAAAAATATTTTATGAAAAATTAAAAAATAAAAAAATATTTATCAACGGAGATCAACTACATTTATGCATGTCCATGACATCCGTGGATGCTGAAGATGTTATACCATATAAAGGTCTTTACTTTACACTTTATGATTCAGTAGAGAAGTAATCTAAAAATGTGAATTATTTATAATTAAGCCAATAAAATTATAATAAAAATGCCATTCATTTGTTGGCGAAAAAGCTAGTTCCTATAAGTATTTCACTAATTGCCTAAACCAGATTTACAGGTAACAGGTATTTTCCTAACTTTAAAAAATCCAAAAATACGCTATAAGTATTTATATTCTAAAACAAGATGAGAATTATATTAATATTACATAGTAAAAAGCTGATTTCCAAGGAAGCACATAAACCTGGCGATTAAGCGTCAATATAGGTGGAAAGTATAGTTTTCTGCTCACAATGCATAGACTAAGTAATGTGCTTTATTTTGTAAGTTCCACAACAAAACGGTTTCTGACTTATTTTAACTCATGAACAAGTCATTCCTTCAACAGTTCTGCTTTTAAAACTAAAACTAAAACAAAACCAGTGCTGGGAAAAGGAAACTCTCATTTCATCACTAAGTGTTTTGCTTTTTTGTAAATTCGAATGTGTGTACAATATAATTTTTTTGGTTGTCATTGTAAAAAATAGAATTAGAGTAATAAATAAAATTGAATTGGTGGTATTTTTTTTTTGTTTTACATCACACAGTAATAGTTGTTGTACTGGTGTTTCTGGCTTCTATTTTCTATCCCGATAAAGGAGTTGCTTGTGTAAAAAAAAATTTTAGAAGGACTGGTATGTGTGCGTCATTGTGCAACAATGAAATGATTGAAATCATTTTATATTTTATTTTTAACTAATTTGGAGTTTGTGTCTTTTTCTGTGATTGCAATTTTATTCTATTTACGATTAAAACAAGCAACAACTCCAAAACTATTTCGTGATTAGCTGCAGTGTTGCAATGAATATTCATTTATAGTCATAAATTTATGTATGAATTTTTTGAATATTTATATTAGAATATTTATACTGAATGTTGATATATTGTTGAGGCTTTCCATATGGAATCATCAAATCAGTAAAGCGAACAGAATTCAGATTTTCATTAAACTTCGTAGAAATCTTCTTTAGAGTCCTAAAACGATAACCTACGATGGTTAAAGAAAATTCTAAAATAAGTATAGAGTTCTACAAATATCGTTTAAAATATCCTTATGAAAATATTTTTGAGGAAAAAAGTATCCTATATCTGAAGCGAGATACTAGGGTACCTTCTCAAAAAATTTTATTAAAATCTATCCGGTAGTTTTTACGTGATGCGAACACAGACGGACAAACAGACAGACAAAGATTCTAACAATTTTTGTTTTGTATTAAATTTCGATTACTAACTGCACTAGCAACAATATTTTTAAAAAAATATTCGGTGAAAACTTAAATTATCTTTTTGCTTTGTAGTTTATAAAAAAAACGTAGGCAAAAAAATAATCACAAGTTACTTCTATTGGCAGTCCCAACGACTTCCCTACACTTTTTTTTTGTTTGGGACCCTAAATAATATTTTTACAAAGTTTAACTAAAATATCCCTTACATTTTTATGACAAGACAACACGAAGCTTCTGGCTGGTCTACAGAAAATACGCAGAGTCTTTGACAGTAATCGAACCCGAGACCCCCAGACTGGCAACAATTTTTATGTTCTTTTTATGCTTTCATATGGAATAGCTCTCTTGCTAAATATTTAAAAATTCATTTATGTATGTATTGTGTGATTTTATACTAGCAAACGGGCGAATATTTTAAAATGTTATAATTGTGATTTTGATATTTTATGTATTGGAAAATAATCAAGGATAGTAAAATTATTTAAAATTATAATATTTCTAATTACAGATTGTGCTATTTAAGTAATAAATTTTAAAACAACTATGTCCTAGTAATGAATGCAATATGCAGCTTTTTTTAAGCTTAATGTAACACAGAAATGACAACTATTAAAGAGCATACGGTTTAATTACCTCTTAGACGTAAAACAATCACAATTATTATCTTCTGAAATTATATGAATTTTATTTGAACTATTTTTGAATTAATAAATTAATTATTTAGGCTTAAGTTCTTAATTATAAAGAGATAAAGAAAAATTAGATACCAGCAAAGCAGAATGCATTTTCTAGACAGCTACGTCCGTCATCAGTACTCTTCGTATCGATCTACCCGGTAGTTTCAATTGTTATTAATTTTCTATTTAAACAAACTTATCAAAGAAATAGAATCTGAGAATTTTTAATTTTACATTATATTTCATAGAAGATAGAGCTTTTCTTGAAAAGCTCTATCTTCTAATTTGGTATCTAATTTTTCTTTATCTCTTTATAATTAAGAACTTAAGCCTAAATAATTAATTTATTATCTTCTGAAATAATTAGAATAATTATAACTTTTCAAGGAGACTTTTTAAAAATTAAAGTGACCGATTTTGGCTTAACTCTCAACTTAATTTTCTTAGCTTAATACGTTGCCCAAAGTGTTTTATTTTTTATCTTTTCAAAAAAAAAAAAAACTAAAGGTTCTCAAAATAGGAAATTGTTGGATTTTAACGCTCGATCAAGGTCTCTCTTTGCCAAATCTTTTCTTTAGGGCCTAAGCATGGGTAATATGGCTAACGGGGTAGAACTTTGTAGCAAAAATCATGGTTTTTTGGTATTTGTTTATATCGCACTCGAAATCATAAACAGCCCCAACACCAAATTTGTTAAAATTGTTTTTTTATAAACCAGTTCACAGATCAAATATCTAACCAACACGAAAATTTTGTTTGCATCCCCATGGAACTCAAACTATACGTATAATAAAACTGTATCTGGACCATGCCTTTTACATAGATTTTGTTGCTGGTGCAGATAGTAATCGATTTAGAATATAAAAACCAATGTTAGGAGTTTTTATATGCCTGCCTGTCCATCTTTCCGTTCATCTGTCTGTGTTCTTATACGGTTCAAATATATGATATTTCTTTCCATAATAATATCTCATTTCCAAGAGAAATTATAGATAGAAAAGTGAAAGCATGATATAATAATAGAAGGTAATTCCATTCTCTCTTTCTGTAGCCATTTGTGCTACCATATCACATACTTTGTGAAATCCCATTTTGCGTTTTTTCCTTTATTTGAAAATTTAAAAATTAAAAAAAGAAACAAGCCTTAAATTTATGTGTTTAAATAAACAAACGAAAATTGTTTTCCATACGGTAGTAATAAACTTTTGCAAAGGCACACCTGGTATGTTCATTAAAGAAAATAAAAATTTAATTTTTTTGAATGATTTCATATGCTTAATAAGAATCTTATTTAATTTTTTTTCTACCACGTCGAGATTTTCTATTTCTTTAACTAATTTTCCCTATTGGGTCAAACTTGTTATTTAAATCTTTTCTATTTGAAATTTTGTTGGCACTTCAGTCGTTTTTAAAAACCAAGGCGACGAAATCGCCGTCGGTACAAGAAAAATTCAACATCACATATTTTTACAAAATACCAAATAAAATTAAAAAGTCATCGTTAACTGTTGATGTCGACAAATTTAATTTAGTGAAAGGTCGTAGTATTATGTCGACAACGCCAAATATAATAGGATTGATTATCGAGAAATTTATCACTAAGAGTGTGAATACAACGGTTTATGTCCTAAAAACTAGCTTAGTAGTTAATGTAGTTCATGTTAACATTAAAGATTTATTAGAATCAAAAAAAAATCAATGGACTTATTGCCAGTATTTTTACATTTTTGTTTTGCCAAATTTCCATTTTTTCCAATTTTTTTACGGTAATTATTCATTTGGCGATTTTTAATTTTTGTTTTGTGGCGATTTTTCATAAGGTCAATTAGCATGCAGCTTAAATAAGATTGTAATATAATTTTTTTCTCAATATAAAATTGTACCTATAAAAGATTAAGGAAATCATAATCTACAACAAAATTTATTCCTCATAAATTTCATTACACACTGTGTAATTTTTTAAGTCATGGCAAAATAACCATATACGGACACCACTACGTCATAAAGGACCAAAAAAAAAACCCCTGTCTTAGGTAAAAGTTTTTCACTTTTGCGGCTACCTAAGCGCTACCTAAACGGTGTTAAGAATCATTCATAGGAAGTTCATATGTTCTAGAAAGTTGTTTATTGAGATCTTAGGTTTATTTTTGTAGTTGATTGTTTCCTTGAATTTTGAACGGTTTGCTACCTATGGACCTGAACAGGGGAAAAAAGGTAAAAAAAATTGAATTTTTTAAAGTTTTTTGCGATTTTGACCTTGAAGATGAAGTTTTTTTGATTTTATATGTGGTTGAAAGCTCTTTAGGACAAGAGCTTCAACTTTGCCTCAGAGAGTATATCAAAATTTCAAACGGTTTGCAAAATATGAGCTTGAGGAAATGATAATTTTTTTGCAAAAATGACATCGAGGCCCCACATTTTTGAGGGCCCATAAAAAAAAACCTGGAGGACTTTGGGCAAAACTGCGAGACAGGGGTCTTTTTTTTTGGTCTTTTATCACGTAGTGGTGTCCGTATATGGTTATTTTTTCCGTGTTGCACTGTGTTATTAAACCAAAGTACGTTTTTATTTTATGTTATTTAAGTAAATTACACACTTTTTTAAAATAATTTCCAAAATAGTTTTTTTTTCGTTTCTACTTGTGGCAACACTTTTTTTGTTTTTGTTTACATAAAAACATACTTCAATAATTCCGGCAAACTCCAAACATTTTTGAAATGGAACTACCTTGTATTATTATATCATGAGTGAAAGTACGCAATTTAATAAAACTGAAAACTTGGCAGCACCTTTTATTTTTGTAAACGGCAAAATTTAGACACTATATTCTCTACTCTACAGTAAATATATTTTATATAAAATCTATGTTTCAGCTTCCTGTGTAATTACTCAGAGATGGGCAACTTTATACAAAGTAAATACATAAACGAGATGTACAGTTCTATAAAAGTAACAGTTCTAAAATTTGGTTGGGGACTACTTTTGAAACTAAAGGCAAATTCGAACAATATACATATTGTCAGTACAAGCACGTTTTAAAACAGTCTTTTGTCTCTCCTGAACATTTGTAAATTTTGATTTGTGACACTATAAGATTTAGTGTGCGATATATTTGGGGCTTAGAACACAAGTGATATAACAACACAATTTTTAAAATATTAAATAAAAAAGTTCAAAGTTAAATAATAGTAAAAAAAATATTGATGTCTAGTTCTTGACACGCATTTTATTCGTTTAAAATCTATACATATAATAAAACGGTAACTTATTTCCTGACTGTTTGTCTTTTTGTCTATATTCGCATCACGTTAAAACTACTGGTATCCTAATTCCAATAAATTATACTTTTTTTCCGCAAAAATATCTTAATTCCAAGAGAAAGTAGAGAAAAATCAGTGAAAATACGCCGATTTTTTATTACCGATGCATACTTTAAGGTATCTTTTATTTTTCAAAGCTGGATATTTTAAACACGGTTGGGCAAGAGATGGCGCTGTTTTAAAATAATTAAAAATATGAATTACTTACTGCCTAATAGCCAATTGAATAAAATTTTTTCTGTTATTAAAATTGTATATTATATTAAATGTCATATTATATTATACAACACCTTTTACAGAGCCTTACAGTAAATTTTTGAATTTTATATAAATTTGAAAATTTTATCCTTTATGTAAATTAAATAATTAAGAGTCTTAAAATTTGGTGTGGATTAAACTCAAAGCAAAATCGAATAAAATATATTCAGGACGCGCACAAAGTGTGTGGGAACAGCTAGTTAATAAATAAAACATTTCACTACAATAAATACAATAAATGATCTTCTAAAAGTAAAAGGTTTTTCCTGTACCGTTTGAGCTTTCAGCATTCATGAATTTTTGCTATAGCAATATAGTTATTTATAGATGGGCGGCACTCGTTGCTGGGTATTACACTTTTTTCGTCATTAAATGTGACCCGGCCTATGAAAAGGTGGCTTATGACTCAAAAAAAATTTTTTTCCACTTTTCTTTTTGGTTTCCATAGTTTTTGCGACGCTCTTTCACGTGGTGAAAACTAGAAAGTCCTAATTTGCTTAGAAGTGTACAAAAAATGTAAAGAAAGAAGAGCACAAATGAAAGAAAAACAGAATTTTATTGAAAATCCAGAATCAAGATAATAAATGGATTTGGATTTCTTTTTCTTCGTTATCTGTAATAGAAAAGTCCACTGTAAAAATATTTTCATCCACTTCCATTTGATCTTCAGCTTGAAAAAATGCTTGTAGTTCGTCCTCGTAATTGATACCAACATCATCGAAAGAATCATCATCATTCTCTTCGTTTTCACAGAAATATGTTTGAAAAACCTCGCTAAATTCTTCTTCGAAAGACAGTATTCACAAGTAACACACGTCAGGTTTCTGGAATATTTTTGTAAAGCAGATGTTAAACAATTAAAAAGTACAAAATTGAAAATATTCAAATATTAGAACAGAAGTTATAATAAATCCAAGTCGATTTGGGGATTTTTTTGGGGATAAAATCCCCAAAAACCTGGCAACGCTGAGTCAGAAACTGGTTTGTGCTTTGCATTGAAAAAAACATTGCTCTTTATATATACACACGAACTTATCTCATTTATGCTCTTTTGCATTTTTTGTTTGCCTTTTGGGCTTGACTGTTCATAATGCAAAAGAAAAACTACTAAGAAACTGACGAAATGCATTGTATATCTTTAACAGCTGATTTTTCGAAATTTTATTTTTGAGTCATAAGCCACTGTAGACCAGGTCACAAACTTCTATAGTCGATTCTATTCCTATAGCCTAATCCACAATACGAACTCGTTTGGAAAACCTGAACAATGTCATGTCATGTTTTGTGCTGTTAAGCCCATAACTGAACTGTGTGAACCACTTTTTAAAATTGATAGTGCAGAGTCTGTCCAGTGCTATAAATACAAAAAATTCACGGAATTTTAAAACTGACTTCAGTGTTCGTGGTCAAAAGCCAGAAGCACAACCTCGCTACAAATTTTTTCAGCAACCAGCTTCTTTGCTTATGCTTGCTCAAGCTTTCTTCTTGCTTTAAATTCTATTGAGCGATCAGATTAATAACAAAATATTGAGCAACTGGGAAACTCTGAATGAGTACGTGTATATGTCAGTTTATATTCTATTATTATTTATATGATTTGTTGACTTTTATTGTTTTATTTGCTTGTTAAAACTATTATTGTACAAAAACAACAGCTACAGCATTAGTATACAATAACAAACACAACAAATTTTTGTAAACGACAAAATTCAATTTTAAACCAAACAGGACGAACAGCTAACAACGAACTCAAATACATACATATACTCACACAAATTTCCAAACAATAAAGATAACATGTCCTGTAAAAAGTTGCAGAATATATGACAAATTTAAACATTATACATACTCACAAACTCTTATGCACACATGCATGTGTATGTATTTTTGAATGTGTAAAAATTTTAGAAACCCATTTGGCCAAAATGTTGTACTAGAAATTGTCACAAAAGATTTATTTAAGATATTTTTAATTTTGTCACTTGTTTTCGACAAAATTCCAATTATACTCAATGAAAAAGATAATGTGACAATCGAGAGTTACACTGTCAAGTACGTTATCTCCATCCATGAATGAGAAGGCATTATCTCTGTTTTAATCGGGTATGATATTCGCGTTATTAAAAAAGTGATTTGCTTATAGCTGCTATATAAATGTATAGTATGTCCGTAGTGTGGATGTCTTATAGACATGATCAGCTGGGTATTCTAGTATTTTAGTTTGCCATTTATTTTCATTTATTGCCTATGTGTGTGTGGATTTTTGTTGTTGTACATTAATGTGTATGATTTGCATTGTTGTTTCAGGAACACTTATGAAATTCAATGAATCATTTTAATCAATGACTAATAAATTATTGACGGAATCAGTATTTCTTTATGGTTTCGATTTCAATATATCAATAAATTTAGCATTTATGCTTATGTGTGTGTGTGAAAAAAGTACCTAAACTAATTGTCCTCGTGCAGATTTGGGAAAAAAGCTCTAAAATACACTAGGCAAACTGGCAGTTAAAATAGATAAATAACAGAATAAATAATAATTTTTTTGTTTTTTGGGGCAGCATAGAATATTAAATTCAATTTATTTCAATTTGTGGATTTTGTAAAACGAATTTTTAAATATTTTTTAAGCAGAGATAAGAGATACGACATGAAATACTTCTGATTCTAAGTAATATAAAATTAATTAATTGACTGCTATTAACCCAAATTATAAAGTCAACAATAATTACTACCAGGTAAGCTAGTTTCTATGGCCATTTCGCTAAGTGTTCAATTTAGCTCATCAGGCAACCTTTATCCAAATTTTGGGTAAGCTAAAGATACCTTTTATGCTAAAATTTTTTTTTGACAAAATGAGAGTTAAGTCAAAGAAATTAACAAAAAAGTATTAAGGCTAAGACAAACAATAATAATTAACAGTGAAGTTATATACTTTTTAATTACGTAAGTTTTAGTGAGCTTACATTAATAGAATTATAATGTGATTTTTGAAATATTTCTCCTGAAAAAAATGATGCAAGTGGCAATACTGAATGGCTTTCTGACTATATTACAGGATTTTCCAGATACACTTCAGAAATTTTTGACTTTTATTTTAAGTCTCTTAGGTATTTACTTTACTTAAAGGTATCAATCCCTGGATAAACTTCTAAAATTTATATATAATTCTAAAATTCTAAAAATTATTGTAAAGCTCTGTAAAAGGTGTTTGAAATATTTTAATAAAAATCTAATTCCGCAAAGTTAATATATAAATGAAATACAAATTTTATTCAATTGTTTATTTGGCAGTAAATAATTCATATTTTGTGATTATTTTAAAACAGCGCACATCTATAAAAAAATAAAAGATGCCTTAAAGTATGCAGTACTTTTAAATCGGTAAAAAAATTGACGTACTTTTACTGCTTTTTCTTCACTTTCTCTTGGAAATAAGATATTTTTGGATCTTATATTGTAACGAGGATAATAAGGTACCTCCTCACTAAATTTTCTTAAAATCTATCAAGTAGTTTATATGTGATGCGAACGCAAACAGAAAGACAGACAGGATATGAGTTACTATTTTATTATATACTAGCTGTGCCCGCCATTTGGTTAGCGACCTTGCAATATTTTGTTTGATTTTGCTTTGAAAGCAATCTAAACCAAAGATCCTTATTTAATTAGTGCCGCCTTAAACTATGCTGCGTATCAGTTTATGTGTTTACTTAATAAAAACTAAAGAAGGCATATCCGGTTAGTTCAGTTTAGTTATGATTTATGTATTTACTTTACTACTAAAATAACTGCGTACTTTCACCACTTTCTCCTGGAAATAAAATATTTTTGCGGAAAAAGAGTATCCTATATTGGAATTATGATGTTAGGGTACCTCACAAAATTTTGTTAAATTCTATCCAGTAGTTTTTACGTGATGCGAACGCAAAAGAAAAGCAGACAGACAGATAGACGGATATGAGTTACTATTTTATTATATGTTGAGATATACATAGATTTTCCACTAAGATTTTTAAGAATAGTCAGTTTTCCCTAACAACCAATTATAATGAGACAACTGTAGCTGTGACCAACTTGGAAAACAAATTATCTCAAAAAACGTAAAATAAGAAAGGATTGAACGTCTACAAATAGTCATAATACGGTCTAACGTCAGTACCTGACCGTGTTGGCCTTAAGTCTTACGGTCGTCTTACCTCCGGGTAAATACGATGCGTCTATTGTGGAACAAGATTAACGTGAGTACCTGCCTAGTCGGCCTAACCTCACGGTGGTGTTACCACCGAGTGACACTTAGGCGTAGACTAGCGCCCCCATTGTGTAGTATAACAACACTTTACGATTGCCATCAAACGCTTTTTGTGTGTGATACAGTCACAATGAGTAGCAATTTATATAATATGGCAAGCCTTTCCAAGGCAAGCCTAGATCCACATTATAATCTCTTGCTTAGGGGTTTGGAGACTATCCAAACTCCGTCTGTTGAGAGTGCAACAGCACACTTGATCGACCGTGCACCATACCTACATAAATTGATCTTAAACCACAACCACCACGTGTACCCCCAAAGGGGACCTCACCAATAACCGGTCACAGAGAGGATAGGCTCTCTGTGGGGCCACCGATTCCCGTGGTACCAGACCTTTGGGCACTGGTCGAGCCTCGAAGAGAACCCGTGTTATAAAACAACAGAACTTTTCTTCCAGATTTAGGCTCTAGGAACCCTAGCGTCTGGTGCCCCTATTTTCCCCGAGTGAACCGAGTCAAAGCATTTGCCATTAATGCAGTGACAATTGGAACCCCCGGGGGTACCAATTTGTTGTCCAATTTTGGAACATGGCTGACAGGATCATTTTCATACCTCTTGTTTTAGAGTTGGAGTATGTCCAAACTCCCGCCACATTATTGGTGTCATTTGTTGAAGTGAACAACGCACCGAAATAAATCACACTTCTTACAATTTAGGTCTAAACTACAGCCACCATGTTACTAACCGAAGGGCCTCAACAATAACTGGGGACAGAGGCTTGTTGTTCCTATCGGTTTCCGTGGTAACAATCACTTAGATATTAGTTAGACCTCAAAGGTTCTTATCTGATAGGTTTATACAACGTGCAAACCTCGAGGATTGGTTAAGAGTCAATAGGACAATACGAAATGTATACGAATGTTCGACAAATGATGAACCGAGCAATCTAGCCAAAGGCAAAGATAGCCGTTTAGATACAGATTTTTTCTATTTTTTTTTTTTTTGTCTAAAAAGCACACTGTGAAGTAGAGCCTGCAAACTGTCGATAGTAACCATATTTGATATTTTCGATATTTAGTTGGAAAACTATCGATAGTATCGAATTTTTTTAAATATTATTAAATTAAATTTTTAAATACTAGAAAAATTATATATAATGAACTTAATTTAGACTCGTTTTTTTATTTAATAAAAATATATACATATAAATACTACATCAAAATTGTTTTTAATAGTAGTCTCAATAATAATGTTGTTCATTAAAGTAGTTTCGTTTATAATTATCGAGATACGCCCTGGTGGGCGAGTAGGTGGTGTGTTGGTATATCAATCTATGGGTTGTTGGTTTGTTTCCCACCAAAGACTCTGAGTGTTTCACTACAACAAGTGAATTGCTGCGTTGCTATGCTCGGTAAGTTAAATTAGAATATAATTTGTAATTGTAATATAAAAAAATATATATCACCAAATTTCAGTTTTAAGCAAGATCTTATATCTGAAATTATGGTTTTTGCTGTCGATGTTGTAGTTGTCAAAAATAACAGAAACCACATAATTTTATAAACGTCATCTGAATAACGTTGTTCTGTAAATTTACTTAATACTGTATCGAATTTTCGATGATAGTATCGCTATCGAAGAAAAAACTATTGAAAGTCCATTGGAAACTATTGATAATATCGATAGTACTATCGATTGTTTGCCAGCTCTACTGTGTAGCAAGTACTTATACATTAACTAACGAAAGGTGGGTCTCTACGAAATAGACACATTGAGTAGTTTTGAGTTGCTCTGAAGTAAGGCCAAACATGATTAAATAGTGCTGTCCTGCGAAGTTGTAACCTTAAATAGACCACGTAGATGTCAATAAATGGTCTATACAAATGTAGGATGTTTCTAGTAGTTTTTGAGTAAACCTCAAAATTTAAGTTGAACATATTTCCACTCAGAAATTTGTTAATTTTTTTGTTCTACCCATTTAACCTATGACCCATTGTATTGCCCCGATAACTATCCACCCCCACTTTTCCCTAAAGAATTTCATTACCTCCAGTGCGTGCGAACCATCTGGAACTTCTCACGAAACCAAGCAAGTTATACAAAGTCGCTTCCCTGAG
This sequence comes from Phasia obesa, assembly GCA_949628195.1. Taxonomy (NCBI): domain Eukaryota; kingdom Metazoa; phylum Arthropoda; class Insecta; order Diptera; family Tachinidae; genus Phasia; species Phasia obesa. The sequence goes on along the minus strand of OX451219.1, from coordinate 117,913,548 downwards.
ACAGCTTTGGTCTTGGAAAAATATTTGGCCCAGAAATTTGAGCCTGCGTTCCTGAAGAGCCGGGCAGTCGCAGAGAAGGTGTTGAACTGATTCCCCTTCCTCCTCATCCATACGCTCCTACATACGTCTAATCATACAGTGCCCCGTAATGATGCCTACAAGAACCGATATCGAATTTATCCCGAGGGCCAGTAGTGAGCTAAATTGAGAGCTAAAGAATTCTAGAAATCTGCAAGTGGTTAGTGTAGACCACCTGCGAGCCATTTTCTTTAGCGACCATTACCGTAGCGTGTTAAACATTTATATATTTTCAATTGCTAAAACTTTTAGACAATTTTCAAGATTATATTTAATTTATAATTTTTTCACATAAAAGGCTTCAAATAAAATGTGTCATAAGTTGACAATTAGAATACAATGGAAGTGACATTTATCACATAAGACATGACATTATAAGTGATTCATGAAAATGATATAAAAACCACATGAATTGCATTGAACCACTGTATTATAAAACTTAAATTCAGTGATTGAAAATAGCTTCATTTAGAAAGACAAAAATGCTTATTTTGCGCCTAATGTTTTTAAAAATAATAATTATAACGGTTTTCATTAAAATAAGCTGCTCTTTGAGATGCCGTACTGAAGATGGTCCTTCGGATGGTGAGTTAAAACGCGTAGCAAGATCTTGTATGCGTAAATTTGGTGATGTTGTGTTTGCACAAAATTCTCAGCAACAACAGCTTCAGCAGCAACAAATGCAATATTATCAGCAACAGCAGCAGGAACAATACCAAGGCAGATATAGACAGAGAAATAGAGAAATTAATGGATACAATTACGATGATAGTGAGGAGAATGCTAAGGGCGACTATGATGATGAACAGTATTATAACAATAATAACAACAACAACAACAATAATAATAATAGAAAAAATCATCGTCAGCAAAATGGTAATAATCATAACGAAAGAGGTAGCCATGATGGCAACAATAGCGATGACCATAATGATGAGCGTCAACGTAATCGTACACGTTACAGTGGCAGCAATCAAAATAGAACCACCAATGGAAATACTAACAATAAATATAATTATTCAAATCAAAGAAATTCTATGAGTAGTTCAGGAAATAATAGAGGAAATAATAATAACAACAACAATAATAATAATAACAAAAATAATAATCATAATTACAACAATCAAAATAATACCTTCTCAGATGCGGCCTGCATTGCCCACTGTTTCTTTGTCGAAATGCACATGGTATGTGGTTTAAGTCTTTTTAGATTAAAATACATACACATTTCTCTACATCACTTTCGTTTTCAGCTCAATAACAATGACTATCCCGATCGTCATAAGATGCAGTTTATTCTAACAAAAGATTTAAGAGACCGGGAACTTCGCAATTTTTACACAGACACCATACAAGAGTGTTTTCGATATTTGGAAAACCAACGGAGACGTGACAAATGTCAATTTTCTCGAGATTTAATAACATGTATGACGGAATATGCCAAGGGCAATTGTGATGATTGGAATGAGTTTAATATGATGTTTAATTAAGTTGTGCGTTTTTAAGAATTTACAATTTTTATGACATCGGCGTGAAAATATAAATAAAAACAAGCAAATAAATAAATCTTGTAACATAAAAAATTTGTATGAAAAAGTCTTGAAAAAATGTTGCAGAAGTAGTACTATTTTTTTACTGTAGCTAAACATTGAAATGTTTCTGGCAACATTTTATCAAAGCAAAGTGAAATAAAGCAAATGGGGATTATTTTATTTATAATTTTTTGTGGAAAATTTTGTAAAACAATGTGGTATATTTAAAGGCAATAAAATCGTAAAATTCTTTTAAATCTGTTCAGTTTTTCATGCGGAACGCTGTCAAACTACATACATAACAAATTTGTATGAAAAAGTCATGAAAAAATATTGCAGAAGTAGTACTCTGTTTTTACTGTAGAAAAACGTTAAAATGTAGCAATATAAAGCAAATGTGCATTATTGTGTAATTTTTTCTAAAATTTTTTGTGAAAAATTTTGTAAAACAATGTGGAATATTTAAAAGCAATAAAGTCGTAAAATTCTTCCAAATCGCGAGATAGACACCACATTTTAAATGACAAATTTTCCTTGTGAAATAATAAATGTTGTTCAACATTTTTCATAAATTCGAACAGAATACTAAGCTATAGACACCACATTTTAAATATCAAATTTTCTCTGTGGAATAATAAATGTTGCTCAACATTTTTCAAAAATTCGAACAGAGGCTTTAAAGTTGAAAAGTTTTTAGCTCCGACACAGACTTTGAAGCGACAGAATATACATGAAAGCTGTATTCTATTTTTGGCGAGATGTAGGTAGTTTAATTAGCGTGAAAATCAGATGAAGTAAAAAAAATTATTTAAGCTTTAGGAGATCCACAATCCTTGCCTATAAATGACTTTTTCTCAATTGTAAAAATGCAAAATGTGTTTATATACAATATATGTGAACCTAACAAAATGTGCAATAATGTACATATATCACTTTTGTAAGAAAAATTTGTTCTAAAATATATTTCAAATATATTTTATTTTTTATAAATATGGGGTATAATGTATATATCGTCACCTAAAATGCAAAAGGCCGTAACTACACTTTTTTAGTTTTTTACAGGAGAAGGAATAAACGTTATAAATTAAAGACTACTTAAAACTTAATATCCACATTTTAGATTCAAACTTAGAAAACAAACATAACACACATTGAAAGATAATCAAAGCCAACTTTGTTTTGATTTTTTTTGGAAAAGTGCAGTTACGGCTTTTTGGTTTAGTTGACGTTGCAGTTACGGCCTTTTGTTTTTCACCAATAAAGTCGTTATTTTTGGACGTATACATGTAAAATTTGCTGTGTAGATGTGTTTCGGTGAAGTTCGTCATAATCAATCAAAAAGTAAATTTTGAATTTTTGAGTAGTTACGGCCTTTTGCATTTTAGGTGACGATATGTACACATAAAATAATAAACATAAAAAATGCATTAATAGGAAAGGTTTGTAGATCTCCTACAGTAGAAATAAGTACTTTTTATATAAGTAATTGGTATCAGAGAAAAGTGTGTAACCCCTATTTTTTTCACTTCATTTTTCAATTGTTTTTCGCCTTTAAATCTAGAAAATGCGCGAAAAAGTGATTTTTTGAGAAATAAAGTATAAAATATGAATTGGCGAAACTTTTGAACGAACTAAGATATCTTTAACTTTAAATTATTAACTAACATAAATAGGACAGTTTTTAAACAAGTTAAAACGGGAAAATATGTTCCAAAAAATTGGGGGTTTTTTATAAAACTGGGTACCCTACCTTTGCTAACCACGGGGCTTTAATTTTTTTTGATATATGCATGTAGCCAAGGATTGAATCTTTATAAATCAGTTTATTTTTTGTTATTGGCACTCAGAGGAATTTTGCGAAATTTGCCATGTTTGGATTAGGCTAGAGGGACAATGGTTTCAATTAGGATCCACATCTTCTTTTATTGTATCGGCTATAGGGTTTTTTAAAATAATTTAAAAAAATTTACAATAAGTTTAATTTATATAAACAAAAGAGCTATATCAACTTTTTAACGACAAGAACTATCGGGGCAAAGATTGATAATATTTTCTTACTAATTTTATTTGCAATGCAGCAGATATGTTAAAATAAGAATCTGATCATAAATAAGTCCAAACGTCAAAAAAACCAAGATAAGGTAAGGATATGCAATATATGCACAAAGATTTAAATAAATAAATATCCAATTTGCGTTTTTTAACAATCATATACGAATGCATGAGGTTAATGGAAAAACCAACAAACCCTGTAACTCAATACAGTTAGTCGAGGCAAACCATAGGCCAATGCGAGAGTGACACAGGCCTGATCGCCCTTACAAAATAATGACAACGACGCGAGAGTTGTTCATAAAACCGCAGATGCTTTACACTCAAAAATTATGGCCGTTTATTTAACGATAATAGACTTGTCAACAACAACAGCTGACTTCAAATAATCACCCTTATTCTGTTTGGCGATGGCAATATCGTCGTCGATTTTGAGGCAACATCACTTTAAAAAAAAATCAATGTTAATTTGGTATTCCCTAACAATGTTGTGACGACGTTGCCAATTTATCGATAATGTTAAAAAAATACACTACACATATCAAATCCTTGAACCAAATAATTTATTTTGGTTTATGTTTTCGTTAAAAAAGATTTATGAAAAAATGAAATTGTATGAAATAAAACAAAGTGTATAAATTAAAATAAAGGTGTTTACATTAAAATACAAATATTTTATATTTCCGATGAGCAGAAGACATATCAAAGTAAAATTAAACATCTTTGAATTACCTGATGAAAAGTTAGTGTTAAATTAAATATCGCCAATGTTGTCGAAGATTTTGTCTAAAACTCTGAATGCCAGGAAATGGAAAGCTAATCCAGTATGGATGAAGATCGACATGACACATGCTGCAAAAAGAAAGTCAAGTTGCATCTTTTGATGGACGGAATTTGCATAAATATTTTAGCCCAAAGTAAAAAACACCAACATCTGTATTTTACCCATAAAGGATATTTTTAAATTTGAACAAATAATTTAAATAAAACAAAAATAAACAATATCACTTTTTTTATTAAAACTAACAACAAATTATATTTGTTGTAAACTTTATGTAAACTTTATTATGTTTTTAGTTTGTGTTATTATTTTGTTCTACACAACACCCAAAACACTGACGACAATATCAAAGCCAATTTACGGCAACATCAACGTCATATTTTTTTACAAAATACCAAACATATGTTGCCAGTCATCGATAAATGGCAATATTGCCAACGGGAATACCGATTTACAACAAATTATAAAAAACGACTTCGTTTAATATTGCCGTCGCCAACCGGAATAAGGGTGAATAACAAGTATTGTTTAAAAGTGTTGTTGCATAGCAAAATCCATAATTTTGTTGTTTAATATTTTTAACAATTCGTTGTTCGCTAAACAGGTTAGCGAATTGCACTACAGGGATGTCTAAGACAAAATTAAATGTTAATTTGAGACAATCTTCATTTGCGAAATAAATTATGTGCGGTCATATACATACATATGTATCTACAAACATGGTTTAGGATTTTCATTTGAGAAAGTTTCCTTGAAAATCGGCGATAAAATATACTATGTACATTCGAATTATGTACGAATTTGTGGAAAATGTTGAGCAACATTTATTATTTTACAAGGAAAATTTGACATTTACAATATGGTGTCTATCTCGCGATTTTGAAGTATTTTACGACTTTATTGTTTTTAATTATACTTCATTGTTTAACAAATGTTAGCAAAAGCTACTGTTTGAAAAATTCCGCATAAAATAATGCCCATTTGCTGTATTTCACGGCATTGACAAAATGTTGCCAGTAACATTTCAATGTCTTTCCACTGTAAAAACAGAGTACTGAGCTTCAACATTTTTTCATGACTTTTTTATAAAAATTTTTTACAGCTTTCCGCATGAAAAGCCGAACAGAGTACCAGGCTTCACTGTTGTTATTTGCATAGAATTATTTACATTTATGGCTTGAGAAAATTGTATCACGTTGCGAGATTATGTTACAAACTGTTTTTTAGATAATTAAAATATATTAAATAAAAAAATTTTAATTGAAATGATATTTTATTCCAAATTCTCCTCTCACTCCTTCTCATCATGATGAGTAAACTCATTAAATCACTCATTCTAGGTGGATTTTTCATTTTGCCACAAAATTTCGATTATAGCGAGGGAAATTATAAGGAAATAAAACAAATACTGTAAATGTATGATAATGATTGTAATATGCGATTACGTTTGCGTTTTCAATCCCCCCTACCCGCTGATTGCAATAGAAAAATTACGTTCTCATTTTTCATTTATATCTAGGATTTTTTCTTTTCTTTTTCTTATTGAGTTTCCTGAAAGAAATGAGTGAAAGAAATCAAAGTAAAAAATTGGATGAAGCGACAGGCAACGTTTTTATCAATGAATTATGACCAAATAAAAATGAGGATTGTTAAATCATCATTCTTTTTCTTTTTTTTTTTTTGCAGAAACACACACAAATAAGATTTGAGTGTTGAGATAAAAGATGATATTGTCTGTTTATTATGTACCCTTAAGGGAAATTCTAAATAAATATTTGTTCTTTTATTAATAGCTCCTCAAGATATGCTTTACAATATTTGAAATAAGAAACTTTTATTATCTATTTACAGAAATTACATTTGCTAGTGTCGATGGTTTGTAATAAATACTGGGTAAATGGTGGTAAACAAAACTTTCGTTATAAATAGTGGTTAAATAGTAAAAAAAAATTTGGCATCACCTACAAAATAAGGAAAATAACGCAGTGGACCAATAGTACGAATTATATATTGTCAGACCTTTTCTTACTATTGGAAAATTCGTATTATTGGACAAAGATTTTAACCCTATTTTATATAAAATAAAACATATTCAAATAGTTTAATTTCAATTATATTTTTATTAAAAACAAAACAAAGTAAAAACCTTAAAAAATATGCAAATTCATATTAAATCAATAAGTGTGAAAGCATACATTTGTTCATATGTATGTAAATAAATATTAAGAGTACATATCAAGGTGGAGTCGATAGCCCAGCTGATTGTTTTTTGCTAATGTCTTGTCAAAAATACATTGTTTCATATCTGCTAATCTAATGTCAAAGTTGTTGCTTTGTTGTAGTTGTTGCTCTACTGCTCACACCTGGTATGAATTCGCCTTGGTACATATAAAATATGTTTGTTAAAAAAATCAGTCATTTGTTGGTTAAGAAAATCAATCATTAGGCAATGGCGTGTTTTGTTTTGCAGTTTAATTTCCACCGCCTTTTCTTGAATAGATCTCAATAGAATATTTCAATATTGTTTTCAACAGCCCATTGAATACATGTGTCAAAACACTTTAATCCATCTTCATGTTTAACTTTTGGCAACGGATTCAAAGGAACTGGAATTTGGTCATCAACGCTATCATTATCTTTATCTCGGTCGTCAATATTCCAATTTTCATATTCTCATTTCCCATGTTCTCTCAAAAACTGCCGCTGTTCGTACTATCGAGTAGTAAAAAAATTTTGTGTTCGTACTATAGAACTGACAATCCAACAAAATTGCCATTTGTACTATTGGACATTCGTAGAAACGAAAGTACATACTACTGGACGTCCACTGTATTGCTGATACCATAGATAACACATAGATAGTCAACTGAAACGTCAAAAACCTAAGTCTCATGTCAAAAAACCTAAGTCTAAGAATGTATTGGTAGACAAAATTGTATAAGTGTTAGTTTAAAAAAAAAAATTCCCCACAGCACCTAAACTGCACATAGTTGTATAAAATATTTTGTAAAAACAGAATATTTTTTTACATTCAATTTTAGATGTTAAAATTAAATAATTCTTTTGCTTTTTAATAAAAATATGAATTTTGTATTTTTCTAATTTATTTTGTAATAAAAAATTTAAAATACAATAAATTGTTAAATAATTGTTTGTGCAAAAATTCAAAACTTTTTAAATATTTGTAAAGTGCAATGGAATCACCCGTAATAGTGCCTAAATGGGAATAAAAATTTTACTCCCCTAAGTGTGTTGAATTCACACCGTACCCATATGTGTGAAGACATTTGTAGCCGCGTTTTTGACATTTGGAGAGTTGGCCATCTATGTGTTATCTATGGCTGATACTGCAAAGTTTGCCAAAAAAAAAAAAATAAATAAAACCCTGCTCTGTTTGCACGGCAAGTTCACAACCAATTTTAACACTGAGTTTTTAATTTGTGGGAAATTCAGAGTATTACAAGGATCGACGGTCTAAGTGTTACATTTCAAACTGCAGTCGTAACCATCCGGCTAAGAAAAGTGCGCTGTTTTTTTTTTTTTGAAATTCTTAATGCTATAAACACAACTGAGACAGACGACGAATTTTTCGTTCCAAATATTCGTCGAAAAATATAAAATACATTTGTGTATATGAAAATGCACATAATCAGTTCGTCGCCGAAATTCGTCGTGTGTAACGAACTTTGTGATAGACTTTTTTTCTATTTCAAACGACGCACTGTGGTCAATATTTTGAGATAGCGGCCAAAACTCCTTTTGGTTTTTGTTCTCCGATTTTAAAGTTATTAGACTCATATGAAAGTAGACAGTAGTAAACCTCGGGAGCCAAAAAATTAGAACTCTATTTCAACTATTTCACTGAGAAGAGGGTGGTCCACAATGGGCTTTTTCAGAATTTAGTAAATTTATGATATTTTTAGTTAATTTTTAAAATTTAAATGATCATAACTTTTTTGTTTTTCAAGATTTTTGGACGAAATAAATTTTGTGTTGTAACTTAACTTATTTCCTATTACTGGCAAAAAATTTGAAGCTCTACTGTTTTCAGAACAATTTAAATATTTTTTTTAAAAAAGGTAAAATTTCTCGGAAATTTCCTACTTCATAGAGCACAACTCCTGTGAGTCAAGCCGAGTCAAAACACAAATTTACTATTTTGTAGTCCTAACTCTCCCCTCCATTCATATATATACATGTCCATGCATCGGAACTGCACTTTTTGAGCTACAGCAATTTTTCTGACCCAAGGTAAGATATTCGGTACAAATGCACGTCATATTTTTTGAGAAGTTATTTGTATGTGAAAGTGGCTATTATGCATATATTTTGATGAAATTTTGTACAAGAGTTCTTATGGACCCAAAAAATAATTCTGTTGAAATTAGGAGAAGTTGGCCCATATTTGGACCTAGTCAACATAGAAGGGTGTATCAAAATTTTGACAAAAATGACAATAGAACTCTCAAATTATGTGGTATCTGGCAATTCATTTGGAAAAGGTAAAAAATGATTTTATTGCCATCTAATATTACATAACTTAAATACCTGAAAATTGCATATAAATTTAAAACCAATGGAAATAACTGATAAAACCAAGTACCTGTTATATTATGTTTCAAAGAGGTAAAAAAGATCATGTTGAAACTTCGAGCAATAGTATATTAATCCATGCATTCATTTTTATTCTTCATTATTGTTTAAACAATGGCTAAATTCAGTTATAGTGTTCTATCTGGTATATATTTTGAACGGAAAGATGAAAACGACATTATTTTACATATAATGAATAATCCATTCTTCAAAATATTTGACAAACAAGAAATTAAAATTCATTACTTAAAAATAAAAAACTTTTTAAATACTTTAAGAAAACGGTACAATCAATGTTCCAGAAACAAGAAATTGTTTTACTCACGCAACCAAGAATGGCTAAGAAATAAGCAAAGCCAATTGATAATTGTAGTGAAAGATCACGAAGACGCAAGCTTAAACATATCAATGAAGAAGTTTCTTGTAGCATCATAAAGGATTCATTTCTGCATCAAATTGAACCATCGAAAACTAAAAAGAGTAAAATTGCTATCATTGAAAAAATAGTGGAAGCAAGCCCCAGACGCTCAAAAAGGATTTTAGAAAGTATGCCGACACCAACTGAAGAAAATAAATTTACTCCAGAAGAAGCATTTGCACTATTTTTGATTTGAAAATGACTAAAAACCAATATACAGAATTGCGGAAGCGAACCAATGAAAAAAATTGTGGAATTTTTCTATCATATCGAGATATAGTTTCTGCCAAAAAAGATTGCTTACCTTCACCAACTGCTATTAGTGTAACTTCAAGTTCAGCAGAAATAAAATTGCAGGATCTTCTTGAACACACTGCAGAACGATTATTAAATATAAAAAATTGCAGCATGACTTTAATTTCTAAATGGGGATGTGATGGGTCCTCTGGCCAGAAACAATACAAACAATGTAATGCGGAAAATTCATCAGATGCCAATTTATTCATGATTTCTTTCGTTCCATTACGTTTAACAAAAACTTATATTGCTTCAGAGCCGTCAACTAGTAGAGCTGCAGAGATAGATGTAAGAAAAAGAATGAAATTCCCTCGTCAACAAAATTTTGTAGACCAATAAAGTTTGCTTACAAAAAACAAACTAAAGATGTCATAACTGAAGAAGTTGGCAAAATAAGAGATGAAATTAAAGAACTTCAACCAGTGATATTTGAATTGAATGCATCGAAGTTAACTTTAAAATGTCACTTACAATGATCGATGGAAAAGTTGCACTAGCTTTAACTGAAACAAAGTCTTCGTCAAGCTGCACCATATGCCAAAAAACATCAAGTCAATTGAGCCAACCACCAACACAAGACGATAGTTTTAATGAAGCATATGAATTTGGAATGTCACCTCTTCATGCTAGAATTCGTTTTATGGAGCATATTCTTCAATTGGGATACGATTTGGAATTAGGCGAAACAGTGAGAAACAACAAAGAAAATTTGGAAAAAAGAAAGCAAAAAAAGATATTCAAGAAAAATACCGTGAGATAGGCCTTATAATTGACCAGCCAAAGCAAGGAGAAGGAAATTCTAATGATGGAAACACAGCAAGGAGATTTATTTCCGATCTAGATACTGCAGCTTCTATAACTGGAGTAGATTATGATTTAATACGACGATTCCAAATCATATTAGAAGTTATAGCATGTTGCAAAAAGATAGATGCAAAAAAATTTGGTCAGTATGCTAATGAGACAGCAACCCTTTATAACCAAAAATATTCTTGGAGTCATATGCCAACCACAGTTCACAAAATTTTGTTCCATGGGAAACAAATAATTCAGAACAATATGCTTCCAATTGGAGATCTCTCAGAAGAAGCGCAAGACTACAGATTCTTTCGCGAGCACAATACAAGGAAAATTTCCAGATATTGTACTAATGAAGATCTTATTAATATTTTGTTGTGCACATCAGACCCATATATGTCCAGTATTCGACAAAAATGGAAATCAACCTCATTAGAGTTAGATGAAGAAGCTAAACAACTACTGAAAAATGAAAATCAAAGCTATTTGGAAGAAATTTTTACTAATATTGTTTAATTAATATTAGTTTAAAGATTATAATTTGTTTCTAATTTTAGTATAACTTTTTATTAATACATTTAAATGAAATATATGTGCACTTTAAATCAATAGTAAAAGTTTACTTAAAATTTTATCGATGTTGTGTTCTGTATATAATATATCCAAATGGTATTGATATTGTTGGGAATTTCAGTGTTATTTTTCAGTTTAATCCTCACAAGAATTAGCTTTCTTCCAAAAAAAACCAACCTTTGGCCCCTGTGAATATTGAGACTAACTAAATGTCAGGGGCCAAATGTTGGCATTTTCTGACCAAAATTAAGTTTAGGAATAATAATAAATTATTGGTTGTTGTAAAATACGATTGAAGAAAATAAGAAATTATAAAAAAAACCTATTTAAAATGTCAAAATATTCAACTTTTACATGGAAACTCAACAAAAAATTAAAATGCATTTTTAACTCCACATTACTTACGTTCCTATCAGTCGATTTTTACGTTTGAACACGCAAATTGAAGCTTAAAGTCCCTCCTATTGAACAAAACAAATTGCGTAAAAAAATACCAATCCGGTCAAAAGTTATAGAGTTTTGACCGCTATCTCGCGAAATTGACCACTGTGCGACGACCAAATTGATGCAGAGTGCCTATATTTCTTTTCTTTTAAATATTTTAGTAAATAAAATTAGATTTTATTTAAAGAATTAATTTCTTCTTTATTTACAGCATACAATTAGAATAAAAAAAAAATTAATTGTATATTTTTGTTATTCAATGTATTTTTTGTTATTATTGCTTCTTTTTTAATTTGTGCATTATTTTGTTAAAACATGGTCACACTATCACCTGTTGAATGTAAACAAAAACTTATTTATAAATTAATTGAGACAATTTAGTGTGTTTTTATGATAATTTAAATAAAAATACATAAAAGTGAAACTATTATCGAAGAAGTGAAAAACAATAACGGTTCATATCACCTGGTACCAAAGGATATTGGCACTTTTTTAAAAGTTATTCATACTTATTGTGTTATAGTCGACGAATATATGGAACAAATTTTTGTCGACGAATTTGTCGTACAGCGCAAAGTTCGTCGTTCGTCCCATTTGTGTTTACACCATAAGTCTGCTATAATGTTTATAAGGCTAAGTAAGCATATCGTATTAATTGGCAGTTAAAAAAATAGAAATGGAATTCAAATTGAACGGTGTTATAGATTTTATTATATAGGAACAGCCAGCCGTACATATAAATTATCAATCCTGCTGAGGGTCACAAAAATTGATGATCGTTGTTCAATGTTTTAATAACTAAAGTTAAAAAAAAATATTAGCCCGTTTACATTTGGAGCTCTCTTCGGATACCGCATATTTTTTCATCACAATCCGGAAACCTAATGAGTATACTTCAGCTCTTCAGGAATGACCCATACCTTCGGGTATGGCCTTTTTCATGAAAAGGAATAATGATGTCCTTATTTATATAACAGACCATCTTTTGAGACACTAACAGAATGTAATGCATTTTGTGCATAGCTATATGCGTCTTCGGCATTCTTCGCATCTGTCTACTTTGGATGAAGCTTAGATGTAAGCATCATCTATTTAACTAACCAAACTTGGATAAAGGAATACGAGAAAACCTGTATTCAATAATCATCGTCAGTTGGTGAGAACGAAGTCTACCTAAAACTTTCGTCTTGTTCGATAGTTTTTTTCTTTAATATTTACCACCTTATATTTATTGTTGCATCAGCCAACCTTTGCTTAGCCCTGGAAGCATTTTATTGTTTATTTGTTTTGTCCTCACATTCGTTGCTTACTTTAATGTTTAAAAAATATTTATCGTTGTCATATGCAATTAACTTATAAAAATGGAAATTCTAGTGATCTAGTATTTTAACAGATTATCTCAATTTTTTTATGATATCGGACCATAATGTCTTGTTTTTTTTAATTATATAGGTAAATTTTTGAAAATTATAAAGCTGAGGATTTTGATATTATGAGTGGTAAAACCAGCTTATGAAAAATAAATAATATTTTAAAATCCGTAACATTTTTATAAAATTTCAACGTCAATCCAACTTAGTAATATCTTAACTAATTCAAAAGCCTTTCAAACAATATATGTGACCCGGCCTATGAAAAGGTGGCTTATGACTCAAAAAAAAATTTTCCATTTTTTTTTGGTTTCGATAGTTTTTGAGACGCTCTTTCACGTGGTGAAAAGTAGAAAGTCCTAATGTGCTTAGAAGTGTACAAAAATGTAGAGAAAGAAGAGCACAAATGAAAGAAAAACAGAATTTTATTGAAAATCCAGAATCAAGATAATAAATGGAATTGAAAAATTTAAAAACATATTTTCATCCACTTCCATTTGATCTTCAGCTTGAAACAATGCTTGTAGTTCGTCCTCGTAATTGATACCAACATCATCGAAAGAATCATCATCATTCTCTTCGTTTTCACAGAAATATGTTTGAAAAACCTCGCTAACTTCTTCTTCGACAGACATTATTCACAAGTGACACACGTCAGGTTTCTGGAATATTTTTGTAATTTTGACACACGTCAGGTTTCTGGAATATTTTTGTAAAGCAGATGTTAAACAATTAAAAAAGTCCAAAACTAAATATATTCAAATATTAGAACAGAAGTTATGGTAAGTCAAAGTCGATTTGGGGATTTTTTTTGGGGATAAAATCCCCAAAAACCTGACAACGCTGGGTCAGAAACTGGTTTGTGCTTTGCATTGAAAAAAACATTGATCTTTATATATACACACGAACTTATCCCAATTATGCTCTTTTGCATTTTTTGGTTGCCTTTTGGGCATGACTGTTCAAAATGCAAAAGAAAAACTACTAAGAAACTGAAGAAATGCATTGATTTGAGTCATAAGCCACCTTTTCATAGACCGGGTCACATATAAATAATTAGTTGCTTCCCCACAAGTTGTGTGTGTCCTGAAAATATTTTATTTAATTTTGCTTTGAAAGTAATCCACACCAAATTTTAAGACTCTAACTTTTAGGGTGCTTCACGTATACGTATTTATTTTATATAAATAATAAAATATAATAAAATCCTAAAAGTTATATAAAATTCTAAAAATTATTGTAAAACTCTTTAAAAGGGGTTTAAAATATTTTAATGACAATGTAATTCCACAAAGTCAAAATAAATGTAATTCCACAAAGTCAAAATACAAATCAAGTACAAATTTTATTCAATTGCCTATTAGGCCTATTCAATTGCCTATTAAAACAGCGCCATCTGCTGCGCAACCGTGTTTAAAATTACCCGCTTTCAACTCATATATTGTTGTTATTTAAAAACAGCGTCATCTGCTGCACAACCGTGTTAAAATTTCCCGCTTTCAAAAATAAAAGATGCCTTAAAGTACGCAGTTCCTTTAAAACAGTAAAAAATTCGGCCTGCTTTCACTGCTTTTTCTCCACTTTCCCTTCGAAATAAGATATTTTTGCGGAAAAAAAGTATTCTATATTGGATTCAGGACACTAAGGTACCTTCTTCACAAAATGTTGTTTATATCCATCCAGTAGTTTTTACGTGATGCGAACACAGACAGAAAGATAGACTGGAAATATGTCACTATTTTATTACATATTTAGAATATAGATTTGGAATGTAATAGAACATGCCTGTGACTTCAGATTACGCTTTAAAGAGAGGTATACATCGAAAGACACAATTAAATTAAATATTATAAATATATAAATATTAATATTATATAAAAGATATAAAAATTATTATTTTTCCTCTGATCTGCACCCGCTTATTAATCTTAAAAAAAAAAATGCAACGCAAAGCATTTGATTTATTTTTCGGATCGCATTTTTAGGCAGATTACAGAGTTCAGATAGCCAAAAAAAAATACGTGATATTCTGTGGGGATAACAACATTTACTTTCTAATTAGCAAAACTTGTGTAAATAATTAATTGCCATTTAACGATTTAATCTTATTTTCTTAAAACAATGCGATTATAAATTTTAAATTTCTTCTTGCAAGTAACACAAATTAACATTCCTTAGAGACACTAAAGTTAACTGCCAATGTGTTATTATCTTTAAATTGGAATTAAATATAGGTTCTACTCCCATAAGCAACTCAGCTAGCCAAACGTACACATATCATCAGCCGCATCATCATCATCATCAGCAACCTCTTATTTTTTACTTTGTAATTGTTTTCAGTATGACTACAATTTTGCATATCCAACACTAATTTGGTTCTATGATTTTCCTATAAAAGAAAATAATACAAAAAAAAAAAGAAAAAACAATAAGACCTTTAAGAGAAACAATTGCTTCAATTCGTGCCTCACGTTTTATTATTTTCAATGGTACAAAAAGAAAATAGAAAAAAAAAATAAGAAAAAACGGTTTCAGTAAATTTAAAATCGCACTTGTTTGCCACCTTTCCATGACTCTCATAGTATTTCTGTTGCCTATTTGTTAGCTGCTCCCAAAGAAGTTGGCCGGTGGTTGAGGTAACTATTTTCCACACAAAGCAGTAAGGAAACACATAACAAAAAAGCCAAAATTCACTTTGCTCTCCAAATAGTTGTAGAAACTCGTTGAATATGATATAAACTCACTCGTACATTGTACATAAACATTTAACCACAGCGATTATGCCTCAGGATAAGGTACTTCCCATTTCAGTATTGTTCATATCGTTTTTGGTAAAACGCTTTCAGATCATTTGATATAATGAACATTTGATTTCAAAGCTAAACAGAGAGAGAAAATAAATAAATAAAATGCAACAAAGCCTGTACTACGGTTGGTTACCAAGGAATTACTTAAAACAATTGTACATTGTCTGTTTATATACGAGGTGTGTTAATTAAAAAGTTGCTTTATAGTTTAGTAAAACAACAGTTATTTATTCTTCACGAACTATTTTCTCGTCTTCAAGTAAAAGACACTTGTGCAAGCGTTTTTGACAATCCTTCAAACACTTTTTATGTGAGCCTTTTTTGCCTTAACATCTTTTAGCGAGACGAACTTTATCTTCTCGATCATGGTAAAACTACTTTTTTCACAGACATCAATTCCATGAAAATTTTTCATTTCAAATTTCCTCATGAGCAAAGTAAAATGTGCACATTTATCATTCATATGCTGTGAATGAAAACATACAACACGCAATTTCAGTCATGAAAAACGATGTGTGTACAAAACCAAAAAATATAATTTCATGAAAATTAAATAAATGAATCAGTCAAGTGCAAGTCAGACTTACACACGCAGGGTTCCGTACTATGTTCAGTACAACTTTAAAAATTCAAGTTCATAGTTTTTTCATGTCTTATGGGACACACTTTAATTTTTAATGATATTTTATACTAGAGCATAGTACTAGAACATAGTAGCCTGTGTAAATATCAAGTGTCTGCCTATAACGGAAGAAGAGAAGGTAAAATTCCTCAAATTCGCGACATCTAGGGAACATCCTTTTATTAAATTTATATAATCTGTGCAAATTTTAAGTGTTAAGCCTATTACTGTTTAAATACAAAAACTTTCTATGAAAAAATCAGGAGCTATTGTGTTTCAAAAAATAAGGCAATATAAGAGAAAAACATGTAATTGCGGAACACTTTTTAATTGTTATAGCGGCGATGGCAATACATCTACTGTAAAAATTTCAAAAGTCTACCTATTACGGTTCAAAAAATAAGACCATATACCTGCAAATTATGTCAGTGCCGGAAAACCCTTTAATTGTATTATTTGCTATAGCGGCCATGGCAATGCCCTTTCTATGAATATATCAGTATATTCCTATTACGATTCAAAAAATAAGGCAATATACGTGAAAAACATGTCGCTATTAGAACACCCTTTAATTTTAGTAATTATCATAGCGGCCGCGACACCATACCTTCTGTACAAATTTCAATGTTTACCTGTTCCGCATTAGTGTAGAAAGGTCATTCTAGGGGGGCAATGCCCTCTCCAGACTTGCTGTTGCCCCCACCAGCCCAAGTGGCTATAGTAATACATCTCATGGGAAGTTCTATCGAAAAGGCATCTTATTCTAATCATCTCATCTGTGCAACAGTGCATAAATTATATGTTTGCAAACAAATGAGCTTTTGCTTTTCTTCTCTGCGCTAGTAAAATGTCAAAATTTTTATATGTTTGTAAAATTAATTCGCCTGAGAATAACTTCAAATACATAAAGGTTTAAAGGTTTTATTCCGGTTTTGGGATTTTAACGTCCTAAAATTTAGGGAAAAAAATTACCTAATAGTCATAATGTGAGTTTTGCAGGGTTTTACAAAAGCTTTAAGAACGTAGTTATATCTTTTAAAGAGGATAAGCAATAAATAATGGCAACTGCTTTAAAATTTAACATGATCAAGATATTCTACTTTGAGAAATCACAACGACGCTGCTGAAAATCCTGCCAAACTCCACAACAACTCCAACGGCTCTACTTATAGCCTTGTTTTCCAAATCTTTAGATTTCGCTACACTATGAAAAAATACGAAAATTGAACGTAAAATGTCACATTTTTAAAACGAACCTCGTATATATATTTTTATTTATAAATATTATTTCGTGTTTTACATTGCAATGCATTAAAAAGTACCTTTAAAAAAAATTTAAAAAGTACCTTTAAAATATTTAAAAAAGTAAGGTTTAAAGGCACTTTTTATAAAATACATTTAGAAAGGAGCATTTAAAAAAACTTTTAGAAAGGAACATTTTAAAAAAGAAAATTTGGAAAAAGTATCTTTTATAAAAGGACATTTGAAAAAAGTTCCTTCAAATTGGTTTCAAAGATTTTTTTCTAAATCAACTGACTTTTAAAATATAAATCTTGTAGAAAAAGTATGTCTTAAGGGAAGTACATTTTAAAAATACCTTTTCAAAAAGTACTTATTATATATTATACAATTTTAAAAGTTACCATTTTAAAGTAGTACATTTTAAAAATACCTTTTCAAAAAGTACTTATTATATATTATACAATTTTAAAAGTTACCATTACTAAAAATCTACATTGAATTATATACACTTACAAAAAAATACCTTTCAATAAACTATACTGTTTAAAAAAGTACCTTGACTATAAAACGATAAACCGTCTTTAAATATTTTTTTCATTTCGTAACAAAGTTTCTCAAAAAACAAAACAATTATTTAGATGTTTATCGAAATAAAAAAAAAAACTTTTCTTCAAACTTAAATTTTTTCCTTTAAATATTTTCCGCGCTTGCAGCTGCAGATTTAACCGCTTTTCTTCTACACTTTTAAGCCATAAAAATGATCTTGCTGAAATTTCACAGTTAGTAAAGTAAAGTAATGTAAAAAAAAAATACAATTTTTTATTCAAGCTTTTAGTTGGATGTGACCATTTCTAATAGTTTATTTTATTGTTGAAAAAGGTACTTGTGGCAGTAACGGCATGTGGAACAAGTACGTTCCAGTTTTTTAATTTTAATTTTTCATTTGACAGTTTTACCTCTAGGCCATATATTTTTCTTTCAAAATGTTATTCATAGTGGCAAATTTGAAAGGAAGAAATTATTTTGTAAACAAAAAAGTTACCACCAATTGTCTGACATACATATGTACATATCTTCAGTATAAAATGGCTTTGAAAAAAATTTTATGAAGATTCGTATTTAGTTTTCATTGTACGAAGAAATGTTGTGTTTCGAAACATTTTTTTTAACCAACTTAACCCATTAAGGACGGCTCGTACGATTTTGACGAAACTTTCAGAATTTTACATGGAGGCCATAGAAGTTGCTTGGTGTAAAAAAAAAAATTTACCTCCCCCCATTCCTGTGATAGGACATGGGTATTTAAATACCCATCCGTCTTTAACCTTAGCTTAGTAGTTAGTTTTTAAAAAGAGGATCCCCAGTTTGCTTCTTCTTGAATTTTTACATGTAGTTTATTTTAGTAAAGCAAAGTGAACAGGTGAAATAAAGTAAGTTTTTTTATAATAACACAAGTGCATAAAAACATAATTTATACGAAAAAAAAAAATTATAAATAACCGATATAGAAATGAACCTTCGTCAGAAAATGCGTACTACTGCCGAATTACAAGAAATTCTCTATAGCTGGTCCAATGAGGAAGACGATTTTGAAAGAGAATCAGATACAACTGATATTGTTGTATTACCACCCGATAACATCGACAATATAAGTGATACGGAGGAGTTGGATGACAATTTACAAGTATTGAACGACGACCACAATCTACCTCACGAGATTGCTGTGACTTACGAAATAGAACGTTTCTTAATAGATGCAATGAAGATATACTATCTGCTGAAAACGAGAATGATGATATGCCAGTAAAATTGATAAGGGAATGAAACCAAAATGGTCCCGAAAGCATAATTACAAGTTTGAACAATAAATTCATGGGGTGTGGACCTTTTCGATAACACCATATACAATTATCGAATTCGAGTTCCGTGCAAAAAGTGGTATTGGTCATTAGTTACAAAGGCTTTCGATGGTGAATACATAGAAACTGCATTGCCTTTGCACAAATATGAAAGAACCCCAAATGTCTCAATTTGATTTTAGTGGAAGTATGCGAGATGATAATGAGAAGTTTAATCGGCACAATGGAGGTATGATTATGATTTCCGGAGCACAAATGCAAGTTAGATATGATCGCGTCGATCATTTAATCGGAAAACTACCAGCACGTCGTCGCTGCCGGCAGTACGGTGGATATATAGAGTACGGGTGTTTGAAGTGCCAGGCGAATTTGCACCCAGCACCATGCTTCTTGGATTACCATAGAAGTGTCCCACCAGATAAATCTAAAATTGCAAAGTCTAAATAACTTCTAATTTTTTGTAAATAAATTAAAAAAATGCAAATTCGTCTTTTACTTTGCCAAAAAGAATTATTTCAATATAGAAAAATTGTTAAATTTAGAACTCATTTTGGTCGGTTGGGTATTTAAATACCCAGTCGGCTAAAATGGGTTAAGGCTGGGTCACATAGAATCCGTCATAAGTTATACTTTGACGTATTCAACTGTGATTGAAGTACCGACGGAAGAGGTTGACACAATGAGTATTTTGTTGACGAATATTAAAAAAGGAAAGAAAACATTTGAAAGTGTTGTTCTCGACTTTAATTTATTTATTTTGTTATATTTTGCTTTATTGTTGCTTCCAATCAACACAAAAATTTAATTCAAAACAAAAAAAACACCAAACACAAACACAAAACTCAACGTACGGCAAAAGTTGCCGTTCGTAATTTGCTGATTGTGACGACGCTCATAAGAAACCCGTATTTAAACTTTCTGTATATAATGTGCCCCGGTCTTTAGATGTTTTTACTCTCTTTGATTAAGTATTTCATAAGAAATGGTAATAAGTATAAAACTTCTAAGCAACTTAAACTCTTTTTAAAAGCACAGTGGGGGATTTGGACAAAAATGTAAATAAATCTATATTTTCCAAGGTTAGTCCGATTTTAAGTTTCAGTAGTGACACATTACATATATAACCTCATTTTTAACCCTAACAGGCAAAAATTTAGCTTATATAATGGGTGTGCTCATAAGCTCATGAGCAAGTGGTCATACTGGAACACAAACTAGCTTACTGAACACTTGCCTATTCATATTATAAACGCAATGAGCTGACCAAGTAAAACGTACTTTCTGTACTAGTGAGCACCGTGTTTACTCGTCTCATGTTCGAAACACTTAGTGTGTTTTGTTTAGTAGTTGTGTAGAACATTTGGATAAGGTTTAGGAGCGTTTATCTTGCACTAGTGTTTTTTGTTTTTTTTTTTTGTATTTATTAAGAAAAGAAGACTTTAAAATAAAAATAAGTAATTGTGGAACAAGATTAACGTGAGTACCTGCCTACTCGGACTAACCTCACGGTGGTCTTACCACCGAGTGAAACTTAGGCGTAGACTAGCGCCCCCATTGTGTAGTATAACAACACTTTACGATTGCCACCAATCGCTTTTTGTGTGTGATACAGTCACAATGAGTAGCAATTTATATAATATGGCAAGCCTTTCCAAGGCAAGCCTAGATCCACATTATAACCTCTTGCTTAGGGGTTTGGAGACTATCCAAACTCCGTCTGTTGAGAGTGCAACAGCACACTTGATCGACCTTGAACCTTACCTACATAAATCGATCTTAAACCACAACCACCACGTGTACCCCCGAAGGGGACCACACCAATAACCGGTCACAGAGAGGATAGGCTCTCTGTGGGGCACCGATTCCCGTTTTACCAGTCCTTTGGGCACTGGTCGGGCCTCGAAGAGGACCCGCAATTTTTATCACAGACCTTTTCTTCCAGACTTAGGCTCTAGGAACCCTGGTCTCTGGTGCCCCTATTTTCCCCGAGTGAACCGCGTCAAAGCATTTGCCATTCCTGCAGTGACAATTGGAACCCCCGGGGGGATGAAAGTAAGTAATATTGTTAAAAAATTCTGTGTTCTTTGTTTGTATACTCGAACTGTGTTCGTGTTTCACTCAAAGCATAAAACTGCTTAAACTCGCCAAAGATCATTGTGAACATAATCAACATTTATTCATATTTATTCAAACTTGCCTATGGAAACTCAGAAAGCTCATCGCATTTAGCTCGCTGCTATTTGCTGTTTATTATTGTCCACTTATCATGACTCGTGTGGAATGAACAGACGTGAATTCAATGAAATATAATAATGAGCATCTTATAAGCCTTCGCTTTTTGTGCTCATGAACCGCTTTAGTTCGACTGTGTGGCTGACTTACACTTGACTGATTTATTTTATACAATATCCTCTTCTTAATTTTAGCTTCATACAAGCGTTTAAAAATGTTTAGCACTGCCGAAGTTTAAATAATTCTAAAAATTGTTTTTCGTATTTAATTCGTTAATAAGTGGTGTTGAATGGTATTTCTACAACACAATTTCATAGAACTGTTATTCAAATATTTTTAATTAATTTGCAAACATGGATATTAAAAATAAATGATAGAATTCCAAAGAATTTCAACTGCAATCTAAACAATTGATTAGAAAATAATATTGATATTCTCAGAAAAATGCTAAAATAATTTTTATATGTACATTATATTTTATATATGGAAATAGTAATGGACATGGTTTAAAAAACTTTGGAATTTTTGTTATTTAATTTTGAAAGTAACCCAACAAACTTTTTACTAAACATTTCATGAAGGATATAACATGAAGGATATTTGTATACTGATATACCCAAACCAATGTTGTACTATTTTTGTGTTATATAAATAATAAATATATAATCAAAATGGAACAGACTATGGCCAAATATTAGGCATTATCAAATAAATAAAGTAATGAAATATTGCGAAGTTACAGTCAAACCTAAATTAGCTGGTCAAGCGTTGTTTATTTATTTATTTTATTTATTTATTTCATTTGAATT
This sequence comes from Phasia obesa, assembly GCA_949628195.1. Taxonomy (NCBI): domain Eukaryota; kingdom Metazoa; phylum Arthropoda; class Insecta; order Diptera; family Tachinidae; genus Phasia; species Phasia obesa. The sequence continues at coordinate 117,891,041 of OX451219.1, read as the reverse complement.
TAAAGCTGTAAAGTCCTAATTAATTCAGAATTACATATGGCAATAAAAATTATAAAATATTTACATTAAAAACTAGGACTATGTTAAAAAATAATTCAAATTAGATTATATTTTTATATTTATTATTTATTTTGCACCAATATTGAAGTCTATTTAAAATGATATTTGACGAATTATGGGCCATTGTAGTAACAGTATATAAGCCTCATAAATATTTTTTTTAAGTTTTTTTAAATTCGTTAATAGATTTATCAAAATTTCGGACATCATAAGGAAGTAGGTTATTCCATATTTTCGGACACTCTTAGAACAAAAGATCAAAATAACCATATACGGACGCCACTAGGTAGCCGCAAAAGTGAAAAATTTCCCGAAAATTTTTAAATTCATTTTGGCTACCTAAGCGCTACCTAAACGGTGTTAAGAATCATTCCTAGGAAGTTCATATGTTCTAGAAAGTTGTTTATTGAGATATTAGGTTCATTTTTGTAGTTGATTTTTTCGTTGAATTTTGAACGATTTACTACCTATGGACCTGAACAGGGGAAAAAAGGTAAAAAAAATTTAATTTTTTAAAGATTTTTGCGATTTTGACCTTGAAGATGAAGTTTTTTTGATTTTATATGTTAACAATTTTTGTTCTTTATGACAAGAGCTACAACTTTGCGTCGGAGAGTATATCAAAATTTCAAACGGTTTGCATAATACGAGCTTGAGTAAATGATCATTTTTTTGCAAAAATGACATCGAGGCCCCACATCTTTGAGGGCCCATAAAAAAACCTGGAGTACTTTGGGCAAAACTGGGAGACAGGGGTCTTTTTTTTTGGTCTTTTATCACGTAGTGGTGGTGTCCGTATATGGTTATTTTTTTCCGTGTTGCACTGTGTAAGTAATGAAGGGTGATTTGGGCAGATTAGCAAATTTGTTCTACTAGAACGACCAAAGATAAATTTCTGTAAAATATACATAGGTTTATTACATTTTATTATATTATAAAATTGCAACATAACCCGTTGATCAATAAAACTTCGAAAGTCGGAACCCAACGTGCGAAATACATATGCCGAAATATGTTCTCTATAATGAAGACCATATATGAAACGTACAACTCTGTTAAAACAGAGTCTAAGCTTGTCAATATTTTGCTGTGACATTCCGGAAAATATTTCTATTCCATAAGTAAACAAAGGAAAACACAAAGATATAGCAACACGTTTCCTTACATTAACAGGCAGAAAAATACCTAAACTATATAAATGAAACTCTGGATACAATACTACTCACTTGGTATTGAAAAGCTAACTTGTCAATATATACTCCTAGAATCTTGTGATATGAAACAAATACAATAGGTTCATTACGAATGAAAATATAAGGGTAAATTGGGTTGTGTGAAAAAATATGGCTTTGGTCTTCAAGGAATTCTAGGTTAAATAATTTAAATCAGACCAATCAACTATACGCTGCATCTCTTTGTTGAAGTTATTTGCAAGGTGATCTAAACCTAATCCATTGTCATGTCCTAGAAGTTGAATGTCATCTGCATATGTGTAAGACTTCGAAAACACAATTTCGAATAGTAAAGGACCTAATATGGAACCTTATGGAACCCCCCTACAAACTTCCAAAGTTGCAGATTTATTTTTAAAAAATTCTCAGGTACATACAAAATCTCTGAAACCAACCCAAATAGCGCGGTGTCCACGTTTTGTAATTGGAAAATCCGATATTGACAGAGCGTTATGTAGTGAAGTTGGCTGCAAACAAATTGTCATGGCTTTTTTGGAGTTACTTTCAAGTCTAACTAGCGATTTTATCTCTATTTTGCATTTATAATTATTGGGTTTTGTTAAACAAGACAAGTTAACATTACTGTTCATGGCAGAACGTAGCATACTTATTTAAGTTTGTCATTGCAGCTTTTAAGTTACGTTTAGCGCACTAATATAAAATGTTCCGTTATATTTATTCATAGGTAAGGGTATTTTTTTATAGAGGTTTAAAACTCTAAACTGTAATAAAAGATAGAAAATTGTTTTTAATATCATCGAATTGGCTTTATAATTTCAATAATTGTATGTTTAAATATGATTTCGGGCGTGTGGCGTAACCTGGAGGTCCAATTTCAACACACCCTTCGCAATAAATCAAACTGTATTTCCGGGACTCTACATACCCCAGGGAAAATAGTATAATGGCGACGAGTCATATGAACGAAATTCTCTTGAAATTATTTCCTCCCCAAATGTTTATCTTAATAGATAGATCGGTGTGTGACATGTGCCACCATAAGCTCACTGTAATATTCTGACTATCGTTATTTGTGAAATCGTATGGACCGGCCAATACAGCGCAGAAAACAGTGAATTTTTCTGGGTGTTTCGACAATCATTGTTATAAAAAATATTGCGAAAGTGACTCATAGTTTCGCGAATTAATCGCTCTGATGGCCGAAGACACGTAATGCCCCATGATTTTGTCAAATTGAACAATGATTTTCAATATAATTTTTAGCAATTTGCATACATTGCTCTGACGTGAGTCTATTCACAATAAATTATCAAAAATAACTAACCTCAAAAAATCGAGAACTATCAAATCAGCTGCCACAGAAAATAGTGCTGTCAATTAAAAATTCTTCGTCTTTTAAAAATCACAAAAATAAAATATAAAATTACTTAAGAATTAAACCAATGCATCCTAGTGTACAAAGCAAAATTATGAGATAGTTTTTTATCTAAAAATAAGGTACCAACTTGTTACACTTACCAAAAAAAAAAAAATTTGTGCTAGAAAGACTATGGTTCAGTTAAATTTACTAGCACCCTGCATTGTTCCAAAAAGATGGAACAAGTTGATGAAATTCAAATGTCGGTGGAGGATAAGAAAAGTGGTGTGAAGCCCACATAAGACGTTCCTTAAAGATGCCTCATATAACCACTTACAAACAACATATGTGCAATGAGATTTTGTTTTAGACTTGCACTCAGGGAATAACTCTCTCATGTAATAACTTTTGCGAAAAGAAAGAAAGAAAGAAATAAAGAGGAGTTTGTAGAAGTGTATAAAGCAGGGTTCAGAAGTTTTCATCTATGAGCGTTGAAATATCAACATTTATGATCTTTCTCATAAATGAGATTTCTAAGATTTTATATTTTTTTCGCGGTCATAAATACACAACAAAAAATAGTCTGTCTTCGATCACACATTAAGGAGTTTAACAGTTTGTTATTAAACAGACGTACATGAAGGTATGCATTTTATTCATATGTTATATATAATGTGTTAGCACATTCCCATTAATGCCCTTTTTCATAAATGTTTGTACTTTTTTCATTTATGACCGAGTTCATTCGTGAGTGTTCATTTATGAAATTTCTATATTAGATTTTTAAAATGTTTAATATTTTAGTACCTACGTCAGCAGTTGCACATTACAAAATATGTACATACATATAATACATACAGACATTAATACGAATGCTTAATGCGAACATTTTTCTACGATCCTTTTATTTGTGAAAATACATGTATGAAAATAAGCAGCAAAAACTAAAATGTACTTACATTCTCACACATGATTTATCAGTGAGTGAGTGAGTGAGCGAGCATTTCGGTACTCTGGTATAAAGGAAGCAAAGTTTTTGGACATTTGATTTGAATTTTCTAACATTTAGAGAGAAAGAAGAGCCTTATGCAGGGATTTTTTATTTCAAGTGTCAGCTGTATGGCTTAAAACCAAATTTCTCTGCAATGTATTATGCAATTCGACCACAAATGTATGAACTCTCAATGAAGAGCAAAATGGTGCAGGTATCTGGGACCAGTAACAAATCAATACACAAGTTTTTTTCCTGTCCTCTTGTGGTGATTGATATACCTTTTAAAATAAAACTTAATTTGAAAAAAAAAAAAAAAACACCTTCATAATTCATTATCAAGGCAAACAAATCAATTATGAGCAAATATTAGATAAAAATAATTGTTTTAGAAAATTACTGCAGGCTAAGTTTAGCTTTTCTTCAACGTCATTGATTAAATTTTGTAAAATGAGTCAAACAAAGTTGCTGTAAATTCTGCTCTACTAATTAGGAAATATAATTAATAAATAAACAATATTCAATTATTAAATACGAAGTGTCAGTTTTAGTCAGAATCATCTGAAGTAGTTCAGTTAATTGGAAATTGATATAGAGATATCATTTGTGTGTGTGTGTGTATTTGTGCTGTTACACTTGATGCTTATCAGTTTATAGAAATGTTATCAAATCAATTAAAAATAGAAATATAATATCTTCTTTTCATTGTCAATCTTTAAAATCTATAAAAGCCAGGTGAAAAAACTGTTTTAATCATTATCGCGAAATATTTAATAAAGTGCATTTCATAAAATTAAGGAAAATAACAACATTTTAACATGAAAATAGTTGTGTCGTTTGTAGTTGTGAGTTTGTTGAGTGTAAGTTTAAAAAAAATATATTCGTAAATTAAATTGTCTAGAAATTCTCTAAGTGCCATTGTGGTTGCTAAGCAAATTGCAAAGTTACAAAGCAGTGACAAATATTATTTGGATATATTTTATTGAACCTTTTCTGTTGCTATCACGTGTATTTCAAATCCTTAATACTTTTAAAATCATACGCCTTTTCCTTATCGAATTCGAAAAAGCCTATTCTTCCTATGAAAAACCGTGGACATATTCCATTTCAATATTCAGATACCAACACGATTCTTTCTGTGCCATTCTACTAAGTCCTCTACATCAGTCCTACCATCAAAAATACACCTCGTCTATGTATCATGTATTAAGGCACTGCCTGAGCACAAAAAAGTGAAGCTCATAAAACGCTCATTATAATATTTCGTGGATTTCATGTGTGATCATTGCACATGAGTAGCGATGAATGTACAATAATGAACAGCGAAGAGCAGCGAGCTAAATGCAATGAGCCTACAGGGTTTCCATAAGCAAATTTAAACAAGTATGGGTGAATGTTGAAAATAATGACAATAAACCTGTGCAAGTTCAAGCAGTTTTATGTTTGGAGTGAAACACGAACATAGCTCGAGTTCACTAAAAAAATACAGAATTTTTAACAGCATTACTTATGTTCATTTTAACATCATGTTAGTGTAAAGCGTAGACTGCTTATGTTAATGTTTTTTCCAAGTCTTAACATGGTTGTTAAAACATTTATTATAAAAACTGTTTTGTAATATGACAATGAAGTTGTTGTTTTAGTTTGGCAGTATTATTTTTAAAAAGCACTATCTATCTGTCGTGCCTGTCAGTTACGAGCATGGTATAGTATGGTATGAGTAGGCATGTGTTCTAGCTTATGTTCAAGTGTGACCACTTGCTCATGAGCTTATGAGCATACTCATTAGATGAGCTTGCTCATGCAATTGTTTCATGTATCATGTATAACTTAGACTAGGTCTTTTTTTAGATATTGAAAATAATTTCCCATTACCCTTACCCTTACACATATAAAATATAATAAAATAAATTCTCGTATTCTATTTCTCTGTAAAAATTTTTAAAATAGAAAATTATTACAATTGAAACCAGCTAAAATACAAATAGAAAGAATGCTGAAGATGGATATAGGTATCCAGAAAATGCATTACATCCTGCTAGTATCTAAGTTTTCTTTATCTTTTTATAATAAGGTTAAGTCTGAAAAATTATTATTAATACAATTTAAGTATTTTATTTTTAAAATTTTGAAAAGAAAATAAATTCAACATCTCTAAAGAAATCTATTTATTAAAACTAAACTCTGTGTAATTAATTGATATATTTTAACTTTTTAGTATTCCTCAGCTTTCATTTCACCCGAAAAAGCCAAGGCTGACGTAGTCGCTCACATAGAACCACAAATTTTCAGTCTCCTTTCCCAGCCCGGTATAGCAAGAGCTGGCGGTGGTATTAAGTGTTACGACAAATATTTACCCCTTATCACAGCCGCCACGGAAAATTCTAAAGCCGATACTCAAGCCTGCATTTCACGAGCAGCATCTCGCCGAGAAGATGAATTGAATAAGGTGAAAACAGAACGTGAAAGTCTCGATGGTCAAGTGAAAAATGTAGAGGATACTTTAAGTGTTTGTTTGCAGAAGACAGACGATTTAGAATATCTGAAATGTTTGAAGGAGAATGTAAGTTAAATTGCACGAGAATTTTCAATTAAGACTTTTTCAACTTAATATTTATTTTTAGTCTTTAAATTTGCAAAATGCTTTAAACGAAGTGGGCAAAACTTCATCAAGCTTGTCGGATAATTTATCTTTATCATACAAGAATATCGATACTGCCGAGGATTCATGCATTAAAACTGTAATTGCTAAGTCTAAGTCGGTAAGCGATGAACTTCTGGCTGCCTTACAAAACTGTTTGATGAATGGTTTGGATGATGGTGGCTCGGATGGTGGTTCTGATGGTGGCTCAGATGGTGGTTCTGATGGTGGGTCAGATGGTGGTTCTAATGGCGGATCAGATGGTGGTTCTGATGGCGGATCAGGTGGTGGTGCAGATGGTGGTTCTGATGGTGGCTCAGATGGTGGTTCAGATGGAGGTTCAGATGGTAGTTCGGATGGTGGATCTAATGGTGGTACAGATGGTGGTTCTGATGGAGGTTCTAATGGCGGTTCTGATAACGGTTCCGATGGCGGTTCAGATGGTGGATCTGATAATGGAGGTTCCGATACTAACTCTGATTCTGGCGTTGTGCCCAATCCAGATGCACTGCCCGAAGAGGATTTGACACCCTAAATATTTTTAGCTCCAAGCGCCAAGTCGTAAAACTCAACAAGAATTTACAGACATACTTTGATAAATTTTACCCAACATTTAGATTTGCCATTTTAATGAAACAAAAATAAATTATGTTTTTCCACTTGCACCTTTCCCCTTCCTATTGAATTTGAAAATATTTAAATCAGATAATACATTGCCTAATTTGTTAATAAAACTTTAAAAATAGAAAATAAGATCAAGAAAATCGAAATTAAAAGTTATTGAAGAATTTAAAATTAACAAATTAACGAAGTTCTATTCAGCAGACGCTGAAGAATATACGCGAGGATTTCGTTGTTTCTAGTTGCCTGCTGTATTCAGAAATATGGGGGCCAATTTATTAGTTCTGTAATTCGATCATCAATACCTAAACTATTAAGCACCTCTGGCTTGATATCTTTAGGCTGTGGGTAGAAACAAATTTTTTGTTTGTGGAGAAGTGTCTTTTCAAATTTTTTTCTAAAAAGTCCTTTCTGTCTTGGTTGATTCAAAAATCGGACCATTTTATCTTCGGAAATTTATTCACGCTGGAACTTTCGTTTTTCATTAGGATGGTGTTTTTTTGTAATTTCCATATAACCGGGTACGGAGTATACTCAGCGATAGAATATACAAGGTATATTTACAAGACGTCGTCAAGAGGCATCAATTCAAACAAGACATACAACATAATGCCGGCGGAGTAATGGTATTTATATTTTTATGTTCTTGTAGGTGGCGTATACGTCATGTTGTGATTGACCATAATTTTCTGTTTTCCACCAATGTTGCTTGAATGCTTATATCTTGACGAATGTCTTCTTATCTTGTAATAATAAAATTTAAAAAAAGCTAATTTAAAATTAAAGACGTGATAGTGACGTATTTGTGCTTATCTTTTGAACCGTGAAAACAGGCACTTAAAATTTTTAAAAACAAATCATAACCAGATAAAATTTAAAGTTAAAGGGTGCCCTATCAAAGTCGAGAAAAATTTTAAATCTTGAACTTTCAAAGTTGTTGTTGAAACTTTTAAAATGGTATATTGTCTGACTTGCAATTGAATAATTTATTTATTTATTTTTTCTAAAAAGGGCAAAAGGCCAAGTTGCCACAATAGTCGTGGATGGTCACTTAGTGAAATGTCAACCTCATTTGTACTTTATAAAAAAATAAAAAAAAATTTAAATAACTAAGAAACCTAAACCCCATATTCATAAAATATAATTTTGTATGGAAGTTTATTTGATAAACGTTTTTTTTTTAATTCATACATATAATAAAGCAGTAGCTCATTTCCTGTCTGTTTTTTTCTTTGTGTTCGCATCACGTAAAAACTACTGGATGGATTTTAACAAAATTTTGTGAGGAGGTACCCTCACAATATAGGATACTTTTTTCCGCAAAAATATTTTATTTCCAAGAGAAAGTGGGGAAAAAGCAGTAAAAGTACGCCGTTTTTTGAAGGTACTGCATACATTTGAAGGTACTGCATACTTTAAGGCATCTTCTATTGTTGAAAGCGGATAAATTAAACACGGTTGCGCTGTTAAAATAATCACAAAATGTAGTAAAAGCGGTATACTTTAAACATGGTTGCGAAATAGTTGGCGCTGTTTTAAAATAATCACAAAATATGAATTACTTCTTGCCAAATAGCCAATAGAATAAAAATTGTATTTGATTTGTATTTTTACTTTGTGGAATTACATTATTATTAAAATATTTTAAATACCTTTTAGAGAGCTTTACAATAATTTTTAGAATTTTAGAATTTTATTCAGGGATGGGGGTACCTTTATATAAAGCAAATACGTAAGAGTCTGTGGATTACTTTCAAAGCAAAATCGTACAAAATATTGTCAGGATGCACACAACATGTGTTCAAAATAGTTCAAAAATATATTTTTAATGAATCTGATTCCTAGTGTTTTTGTAAAAACACCCACAATTTTTGGAGAGAATTAAGCCCATAAATTCCAGGCGGATAGACTAGCACACTATATCTAGCCGGTATTCTAATAGAAATGATAAAAACCCTAACAAGAATTAACTAGCACTAAAACCGCAATAATTCATGCAAAAAAAAAAACCGACTACAAAACAAATATATGTGCATCAATTCTTAACAAAAAATTTAAAAGGAAGTAATCTGTAAGAAATAGTACTCAAATCGAATACTTTTATACTTGTTGCTCTAACAAACATAGTAATATACGTTCTGTACATTCAAATGTCTATCCATAACGGTTCAGCAGATATATAAGACATATACGACAAATTACCTCAGATATGAGGACACCCTTTATTTTTTTACACTTATTATTACTGACACAGCAATAAAAAGTAACGATTCCAAAGATATGGCCATATAGGTTAAGCAATATCACTTAGGGGACACCCTTTAATGTAAAATTTTAAATTAAACACTTATTTATTTTAAAGGATAGATTCTTTGTCAATTTCAAATGTCTGTCTAAAACGGTTCAAAAGTTTGGCCATATGCATCAGTTTACATCAACTATTGAGACACCCTTTATAACTTTAAATATTTATAAATGTTATTATACGGGACATAGTAGTGGAGATTCTGTCTAATTTTCAAGTGTTTGTCTATAACGGTTCAAAAGATAGGGCTGGATAGGTAAAATTTTATCAATTAAGGGGACACCCTTTAGTTTCCAAATTTAAATTATATACTTGATGTTCTAAAGGACTTAGATATACAGGTTCTATGTAAATTTCAACCGTCTCTCTGTTACGGTTTAAAAGTTTTGCAATATACATCAAATTACATCAACTATTGGGACACCCTTTAACTTCTAATAATAAATATTTAATTTCTGATTATAAATATTGGACATTCTCTCCAATTTTCAAGTGATTGTCTATAATGGTTCAAATGGTTCATATATTTAAATTGACGTCACATATGGGGACACCCTTTAATTTTTAAGTTTATTTTTTTATTAATTTGTGTTATTGGCAGCTATAGTGATATGAATTTTTTTTTTTAATTTAAAAGGGTGCTCTTTACGGTTCATAATACACGTAAAAAACACGTATGTTGTATGGGGACACCCTTTAATTTTCAAAATTCTGAACTTATTTTAAAATGGGACCAATCTGTAAGCATTTCCTTTCTAATAAAATTTTTAAAATCGGTTCACAAATGACTGAGTTCTTCGGGCACAAACATAAAAAAAGCAACATTCAGACGGAAAGATAACCTCCTTCTTTTTTAAAGTCGGTTAAAAATGGCTAAAATAATAAAGATAAGGAGTTTTCATAATTCAATGCAGCTAAGTTTTCTTAAGTATGTATGTATGTATCTATGTATGTATATCTGTTTGTTTTTTTATTCCTTTAAGTAGTGTTTCCATTCGACTGCATTTTGCATAACTGAGTGCGTTAATAGCATTTAAACATTTGTTGTTCACAAAATTTCGTTAAATTAAATGTTTATACCAAGGCATTGAAGCACTTAAGACACAGTTAGAGAGTCTTTAGCGTTTGTATGCATTTGCTGAAGCGAACAAGAAAGAAAAATTTAGGGTAGACAAAATGGCAGTTGTCAGTAGCGTTAATTTATTAAAATGTTTGTGGTTTCGGAAATAAAACAATCCATTTCTTTAACACTGACTGCATACAAGGCAATAAAATATTAAAAGAAAAGAAAAAAAAAAGGATTTCATAAATCATTTCATTTCTTTTCCTGTTGTTTGTTGTGTACGCCTCTTAACAAAAATTTAGGTTTTAGATATCTTCCTTTCTTCCAAATATTTTATAAACTTAATTTAAGAAATACATTCTTTTGTCTTGTTAAGTGTTCGCAATAAAAGTAAATGAAAGATGTAAATGTCTATATAGAACAGCATCACAACTACAAATATAAAATGTTGCATGTAACAATTTTACAAAGTCTTGTAGCAAAGTTTTTGTTGATATTGTTAAAATAAACTTGTACTCTAAGTTTAAATAATCTTGAAACAAAAATCCATTAGCTTGAAACATTTAACAAAATTGATAATCTTTAGTAAGAAGAATTTCTCAAAAGAATTGTAAGTAAAATGACTTGAAACAAATAATTTAATTGGGTAAAGCAGCTTAAATGAAAAAATTTATAAACCTAAAAGCAGAATTCAGAAAAGATTAAAAAAGATCTCGAAAACTCCTAGACTTTTCAAATATTGAAATTCCAAAAAACATTAGTCTGCCATATTTAAGCTTTAAATTTATCTATAATTTTAATAGAATATATCTTAGTAAATCTCTTGGTAATCTTTAGTTATAACATAGTTAGGCATAATTAAATCGAAGGTTTTTGATATAAAAAATAAAATAATAAAGTCCAATAAATATTTTTAGCTTTTTATCCCACTGTTTTTAGGTATTGTAATAAGAGCGCGAAGCCGTTTGGCTAATAGTCACCGCGGACATTAATTGGAAGCAGTTAGCCGCCGACAACAAAACATAAGCCGTTAGTAAAATCTTTAAACATATACTTATGTATGTATGCAACAAAATCCAAATAAAAAAGTGTATACGTTATGTTACACGTAAAACTCCTTTAGTGCAACTTAGGGCTTTTCACACTATAATATAAGTATTAATACTTTTAAGGAAAATGCAACACTGACATGATGAGTTGTTATTGTTTTTTTTGAAAAATTTCAAATGGTGATTATATCAGATGTGTTTGTATAAAAAAATTTCCAAATTGATATGTCAGTTTCTGCCTTAGCCGACCGTTAGCCGCCGCCGCTGATATACAACCGGTTTTTAGCCGCCGCTGATTGTAATAGTTACGTTTGTCAGTATGACATTTTTTTTCGAAAATTTCATCGAAATTTTATTGCCAGAGATGCCGATTTATATGCAGGTTTAGCACGTTTTGCGTTATTCAGAAAGCGAAAAATTGTTTTCAGTCTGAACAAATTTGACATATTTTAACAACTTATTGCGCTTTTTCGAAATATGAAACCATAGTCTTTTTTTCTTTTAGCCCTTTTTCATTCTCATGCATTTGGGAACGCAACAGTTGGCATCCCTGTTTGTTGCAGTTTATTGTCTTTTGTTTGTTTTTGTTTTCGATGCAACAAAATCGTTATTCTAATGACTAATTTTTTGTATTGCGAAAGAATTTTATTATTCCTACAAACATGCTAAACAAATCGTATTTTAATGTTTTATCTAATTGAATGGTTTTTATATTCTGTCTAACTATAGCCTTTTTCAGTTGTTTAAAGGGTTTGTCAATAGGAACGATTACACTTTGATACTTCATAAGGGTTTTTCTTCGGGTTTTTCTTTTGAAAAATGTTTTTAAAATTTTTATTTAATGTATTTGAACTAACAATAAGTAGTGACATTTTAAGTCTAAAATACAGATTTTAAGTACGCTCTGACAGTGCTAGATAACAAATTGGATGTTTTTCGGTTACTCTTACCATTTACGATTCAAAAGAAGCACAATATGTTATCACAATCATTGAGGATGTGACGGGCCAGTAGATTTAAATGCGTTCGAACCTTCTTTAAATGCGTTACATTCGTCGAATCTTATTTTGTCGCCTTGGAATTTTTTTCTAGCAGAAGTTTGCAATCTAAGCTGAGTTTCTGCCTATTAACTAGCTCAGTTGGACTTGAATTTAACTTAATTTTTGCTAACTTTGAATCTATAATGCTTTTCCACCTACATCACCGATCATGATGTATACCGAGGTCTTTGACTTTTGATACTTCAAGTATCATTCGAGTATTTATATATCGTCACCTAAAATGCAAAAGGCCGTAACTACTCAAAAATTCAAAATTTAATTTTTGATTGATTATGACGAACTTAACCGAAACACATCTACACAGCAAATTTTACATGTATACGTCCAAAAATAACGACTTTATTGGTGAAAATCAAAAGGCCGTAACTGCAACGTCAACTAAACCAAAAAGCCGTAACTGCACTTTTCCAAAAAAAAAAAAAAAAAAAATCAAAACAAAGTTGGCTTTGATTATCTTTCAATGTGTGTTATGTTTGTTTTCTAAGTTTGAATCTAAAATGTGGATATTCAGTTTTAAGTAGTCTTTAATTTATAACGTTTTTTCCTTCTCCTGTAAAAAAACTAAAAAGTGTAGTTACGGCCTTTTGCATTTTAGGTGACGATATGTATATAGGGGACATAAAGTCACAGTTTGAACGTTATGTTATAGTACATTTTTATCTATCCACTTTTATGCTCCATTTTTAGGGTTCCGTATTTAAACCTAATGTTTTCGAAATTTTTGGCCACTATTGCAATAATTACTAAAAAATAAAGGGCGTTCCTAAAGTTAAGTTATTTCACGTACATATATGGGCAGACTCTTTAAATTTACACAGAGCATGTACATATATCTCCTATACTGAACCAAAAATTTAACTAAATACTGTAAACTGGGGTGTAGAATTCAAGAAAAGTAGGTTGTTATACAGCTAACAAAGTTTTTAGTAAAATCTACATATTATTTTTGTAAAAAAATAATATTTTTTTTAATTCCTTATATTGAAGAAATTTCTTCAATATGCCTCTTTTTTTTGTTATTTAACAAGGTGTAAAAGTGATGAAAAATATGTTAAATTAACAAAATTTTTTAGTTAATTTTTTATAGAATTTTATTCTTTACAATATTTTTTCATCATTAGATAAAAATATGCGATTATGTTGCATATTTTTATCTAATGATAACATGAAAAAAAAACTGCATATCATTAATGTTTTTTCGCTTCCTCTTTTAAGAAGAATAAACGAATAAAGTTTTTAGTTTATGTTACGAGCATTTGATATGAAATATTTAAAATAAAAAACATAAATTTAAAAATTTTCTATTTTATATGTCAATTCAAAAAATTTTCCTGAAGTTAAATTTAACGAAATTTTACAGTTCTTTTTTCATTTATATATGTAAGTTATTTTTAATTGAATTTCCTCGGTTTTTATTTTTTTTGGAAATATTTTTTTATTCTTTCATTAAAGTTTTAAGTTTTACAATTTTTGTTTGCTTTATATTTATTATTATAAAAACACCTTTATCAACTTTATAATAATAATTTTACGATTTAACGCTCTTCCGAAATATGGTTTATAATCGTTGAAGCCAATCTTATTAATGACAAAATCCTAATTTTAATTACTCTTTCAACCCTGATCATTTATTTGCAGTAGCAGAATTTTAAGACAGAAATTAACAAAAACACAATAACAAAGAATTTTACAAAAACAGAAAAGAAAGAAGTTTGAAAAAACAAAATATTGAAGGTCGAAAAATACCAACAACATAAATGTAATATATCAATTGAAAGTTAACGGGTGGAATGACTTTCAATGACTTTGAAATTAGTTGTTGTTAGAATTTACATTTCTTTCTTATTTTTAATTACAGAAGGCAAAAATATAAAGAACTGATTTAACGGTTGCAAATAAATGATCATAAGAGACAATAAATATTTTTCTTTATTTAACTGAATTATCATTATTACTATAATTATCATTAATATAACTTAATTAAGAACCACCTACTATGTAGGGTTAAATGTTAATTAATTCTAATTCTAACTTTATAATCGTTTACCTACTATGCAGGCCTAGTAAAATACTAATCTAAAACTAATCCTTAAAACTAGAAAGAGTTAAATATAAAAAATAAGGGAACATAAAACCTGTGATATATTAACTTCTATAACCCGTTTTCTTTGGAAGTGTTGTAAGTGTATTTCTAACCGACTTCAAAAAAGAAGGAGGTTATCTATTCGTCTGAATGTTGCTTTTTTTATGTATGTAACCGCAGAACTCAGCCATTTCTGAACCGATTTTAAAATTTTTTTCTTTATTTGAAAGGTTATGCTTTCAGGTTGGTCCCATTTTAAAAACAGTTCATTATATTAAAAATTAAAGGGTGTCCCCATACAACATACATGTTTTTTACGTGTATTAAGAACCGTAAATGGCAGCAAATTAAAATTTAATTTTTTAGCGTGCCGCTATAGCTCCCAACAGCAGAAATTAATAAAAAAATAAATTTAAAATTTAAAGGGTGTCCCCATAGGTGACATAATTTGACCTATTTGGCTCTATCTTTTGAACCGTTATAGACAAAACCTTGAAAATTTGACAGAATGTCGATTACTATGACCGTTATAATAAAATGTATAAATACTCAAAATTTTAAATTAAAGGGTGCTCCAATAGTTCATTTAATTTGATGTATATGGCCAGACAGCTGAAATTTACAAGGAACCTGTATTGCAAAGTCCACTACAGCAAGTATACAATTTGAAGTTAGAAATTAAAGGGTGTCCCCATAAATTACGTAATTTAATCTATATGACCCTATCTTTTGAACCGTTAAACACAAACACTTGAAAATTAGGCAGAATATCCACTACTTTCTCTGGTATGATAACAAGTATAAATATTTGGAATTATAATATAAAGGGTGTCCCAATAGTTCATGTAATTTGATATATATGGTTGAACATTTTAACCGTTATAGACAGATAGTTGAAATTTACAAAGAATCTTTGTGGTCAAGTCCTCTATAACAACAGGTCTTTAATTTAACATTGTAAATTAAAGGGTGTCCGAATAGGTGATGTTATTAGATCTGTGTGCCCCTATCTTCAAAACCGTTATAGACAGAGGCTTGAATGGTGTCCTCATACAAGACGGATACTGGTGAAAATAGCTTAACTTTTGAACAGTAATAGGGAGAGGCTTGACATTCAATAGTCTTAATTTTTTCCCTCTAATTTTGGCGCATCTTTTATTTGGTTTAAATCTAATTCTTACAGATTACTTCTTACATTTTTAGTTTAGAATTGGTGCCCTTCTATCTGTGTTGAAGTCGGTTTTTTTTGCAAAATATATAAATATATTAAATACATACTTCAACAATAAAAATAAAAAAAAAATAACGAAATAAAAAAAGCCTTATTTCAACATTTACCATTCAACCAACCTTATTTATACTCGTATTATTAATATATTTTAAATTTTGTCATTATGATCAAGTCATGATGTATTGGAGAGACATATGGTAATAAATCAACTATATGTGTAAATTTTTCCAATGCGATGAGCCTGAAATGATGATATAAACGTACTAACACGTTATATATACATATTTCTAAAGTTGTGTGCCCATGAGGGCTATAAATGTAGAGATTTAAAATCCTTATTCTCACTAAATGAAGTTTTATAGAACATTGTTTTGCTTTTTGTAACCCTTACCATTAATATATTTTCGCCTTCCTAGAATCACATATTCATAGGGTTTTGTATTTAATTTATTGTATAATAAACAGGGAAAACCCGAAATTCCGGGAAACTATAAAAATGTTTATGTCATTTACAAGGTTGCCACACTTATTAAAATGCACTAAAGAAATCATGTAGTATAATTTTAAACTAAATAGTGGACTTAAACCATTTTCAAAGTAATTATTTTTGTAACTGCATTAACTACGAAAATTGGTAATGATAAAAACAATGAAAATTTTAACAGATTTTTTTTTTTGGAAAAAGTTTATAAATTAAGAGTTCATAGTAAATTTTATTCAATAACTAGTTTTTTGTCAAAATAGACTTACACCTCTTTCAAAAAAGACGGCTCATTTATTCAATTTTCTTCAAAAATAAAAAACTTAGTAATATAAACGAAAAATTTGTCAAATCAACGGCCAAATTAGTCATATTAACTTCTATTAGGGATGTAAATTTAACTAATTTTATTGGTTTTTCTTCGAATGTTTTACTACTGTTTTAACAAAATTGTTTGTTAATTTAACACAGAATTTTCTTTGAATTTTTTTCAAGCTTTATTGAAATATGTTTTTGACAAAAAAAAAAAAAAATCTGTTTATATGAATAAAATTAGTTTATATGAATAAATCGTATATAGATTTGAATAAAAATTAAGTTAATTTAACTATTTTTGTCGTTAGGATTCTACTAATTTTTTTCGTTAATATTACCTACGAAATTTGGTTCAGTGTATAACAAAATATATAATTTAAAAAAAGGGTGTTTGGACTTTAGATCAGTTAAATAACTTTCTAGCAGCTTATGTCACAACCGATAAAGAAACGTAATATTCTGGTAATCAATCGGAAATTCTTTTATACTTGCAATTTACTAGCTATGCCCACAAACGTTGTGTGCGTCCTGACAATATTTTTTCGATTTTGCTTTGAAAATAATTACACCAAATTTTAAGACTCCTAAGTATTTACTTTATATAAAGGTACCCATCTCTGAATAATAGTCAAAAATTTATATAAAATTCTAAAAATTATTGCAAAGCCCTTTAAAGAAAAGGTACTTAAAATATCGGGTGGTTAAATTTTAAGGGCCGATATTGAATGTGAACCACACCTAAACGTCAAGTTTTTTTTTTCATTTTATTTGACATTTCTCAATTTCAGAGTAACTCAATTTGAACCATGGAAAGATACACAATCGAGCAACGTCTTTAAGGTATTCCGGCTTATTATGAATTGGATGATCAATTTTCGAAGATGATGCGGCACATTTTCACCTCAGTGGATTCGTCAATAAGCAGAATTGCCACATTTGGGCGAATGATAATCCAAGAGTGATTGTCGAAATACCAATACACCGACAAAGAGTGACTGTTTGGTGCGGTTTATGGTGGTCGCTGTCATGAGATGATAACGAACTTTTTATGGCCCGAATTGGAAGATATCGATAATATGCGGTTTCAACAGGATTTGCCACGCAGCTAACGAAACAATGGTTCATCATCGTAAGTTTGGAGCATCGGATGGAGATATTTGGCCGATATTTTGTTCCATACATAATTGAACCATACCAATATTATCAAAATAAAAAAGAATGACAATAATTTCCTAAATAAACACCCTTTATTTTAATAACAATGTAATTGCACAAAGTAAAAAAAAAATCAAATACAAATTTTATTCAATTGGCTGTTTGGCAATATTTTGTCATTATTTTAAAACAGCGCCATCTTTGGAGCAGCCGTGTTTAAAATATCCCGTTTTCAAAACATGCCAAAGTATGCAGTACCTTTAAATCGGTAAGAAAAATCCGCGTACTTTCACTGCCTTTTTTCACTTTCATCTTGAAAATAAGATATTTTTGCTGAAAACAAGTATTTTATATTGGAATCAGGATACTAAGGTACCTCGTCATAAAATTTTGTTAAAATGCATCAAGTAGTTTTTACGTGATGCAAGCACAGACTGATTTCATATACTTATGCCCCTTAATATCCGTTACTGTGGAACTTAATATGATTATAAAATTACAACCATAGTTTTAAAAACAGGTTTTTGTGAATTTTTAGTTGTGACTGTTTTTCCCAAAGAGAAAATCAATTAAATTTTGCAGTTTAAATAAATTTGCAACGACCAGAGAATGTTTACAAAATTTAAAAAAAAGTCAACTTGATGGAAATATTTCTCATCATATATTTTTTGTTTGCTATATTTCAACCATTTATGTATTATTTTCTCGAAATTTATTTAACACTATTTTCCTAATTATCTTGTGCATTTTCTTTACGTCTTTGTTAAAAAAAAAATAATTATAAATCTTTTCAGCAACGTTTTTCTGTCATTTTCATAATCTGTATATTTTTATTTTCATTGGTTTTTATATTTTGCTTCTCTCTTTCTTGTGATATTTCCATTCATTAAAGACGCTAATGATAAGCAAACAACTTAATGAGTGCCACAAAACAATGGCAAAAAATATTAACAAGCTTGATATTCAGTACAAATGAAATCAGAGGAAGAAAAAGTAAAATGTTGTCCTGACATACATACTCGTACATTGTTCTCATATAGACAGACAGACACAATTATCTGGTGCTTCAAGTTTATCTGCGTCTTGAAGGCAACTAATGCAAACATTATTATCAACTTTATTGTCACTGTCATTATTTCTACAAAATGTGGCTGTCAGTATGCATTACTGAGAGCATTACTGCTGTTGCAAGTGAAAACAATACAAACAAACACACATACACTTATGACTGTATGACTGTATGAGTTAAAGGATGTCTCTTAAGGAGAAACTTGTTAGATGTAATAATCATATTTGTAGTTATTCCCTTCAAATGTCTAAAAGAACAGTTAACTATTCCTTGCTTCCTTATTTTATATTTCTCAAACTTAAATACAACATATTTTAGGTCGAGTCAAGTAAATCCTTTCGACTCTAGTGCAGAAGCAACATTAACGAGCGAAATCATTAGACAGGATACAAATACTTCAGGCAGTTGCTATTTGAACACTCGAACAAGATTTAAAACCCATTGTCTTTATAATTCTGATAATTCCCTGTATAGATTTTGTAGTTGGGAATATGATTATTTCATTAAAAGCAATTATGGTATTTTCTCATCTTTTGATTTTATTTTAATGCTTTTTATTGTGCAATGTTAAATGAACACAACATAATAAAATAACTTCAATGATGGGCTGAACATTTGTGAATTTGTTAGTGCAGAAGTTGCGCTTGGAAAATTATCTTAGGTAATAAGGGAAATTTGAGAATAGTGGGCTTAATAACCGCATATAAGACTTAGTCAATTCGCACTTGCTTTAGGTGGCAATGCCTTCACAAAAAGTTACTTATTAGTTTGGCGTTTGTGGCTGTTGTAGTTTTGGCAAGCGACATGCTCTACTAGTCATCAAAAACCCCTATTTAAAAAACCTAAAGTAAATATATATAACTAGCTGTTCCCGGTGCTCTTCACTACACCTAAAAAAATACAAAAATAAAAGTATGGCCAAACTTTAACTCGAAATCTTCACTAGTTTCACGCCCACTGTTCCCATCCAATCTGATTTTTTATGGACTATTAACTATTAACACGATAATAATTTTTCACTTTGTATGGGAGGTACCACGCCCATTGTTGCAATACAATCTATATTTTTCTAGACTATGAACATTAGAATGATGGTTACTTGTGCAAGGTATCAAAACCCTACCTGTTGTAGTTCTCTAGGTACACAAGAATAATTTTTCA
Source organism: Phasia obesa (assembly GCA_949628195.1). NCBI lineage: Eukaryota > Metazoa > Arthropoda > Insecta > Diptera > Tachinidae > Phasia > Phasia obesa. Next base: position 117,871,205 of record OX451219.1, on the reverse strand, counting down.
CTTTGTATGGGTGGTTATTCGTGCAATATTTCAAGGCTCTTCCTATGGTAGTTCGCCAGGAACATGATAATAATTTTTCACTTTTTATGTTAGATGCCACGCCCACTATTCCAATTCAGTCTGTGTTTAGCTAAACTATATACGTTAATATATGGTTAACTGGTGCGTAATTTAAAGGCGCCACCTATTGCAGTTCTCTAGATACAGGATAATAATTTTGTATCGGAGGTACCACGTTTACTACTCCAATGCAGTCTAGAAGATAGATAAAAATATATTTGTTAAGTCTAGCCATGTGGTAGACAAAATATTATTTATTTGACATCTGCTGTTATCACTTGCATGTCATCTTTCTAATTAGCAAAATTCTCGCACTTGTAAATATGAGATCCTGGATGTAAAATAAATCAGTCAAGTGCGAGTTAGACACACACACGTAGGGTTTCGTACTATGCTTGGTACAACTTGAAAAATTCAAGTTGTTAATTTTTTCATATCTTACGGCGGACCCTTTAATTTAAAATTAAAGTCATAATCGCACAAAATGCATTACTATTGAAATACCCTTTAAATTTTAGTAATTGTTGTTATAGCGATCATGTTCACTGATGCAACACACTTTAGTTCTTAGTAATTGTTCCAGTGACCGCAGAACAACATCTACTGTTGTTCTATTTACATAAAAATCATGTCTCTGTCGGAATACCCTTTAATTTTGTTAATTGTTATAGTGGCCATGACAATTCTCTTTCTTCGATTTTTACTATTGTTATAGCGGCCATACACCTACTTGTAAAAATTTCAAGAGTCTAGAGTCTAGTTATATAGCGAACTAAGTTTTAATTACTGTTTGTAAATTTTAAGTGTATGTCTCCTACAGTTCAAGAAATAAACACATATACGTGAATAACACGTCTCTATCGGAACCCTAAAATTGACATCCATCCTCAAGAAGTAACTGTTTTTATTGTTTTTATTGTTCCGTATCCGTTTGTAAGCGCTTTTTTATTTCTAGAATCGTAAAAGGTAGACTGTAGAAATTTTCACAGAAAGTGTATAACTGTAGCCGCTATACTAAAACTTATGAGGTGTTCCCAAAGTGACGTGTTATTCGCATATATATGTGAAGCGTGTACAGTAATTAAAACTATGTTCTATATATGTATAAACAAGGGTGCTGTAGCTTAAGTGGTTAGCACGTTGACTACTAAGCAATGGTCACGAGTTCAAATCTCAGCCGTGGCAACATCAATTTTTCTGATATGTATTAATTTTTCTTTATAATAATGCATATCACAGCGCCCTCCTTCGCCGGTATTACCACATAGCACTTAATCGCCGGCGAAGTAAAATAATTATAAATTGGCTATGCTAGCTTCAAACTAATTCGCCTAAATAACACCAGAGGCCCTGCAATACTGTTCTAAAAATAATCATAACGTGCAATTGCAGTGTTGCCAGAATCGAAGCTTTACTATCACTAACCATCTGTCTTATCTACTACTATCCCTTTCCAAAGGAAGTACCACAGTTTATGTAGGCATTAACTTCCTGAGTGGTACTTCTCTTTCTAAAAAAAAAAAAAAAAAAACATAATAAATAAACCTAACAATTAAAGGGTTTTCCGACATCGACTTTATTTGCATGTATATGATCTAAATATTTAAACATAATAGTTAGACTCTTGTAATTATTGCCGAACTATAGCCTCTATAGTAAATAATAAAGGGTGTTCCAACAGTAGCATATGTACGTATGTATATGGCCTAACTTTTTGCAATTGTAATAGGTAGACTCTGTTGAGACGACTCCTATAGTAATTGCTAGAAATAAAAGGCCGCTATAACAACAATTACTAAAATTTAAAGGGTGTTCCGATAGTAATGGGAGTTCTCGAAAATTACTTTAATTTTTTAAACGTATATTTATATAAGATTATATGCGCTACAGCAAAAAAAAAATATATAAAAAATAAAAATTATAGGGTTTTGCGAAAGTAACACATATTTACGTATTGTATGAAGCCTTATTTTGGAACCGGAATGGAACCGGAATGAGAAGACACTTTAAATCTACACAAAATATGTGTAATTTGTCCTCTATAAGAAGTACAAAAAATTAAACCAAAAATTACCGTGTGTCTCGATAATGAGAAGATTTTTTTCTGGTCTTTTTTTTTGAACAGTAAAATTTACTCAGATTATATTTTATAATGATGTTATAGACATCAATAAATCTAAATTAAAATAATAAAAATAAAAGGGTGTTCCCTAGATGTTGCAAATTTGAGAAATTGTGCCTTCTATTTTAAACTTTATTGGCTGACACATGCTATTTACACAGGATATTTAATACTATGCTCTAGTATGAAGAAATAATTAAAAATTATAGGGTGACTCATAAGACGTAAAATAATTAACATCTTGTACCTTAAAAGTTGTACCTGAACATAGTTAGATAGGAACTCTAAGTGTGTGAGTCTGACTTGAATGATTTATTTAAATTAAGCGGAGCCTACATCTATGTATATCAGTGTTTCAAATTTCAAGACTTTCATTACTTCGTGAAATTAGCTTCCGAAATTGTGTCTATGAAGTGCTTCCGCTTTCTTTTCTAGCAGCTATTTAAAGCATTAAATCTACGAGGCTAATCTAAATACTTTTGCAAAACTAAAATAAAAGTTACGTTGTAAAATTATAGAGAACGAACATGTGCTTTGCGGAAATATATAATGAAGTATGCATATGAGTCGTGGCAGCTATTTGGCTCATATAATGTTTGAAACATAAATGTAATAAATGAAAAAGGATTTTTTTATTAAATACTAACGTGTCCTTTTTGTAAAAATTATGATTTTCTTAAATATTTATTATAGAAGACCAACCAGATATGCTGGAATGGAAAACGTACGATATTAAAATACTTCGATTGAAGAAAATAATGGGTATTTGTTATTTAAACACTTCAATTTAATATTCAAATTGAAACCTTTTATATATAAATTATACGAAAAACAAATCACATCTCATTGAATAAGGAACAATTTTTTCTTAAAAAAAAACACAACTTCTTCAACCGCACACATTTAAGTTTTACCATCACAATGGGGCCCTGGAAAATTTCCCACATGTTAACATACCTTAGATGCAAGAGATTATCAAACTTTATAATAAATTTCCTAATTAAGTTTCTTTCTTATCATAAACGAAATCTTTTAATTGAAATATTTACTTTTTGTTTTTAACCTAAAGATTCCAGCCACAAAAATTGGCTTAAGAAAATTATTAATAATAATCTTATGGTTTATATCTTTTAGGCAAGAAATACTTTTAACACCAATGAAAAAAAAAACATGTATTCAAACTAAAAAAAAATAGTTGAAGTTTTCTTAAATATTCAAACTTCACAATTCAAAAAAAAAAAAATTTGAAGTTTTTTCTTTCTTTCTTTTCTACCAACCATTTTGCAGCCAATATTTACTAAAGAGCTTTTTCAAACTATTCAGTGTGGTTTTTGTGAAGCTCCTTTTGTTGCATTAAACTTCTGTGAGATTTTTAAAGGAATTTTGTAGTTAAGAAAATTTCTAAGAATGTACAAGGAATTTAAAAAAAGTTGCAAGGAATACAAAGAGTATTTACGAATTTATAGTTTTTTTTTAAGATGATGAAAATGAATTTTTCTTTCAGTGGAAATTGGGGTTAAATTTTAAATACATAAACGCTAAATATTGATTGATTAAATATTGAAGTTTCCAAAAGTAATTATTTTCAAATAAGATAGTTCAACACTAGTCTGACGGTTTAAACAGGTAGGGATGAAATGATACGAGTAAATAAGGGGTGATCCATTTCGATGCTCCCTACTTTCAAAAAAAAAAAAAACACAGAAAATTCAAATTTAATGGAGAATGTTTATTATCATTTGAAAGAGCATTCTTTGGAATTTACTTTTTAAAGAATATGTCTATCAAATATTGGCCGTTGCTAAATCACAGATGGTCCATCTATTGCGTCCAATTTTCGATAACTCGTTCGAGCATTTCGCTTGGTAACTGGCGAATGACACGCGTTATGTTTTCCTCTAAGGCCTGAATCGAAGCGGGGTTGTCCACATAAACTTTGGACTTTACATATCTCCACAGGAAAAAGTCTAACGGTGTGATATCACATGATCTTGGTGGCCAATCGACCGACCCAAAACGTGAAATTATTTGTGGAACAAGATTAACGTGAGTACCTGCCTACTCGGCCTAACCTCACGGTGGTCTTACCACCGAGTGAAACTTAGGCGTAGACTAGCGCCCCCATTGTGTAGTATAACAACACTTTACGATTGCCACCAATCGCTTTTTGTGTGTGATACAGTCACAATGAGTAGCAATTTATATAATATGGCAAGCCTTTCCAAGGCAAGCCTAGATCCATATTATAACCTCTTGCTTTGGGGTTTGGAGACTATCCAAACTCCGTCTGTTGAGAGTGCAACAGCACACTTGATCGATCTTGCACCTTGCCTACTTAATCGATCTTAAACCACAACCACCACGTGTACCCCCGAAGGGGACCTCACCAATAACCGGTCACAGAGAGGATAGGCTCTCTGTGGGGCCACCGATTCCCGTGGTACCAGTCCTTTGGGCACTGGTCGGGCCTCGAAGAGGACCCGTGTTATAAAACAACAGACCTTTTCTTCCAGATTTAGGCTCTAGGAACCCTAGCGTCTGGTGCCCCTATTTTCCCCGAGTGAACCGCGTCAAAGCATTTGCCATATTCCTGCAGTGATAATTGGAACCCCCGGGGGTAACGTAAAATTATGTGCTTACCGAAATGTTCTCTCAATAAATCCATTGATTAATGCGATGTGTGGGAAGTGGCGCCGTCTTGCTGAAACCAAATGTCGCTGAGATCACGAGCTTCAATTTCAGGCATCAAATAGTCGGTTATCATGGCACGATAACGGTCGCCATGGACGGTTACGTTCGCACCGGCTTCATTCTTAAAGAAATGTGGACCGATGATTCCACCAGCCCACAAACCACACCAAACCGTTGTTTTTTCTGGATCAAGTGGCAGCTCTTGAATCTCTTTAGGTTGCTCTTCCTCCCAAAGGCGGCAATTTTGTTTGTTTACATACCCATTGAGCCAGAAATCGGCACGTGATCTGTAAAAAAAGGCTATTGAAAAAAGTACCTCGAAATGGATCACAAGTACATACTCGATATTGTTCCTTCGATACCAAGTAATTACTTTTAGCATCGTTACTTAAGCACTGAGTACCAAGTAGGTATCTGTAATAATAATACTCGTATCGGTCGAAAATACTCGTTTCATATTAACGTGCAATTACATAAATGAAATTTAATGCAACTCTTTGTATTTTGAGAAATCTCCTGATTGGTTAAAAAAGTCAAAGAAAACGTAAAATGGTCCAAAAAATCTTCAATTCTTTCATGCAAGTTCCAGAAGAATACATAAACAAATTAATTTTATGTAAATATGCCGTGGAATTCACTTTATATCATGTTGAAAGAAGTGTAGATATGTCAAAAAGGGCTTTAGGAATTCTGCTTAAAGCTACTAGAGGTAGTCCTGAAATTATGAGCACCCACCAACTCAAAATTTTAAAGCAAATAGTTCAGCTAATAAAGCCATTCAAGTTTACAATCAGGCCAGAGTAATATTTCTATTACTCCTTATTAAAGATTGTCCCAATAATAAATTGTCACTCTAAAACTTTAAAATGTTCCTTCCATAGAACATGTCACGCAGTTGGGAACCAGACTAAAGTGTGAATCCAGCAAAATATTTGGTTTGACAGAATTCAACATTTCGCAGCATTGATAAATATTTTAGTACTGCGATTTGAAAGTTTCTTCATAAGCGCTCCTTATGCTGATAATAGGGCTATACAAAAAAAAAAGAATATTGAGGAAGAATCTATATTTTCAATTAGTAGATCTAAAGTAAAAGTCGCAGACTGACTTTTGGCTACACTAGAAATACCTCAAATACCTATTAATATTACATAACCAGGTAACCCCTAATTCAAAGCAGATTAGGTGTCAACGTAATTGTCCAAACAAACTTGCATTTCTAAATCAAAGACCTTGATATATATACTTGTCCATGTAATTATTGCTGTTTCCCTTTGCTTTAATCCTGCGGAAAAATTACGACTTTTTATGGGATATCGAGTAGGGATCGATTATTTACGATCGATATTGTAGCTTTTGTACATTTATTATTTACTGTATCTTCAATATTTTTGAACTAACAATAATTACTCATATCTTAAATCAAATTTTGTATGAAAATTTGTTTCATAAACCTTTTATAAAACGAAAATATTTTTTATGAATTTGGCCCTAAGTCTAAAATAAAAATATACTTTTTAAGTACAGCCAGTGTTAGACAAAAATAATGTTTGTTTCATGGATTTTGCACGGCCAAGAAAATCAGTATCTCTTCTTTTTAGTCGAATGTAACCAGGTTCATTGAGCATGTTACTCGCCAAAGGGTTTGGATGAGATTCAAGGCTCTTTAGATATGTGACTGCATGTTTCCATATTTCTGCTTTGACTGATGGCATGTTTAGGTCTTTGTGGATGTTCGAATTTTTTATATACCAGGGAGCTGATGTAATCATACGATTAATCTTATTTTGGCGCCTTTGAATTTTTTATAAATTGGTAGCTGAGGCAGTGGCCCATAATTGAATCTCATAACACCAAATTGGTTTGATTGGTTCGACTTGAACAGTAGAAGTTTACAATCTAAGCACAGGGTGGAGTATCTGAAATAAGCCAATTTAGTTGTACTTCTTTTAATTTAATTTGTGTTAACTTGAAATCTATGTGGCTTTTACTCAATACTTATCACATGGGTACTCAGTAGTATTCAATACTTTTGTTTACATAATAGAAAACGCATTTATTTTCATGGAGCTCATAAAACTGTTTAACGAATGCACTAATGTCTCGATGCTTGCTTCGAGACGATTATAGTTACCAGATGGTGTTTATTTTTTAGGTTCTGTGTGCATATTTGGAGTAGAATTGGTTGTCGGTGTCGCTTTGTGTGCTGAAATATGATTGGATTTTATGAAGCATGTTGGGTTGTTGGTTGAGCTAACTGAGGGTCATGAGCATTTGCTTGATATTGTAGCTGCCTAGCAGGAGTATTTAATTTCTGAGTTCACTTCATTACTATAGTAAAAACTAGAATAGATATTGTATCGAGTAAAAATATCGATATCATAGGAGTATCGTTTCATTCCTATAAACAGGTACCATATAATTTTTAATGCAACACTGCGCTCACTGCTTGTTAATTGTGTCTATAAGTTTGTTATTAACAGTCGTTAAAGCAAGACAATGTGGTTAATTACAATAAAAATTGGAATAAATAAAATTTGTGGACTGATTAAAACAAAGAAAGGATCCATGATCACTCTGGGAACTCTGCATCATCAATTTAAATTTTTAAAAATTAATTTACTGAGTTTCGCTGTGGTCGTACCAGTACAAAACATGCCAAACATATATGTAGGTCGTCGCGCTTAAAATTATATAATATAATGATATTAAACTGAGTCTGCAGATATCTCAATCCAGGGGATTGAAAATCATATTTTGTATAAATATTTGGATATGAAAAGAGTTATCAGAGGGATGCGTGCGGCAATAAAAACAATGCACACGTGTGTAGTCATTATTGCAACAATTCTTGAATTGGTTAAAGAACTGGTACCTAATCCATAAAAGATATACATACCGAAACGGACCACTAACTAGCATTCTCGCCAGATTTAGTCCTTGTGACTATATTGCGTTTCCAAAATTGAAGAAATGGCTGGGAACAAAGGCTTTTGTCAAAAGATGAGGTCTTTTTATTGAAACCGAAGGGACTTGAGAAATCTTGTTTTTTGGGGGGGGCAACGAAAAAATTGGAAACACGCTAAAATATATATATATATATATATATATATATATATATATATATATATATATATATATATATATATATATATATATATATATATATATATATATATATATATATATATATATATATATATGGAGCTTAAGTTCACAAAGTCATGAACAAATATTTTACAATTGGTAGATTTACAAGGTATGCTAACACGTCATATTATCATAATGTTCTAATATTTAAGAATAGGTTAAAAATATTGTTGTTGTGTTTCAACAAAAAACGTTTGTTGTTCCATATTTATTGTTTGTCATATAAATCAGTAGAAACCTGAACCGCATATATAAGCCGCTTTATTCGAGGCGCCTGTAATGTTTGCCAGCCGCTTCAATTTATATCCTTAAAATTGGAAAACAAATAATTTACTTTCATTACCAAATAATAAAATTTACATTATGAATTGATCCGATGCAACCGTTTGACTAAATAATCGGTTGTCGTCAAATTTTCTCAGCACGTTTTGCTGCCACTTGCCAGATTTGGGACCTTAAAATTTGGTACTTCTGTGGTTGGTTGGAAACTAGCAATATTCAATAAGAAATTTTTATGAGATTGTTCTTCGTCATTTTCCTCGCCTATAAAAAGTTTCATATAAATCTAAACTGATATAAAATTGTTTGTATATTTACTTGAGTCAGCCATAACTACGTCCAAAATGTACTTTTTGCACAATCTTAGATATAAGTTTTTTCACTTATTTTTTACGTTCTTATAAAAAATATTTACTTTCATATTTTTTTTTATCAACTGAGGGGTTCACGGCAAACATATTTTTCCACGTTATAATTTTAAAAACTATGACTTTATGGACTCCTTGTGAATATCCCAAATATTTTACTTTGTTATAAAATTAAACCTATGTATATTGGAGGTCTTCTCTATTTAGAACAAACCAGGAACGTTAACATATTTTTTTTTTATTTTATTGCTGTTTTACACTAAAAATATTTTCATTAAAAAACTAAAATCAGTTTGTTATTACTACGCCCATATGTTTAGATGTGTAAGTAATGAAATAAACGGAAAATACAACAGGAACTGAAAAAAAGTAAAGGAAACGGAAGAAGGGAAACAATATTGAAATGTTAAAACAAATGCCCAACAGCTATTTTTGCGTAAATATTTGTGAATCATGCTCACTGAAAAAGAATACCCTAAATATTTGCAAAACTGTCGTATATTGCACAGTGGGTGAGAAGAGAGGGTAAATGCTAATAAATATATAAATAAATTAAAAATAAGATTTTGTTTTTAAATTTATATTTTAATAGGAGAAGAGGGTTTTCAGAGCAAAGATATGTAGTTAACCACAAATGACGCTACTGTGGACAAAAGTTTACCTTTTCAGTATAGAAAACTTAAGGCCGTGGCACACAAGTTATACGTCGACATTTTCACTGACAAATAAGTTGAACTACAGGTTTTCTTATGAGCGATGTCACAATCAGTACGTATCCGTCAAAGCAAAGTACGAAAGTTTAGCAATTTTTAATTTTTGACGTACGTTAAGCAGTTTGATAGCTATCAATTGGTTTTTGCTTCATTTTTATAAATTTTTTTTGTTAAGTTGCAGCTAAAATAAAACAAAATACAACAATAAAGTAAAATAAAGTTTAATAAAGATTTTTAAGTGTTTAATTTCTAATTTTCTTACATTGATTTCAGTTGAATACGCCAACGTATAGCGCATGACGTATTCTAGGTGTCTCAGCCTTTAGTGATAACTTTAACTATAATTTAAATCTGTAGTCAAGCTTAAGTTCGTTTTATTCTCTCTATAGAAAGAAAGTATAAATTAAATTAAAAATTAGGTGATAATATCAAAGAAAACATCGAAAATTTAACTTTTAGACACCAGCAGAGTGGAATGCACATTTTCTAGACAGCTACCTACGTCCGTCATCAGCAATCTTCGTATCTGTCAACTTTGGGTAGTGTTAAGTTGTAAGCATCATCTATTTAACTAACCAAACTCAGATAAAGGAATACGAGAAAAATCGCATTCAATCATCTATCGACAGTTGGTGAGAACGAAGTCTACCACTAACTAAAGCTTCCCTCTTCCTATTAATATTTTTACTTTAATATTTACCAGCTTATATTTGTTGCGGCTTCAGCCAAACTTCGGTTAGCAATGAAAGATACTTTTTTATTTGTTTTACTTCCAACATTCCTTTTTAGTTAACACTACTCTAGTATCAAACCAAACTTTGTTGAGTAAACAAGATTGCGCGGTGCTTTGCGATTTTTAATTTTTAAAATTTGAAATTATTATTAGTCGAACTATTTATATATTACATACAATGAAATTTGTAGTCAAGCTTAAGTTCGTATCACCTAATTTGTAATTTAATTTTTTCTTTTTTACAGAGAATAATTTTAATTTTTAATTTAAATAAAAATTTATTTTTCTATTAACTTTGGAATTAGAGCCCATAATTTTCGACCACTTAGGGTCATAAATGCATCTCTACACTGCATCTCTAAATATAAATGTTAAGAAGTGCATATCCAAAAAGATGCCGATCAAAAAATTTGTGCTGCACTTACGCATATGCCCTTTACTATTCACTAGCTATGCCCGTCACATCGTAGGCGTCCTGATAATATTTTGTGCGATTTTGCTTTGGAAATAATCCAAACCAAATTTTAAGGCTCATACTATTATAGAGGTACCCATCCCTGAATAAAATTTATATGAAATTTGAAAATTTTTGTAGATTTCTATTTGTGTTTAAAATTTTCTGCCGACAAAAATAGAAGGTGCTGCCAAGTTTGTAGTATCACTTAATCTGTAAAATTGCGTACTTTTACTACATTTTCTTTGTTTTCTCTTGAAAATAAGATATTTTTGCGGAAAAAAATATCCTATATTTGAGCCATGATACTTTATATTTTATTTAAATTCATCTAGTAGTTTTAATGTGATGCGAACAGAGACAGACGGACAGAGAGAAAGACAAAAATTCCAAAAATTGCATTGTATTTCGATTACTATCTGCACCAGCAACAAAATTTTCAAAAAATAAATCTATGAACTTATTTCTTTTTAAATAAAAGAGATAAATAATAAAGTCAAACACTTTTTTTATTTTAAGACGGCAGCTAACTACTAAACCTAAACAAGAGCGTAGATTGTCAAAACTTCTCATGTACATACAAAATGTATGAAGCAAACCTAAATAGCGGCGTCAATTGACAATTGGAAAATCCAATTTTGACAGGGCGTTAGATAGTGAAGTTGGGTGCAAACAAAATGTTATTGTTGTTTTGCGTAAGAGTGGTGCCATTTTAGCTGCTTTATCTAGCGATTTTATCTCTATTTTGCGACATAATTTATTAGATTTTACTAAATAAAATATGTTAACATTACTATTTATTACAAAACGTTGCGCTCTTATTTAGGTTTGTTCAAAGCTAGGCGCTAGATGTTGTTACGCCTTACGCCCTTGTTTAGATTACTCAGTAAGTCGACAATGAACAGTAAGCAACCAAATTATAAACAAACATCAACCGTTTGTTAGCTGAAATACGATTTATAAAAAACTGATTATCTAAGAATATTTTATGGAGCTTACAATTATTTCAATTGGGGGTGCTGTAGCTTAAGTGGTTAGCACGTCACGAGTTCAATACTCAGCCGTGGCAACATCAATTTTTCTGATATGTATTAATTTTTCTTTATAATAATGCATATCACAGCGCCCTCCTTCACCGGTATTACCACATAGCACTCAATCGCCGGCGAAGTAAAATAATTATAAATTGGCTATGCTAGCTTCAAACTAATTCGCCTAAATAACACCAGAAGCGCAGCAATACTGTTCTAAAAATAATCATAACGTGCAATTGCAGTGTTGCCAGAAGCGGAGCTTTACTATCACACTAACCATCTGTCGTATCTACTTCTATCCCTTTCCAAAGGAAGTAACACATTTAATATAGGCATTAATTGCCTGAGTGTTACTTCTCTCTAAAAAAGAAATGGAGCATTCAATTAATATTTGAACCAATAGTTAGAAATGTCGTTACAATTTATTGATTTAAACTAATAGATTATCAGTGGAATTTCAAAATGCTTAGCAAATGAACTCACCATCTGCGAAGTGTTCAACTGGAATTTCCATAATTCAAATAAGCATTGAGTTTCCCCTTTCAGGCTATAAAAATGGCGTGGTGAAAAAAGATTCGTGATGAATGAGAAGGTCATTTCGTAACAAAAGCCTATTTTAAGCACGTTCCGAAAGATTTCCTTACGAAACGCCTATAAACATTGCACAACCGGTGGATGGTAGCCTAAAAGAGGCTGTGTTGAAAAATAATAAGGATCCGCTCGACACTTTAAATGACATGCTGTGTTTGAAATAGTTCAAATGACGTGTAGTTATTTTACATTAAGTTTGATTTTAGGAGTTTAAAAATCGGCAAAAAGTTAGCTACGAAGTCACTTTTCTCGTATACGGCTATACAGATATGTTCACTAAAGTCTATATTTCATCAAGTCTTAATGAAAATCGACGGCCAGGTTTCCTTTCTCTATCTTCCCAAAATCGAAGGTATTACTAAAAATTCCCAATTACGGGGTATTTCAACATCCTTGTTTTACCCCAGTATTTCAATTCCCAAAATCGGTACTATTTCGGCAACGACATCTTGTCTTACGTTATTTTAGATATTAACAAGAGCTCTTTCATATGACAAACGCTTATCATACGACTCTAATAGCATATTCAGTTACTAGTATTTCATGGAAATAAAAGAAATATACAAATTTTTCTTTAAGAAAAAATTTTTAGTTTTTCTTAAAAAACCCTTATTGATCTTTTCTTTTTATTTTTATTCTTATTAATATCCGCTAACAAGTATAAATTTATACCAAAGAATCCGCAAATAAAAAAACAAAGTTTCTTTGTTGTTGTTTGTTGCTGTATTTAAGTTGTGAATAACTCAATTACACTTGTATGAAATGTTTTAAGACCAAATGTAAATATTATGTGCATAAAATAGTCATAAATCAGAAGCCTTAACTGCAATAGAATAAGTGTTAGAGTTGTAGACGGTGGGATAAAAAAGGGATTTTAGTGAGTGAAAAAACTAATAACCTAAATGGACATATTCAAAAAATACATTTCGAAAAATAATTAAAATATAAAAATACTGACAGCGCTTACAAATTGCACCTCTACTAAAAATTGTAAAACCCTCCCTATGTTGCTTATGCTGATTGTATATTGCGGTGTTCATTGTCTTTCTGCAGAAACACTCGGTGTTGATGACCTTGCGATTGCTATTTTCAAAAAGTATGGATCAATAAGCCAGCTGTCAAAAATTCGCATCAACCAGTAACTTTGTGTGGATGTATGGCCTCTTAGTAAATCTCATATACGCTACTTTTTCTTGTAAACATAACAATTCATCCAAAAATGTGTTTCATCGTAAAAAAGGCTAAGACAATTAATGTTCTTCATGAAGATGTGCTATTAAATCGTTATGTGACACCAGTTACTGAATGATAATACAGATTTGAAAGATCCAGCCAACTTAACTTGGTTGTCAATTGGAAAAACCAATACAAACAAATACTTTTAAAACTTTGCCGTTAGGAAAGTTGAATTTATCTTCTTTGTCTATGAGTTTGCTAAAGGATATCAAAATCCCTGTCCTTTGTAGACCTAAAAATTCCAATAGGATCGGCTGAATATAAATGGATATCCTAAGGTATGGCTCTTTCATGAATAGCAGAAGTATGTCTAAGGGTCCTAGTAGGTTTCTGGATTTTGCCTTAAAAATACCCGCCAGCCGAAAAGTGCTTCTGCACGCTTCCATTTGCATTTTTATATGTAGTGGCGGTATGTGCAACGCCTTGAGCCCCAGTAACAGAGACACAGATTAGGCGGTAGTCGTTATCAAATATTATTCTCATCATCACCTGTTTGGTCTTATTTCAAGATACATATTGTATTGTAAAGCTGATAAGATAATGTTAATTATATTTAATTAAATTCTAATATATCAAACCTTAGCAATACGTCTTGGTTTTCAATAGAGTTTTTACCACGGTCTCGCTGTATACGAGTATAATCCTAAAAATGAAAAAAGGAATAGCCCACAGGCAATCAACAGCAAACTGCATTTTTATTAAACTGAAGTAATAAAACTACTCATTTTTAAACATGCATACATGCTGTTGAAGTTATGTGTAAATACTCCGTACAACACTGCTGCAACTACACTGAACCAAAAATTATTTAATACTCTGTATTGGGGTGTCGAATTAAAGAACACTAACAAACACTTTTTTCAAATAAAAATTAACTAAAATGATAAGTTGATTTTCATTTTCATTTTATGGAATTTTTTTGTAAAAATTTATCGAAAATTTTTGGTAAAAATTTATCGAAAATTTTTGGTAAAAATTTATCGAAAATTTTTGGTAAAAATTTATCGAAAATTTTTGGTAAAAATTTATCGAAAATTTTTGGTAAAAATTTATCGAAAATTTTTGGTAAAAATTTATCGAAAATTTTTGGTAAAAATTTATCGAAAATTTTTGGTAAAAATTTATCGAAAATTTTTGGTAAAAATTTATCGAAAATTTTTGGTAAAAATTTATCGAAAATTTTTGGTAAAAATTTATCGAAAATTTTTGGTAAAAATTTATCGAAAATTTTTGGTAAAAATTTATCGAAAATTTTTGGTAAAAATTTATCGAAAATTTTTGGTAAAAATTTATCGAAAATTTTTGGTAAAAATTTATCGAAAATTTTTGGTAAAAATTTATCGAAAATTTTTGGTAAAAATTTATCGAAAATTTTTGGTAAAAATTTATCGAAAATTTTTGGTAAAAATTTATCGAAAATTTTTGGTAAAAATTTATCGAAAATTTTTGGTAAAAATTTATCGAAAATTTTTGGTAAAAATTTATCGAAAATTTTTGGTAAAAATTTATCGAAAATTTTTGGTAAAAATTTATCGAAAATTTTTGGTAAAAATTTATCGAAAATTTTTGGTAAAAATTTATCGAAAATTTTTGGTAAAAATTTATCGAAAATTTTTGGTAAAAATTTATCGAAAATTTTTGGTAAAAATGTATCGAAAATTTTTGGTAAAAATGTATCGAAAATTTTTGGTAAAAATGTATCGAAAATTTTTGGTAAAAATGTATCGAAAATTTTTGGTAAAAATGTATCGAAAATTTTTGGTAAAAATGTATCGAAAATTTTTGGTAAAAATGTATCGAAAATTTTTGGTAAAAATTTATCGAAAATTTTTGGTAAAAATTTATCGAAAATTTTTGGTAAAAATTTATCGAAAATTTTTGGTAAAAATTTATCGAGAATTTTTGGTAAAAATTTATCGAGAATTTTTGGTAAAAATTTATCGAGAATTTTTGGTAAAAATTTATCGAGAATTTTTGGTAAAAATTTATCGAGAATTTTTGGTAAAAATTTATCGAGAATTTTTGGTAAAAATTTATCGAGAATTTTTGGTAAAAATTTATCGAGAATTTTTGGTAAAAATTTATCGAGAATTTTTGGTAAAAATTTATCGAGAATTTTTGGTAAAAATTTATCGAGAATTTTTGGTAAAAATTTATCGAGAATTTTTGGTAAAAATTTATCGAGAATTTTTGGTAAAAATTTATCGAGAATTTTTGGTAAAAATTTATCGAGAATTTTTGGTAAAAATTTATCGAGAATTTTTGGTAAAAATTTATCGAGAATTTTTGGTAAAAATTTATCGAAATTTTTTTTTTTAAATTTTATCGAAATTTTTTTTTTAAAATTTTATCGAAAATTTTTTGTAAAAATTGATTGAAAATTTTAAGTATAAAATTTTATTGATAAATCTTTTTAATATTTAATCGAAATTTTTTTCTAAAAATTTTATCGAAATTTTTCTTAAAAATTTTATCGAAATTTTTCTTAAAAATTTTATCGCAATTTTTTGTATAAATTTTATAGAAAATTTTTTTTAAAAATTTTATCGGAAATGTTTTGTAAAAATTGTATCCAAAATGTTATGTAAAAATGTTATCGAATGTTTTTTGGAAAAGTTAGGACCTTCCTGCAATCTCTATTTCGTAAGAATGGTCAGACTAAAGCACATAGACCCCCAATGTGTCATAAAATTAGCCCTCGTAGGGGGCTATTTATCCCCTGAGATCTGTATGCACTACATATGAGCTATTGGTCGCGATCTAATATTTATTTAATTGGTTAAATAGATAATGTGTACTCCACCCAAAGTAGATAGATGCAAAGAATGCTGAAGAAGGATATAGTGTTCCAGAAATTGAATAACATTCTGCTAGTGTCCATAATAATTTTTTTTTTGATTTTTTCTTTATTTTTCTTTATTTTGTAAAAAAAAATTCCATTTAACTTGGA
This sequence comes from Phasia obesa, assembly GCA_949628195.1. Lineage (NCBI taxonomy): Eukaryota > Metazoa > Arthropoda > Insecta > Diptera > Tachinidae > Phasia > Phasia obesa. The sequence goes on along the minus strand of OX451219.1, from coordinate 117,854,824 downwards.
GAGAATAAAGCAAACTTAAGCCTTACTTCAAAAATTTATTTATATTTATTTGTATGTTCGACAAATAAACTTTAAGTGTTCAGTAAAATAACTTAGTATAAAATTAACCGAACTGAAGTCAAATCAATGGTTAAATTACTTACTTTAACACCGTTTAGTGATGTAAATTTGGTTCAGTGTAGCACTAAGACAACACACTCCCTGCTAGACACAAACATATCATTTCTCATGTTACTATGTTTACTCATAATATATTAGTTCATTGCAGCTTGCAAATAGAAAAAGTAAAATGTGACGACTCTACCGAATCATTTATACTCTGTACAAAGAATAAGAAATAATAATCTTGGTTGTAATTCTTAATGAGATATTCCAAAAATTAATGGGAACAATTAAAATTTCCTGGAATTTGCATTTTTAAATTTGACCACTACAGCTGGTTCGACCTTGACTTATCTTACCAGTCGGCAACCGTTTCTGGCTTATAGTTATGTAAGTTATAGCGAAAATAATCAAGACACACGAAACTTAAAACTATGCCTTCACCAAACGTTTCCTTTACCATTGTAGCCCGTCATGTCTAACATATTACAGTGTTTAAACCATAGTTCTCTAATATCGTGGGAGCCCTATTACTGGGAAAAAAGGTAATAAATATTTTATTCTGGCCATTATATTTTTAACACGATTCTACAAGTCAAATATTTGACTTTTACATCCTTTTTTACTGGTGAAAAGTTGTTGATGTAGCGAACTTGCCGGTACTTTATGTTATAAGATTCAACAGAAATTATGATTTGCTGTCAGAAGGAAGTATAAAATTTTAAACAGACCCAGTAAAGAAGAAATGGATGAAATAAAAAAGTGGCCTAGTAAATGTAAAGTGCAATTTTAAGCAAACAATTATAAAGTGAAAAAATCGGAGTTACGGACCCGGACATATATTGGCTATTTTAAGGCGAAATGAAATAATATTGGTATCGTAGGAATGGAAACCATTGGCGTAGAAAGGCCATTCTGGGGTTCCAATGCTCTCTCCAGACTTGATGTTGCCCCCCTCCTAGAAATTTAAAAAATTTTTCTATATATTTATTTTCATAATAATATTTAAAAAATGGGTTTTTTAGAAAATATGTTCTCCTACGCCAATGTATCCAACTAAATAGAAAATAATGGGAAGAATTAAGAAAAAGTCAGGTCATAAATAACATAAAAATAACCTTAAAGTTTTGGTGATTTAAAACATTAAAATAACAGCTGACCGCAAGGATTTGCACCTCTATGGAATAATAAAAACTGGATTCGTTTACTAAGCATCCCTGGACAGCCGGTCTTCGGCCAGGTTCTAGGGTTTTTCTTCGCTTTGGTATTACCAACACCTGCTTCGCATTACCGTAATCATTAACTAATAACCAATTTTTTTACGTTAACTGCTTAAATAAGAGTAACTGAACCTTTAAAATAAAAATTATAGGAAAGTAATACAACTCAATTTAGTACACTTTTCGGAGAATATTTATACTATGCGTTGCAAACAGTAGGACAAATTCAATATCACCCATTTTTATAATGTGAGTATAGAATATACGAGTATAGAAAATAACTCCTTTAAAATAAAATGGCTGAATATGAAAAAATTCTAACATAATTTAGGGATTTAAGAAGTTTTTTTTTATAAAATAAAAATGCATCATAAAGAGTTGCAAAATAGTTTTGAAAACATAAAATATCAGCATTAATTCACGCACTTATGCAGAAACTCCCACATAGTTGGAATGGAACAGTAAAAAGTAACATAAGATACAATTTTATTTTGTGTGGAGTTTGAATTAAATAACTGCAAGTATTTATGAGTACGAGTTAGTATAAGAAAAAAACATTTTTCCGCTCATATTTATTAAAACATTTATAGTTATTACTGTATGTTTTTAGTAGGATGGCGCATGGTCAATTAATTCATTTGTACAAATACTTTTAAATGCTACCAGACCAACTCTGGTGAGTTTCAATTACATTTTAGTTGCAATTGCACTTAATGTGTAATTGGATATTTCCAATTATAAATTAAATGTAATTGAAATTGAAATTATGGATATGTGTGAACAAACTCTCATTCAAGAACTAACTGAAAAAAAGACTTTACACATGGTATTGTGTAATGATGTTTTCAACTTATAATCACCAGCCAAAGTAGGTAGATGCCAAGAATGCTAAAGAAGAATGCAGCGATCCAAAATTTGCATTATATTCTGCTGGTCTAAAACAAAAGTTGTCGCATTTTTTTTTCTTTAAAATGAATCACCTTATTTGTAAAAAATTATACTTTCAATTTAAATTTCATTTGTATGTTAATAAATATTTCGACAGTAATATAGGGGGAGTATCAAAGCAGTACGCTTCCTTGGCAACCCCCTTCCTCCTTCAATGATTATAGGCAACCAATTGTAATTATGGCAACCTTGTTTTCATTGAGTCACGCGTTACCATCAGCCTTTACTCTAAAATTTATTGATGTCAGACTGTTGATTGGTAAATGTTGAACTTCTGCCTCATTACGGAGTCTCTAGTAATTGCTAGCATTTCTTCAAGGGCCAGGTCCCCCATGTCATCCACATTTAACAAGCTTCCACCAGTAGTATTAGTCTTATGTTAGCAAATGCTGGACATTCACACTAAATTTGCCCTGCAATTCGCGTCTTAGCCTCTTCCAGGTACAGTTTGCAAGTATCATCTTCTTCGATTATTATCTTGGCTGGATTATACTTGAAATTTCCACCATCGCAGTTATCCATCTAAACGTAGTTCTGTTGTATCTGAGAACCTTGCAGGCCTTGCTACCCATAGGCACTTTGAGCACTATTCGAGCCTATCATGTAGTGTTCTTCCATCACCTTTTCAGATTTAATGAGTTCACCCATTGTAGAGCCTTCGCCCGCATTATGCCATTACCCAGCGCTACTCTGGGTTATGGTCACAGAAATTTACAGCAGATCCCTCTGTTGCTAATTGTTCTATTGCTTCATTTCCAGCTGTGCCTTTATGGCGCCTAACTCAGTACAATGTTACCTCATTAACCAAGGCACATCTTTTTAGTTTTAAAACACATTCCAGCTCTAGTTTGGAGTACACGTTCATGTGCCTCATGCGTTTTCTAACCGACTGGTTGCCAAGTGCAATGATAACCTCTCTTTCAAGCACCTGACATTGCAGGCAGCATCCCCAGCAATTCTGCCTGGTAAACGGACGCGAACTCTCCAAACGCAGAGTACAGGATAGGTTCAACTCAGCTGAGTATACACCTACTCCTACTCTACCGCCCATAAGAGAACTGTCAGTAAATATGTTGATGTCGTTTTCCATACTTAAATGCCATCCGCAATGAGTGTTCGATGCAATCTTTCGACTATCTTTCTTCTACCCATGCGTTCCGTCGGCATTTGAGCTTCTTAATTAACTAGGTCCAGAATGCTCTTATGCTCGATGTTCGGCTCAAAGCTATGCCAAATGGCATCCCTCTTCATATGCTAAACTGACATTGCAGCCGTTGATCTAATTAATAAGTCCAACGGCAACTATCTCAACAGTGTCTCAATTATTTATGTTGGAACCGTGTTTTGCACCATATATACTTATACAAGCAATACTTTGAACCCCATCCAACTTGCGCTTAATTGTACTTTGAGAGGCTTTTGGTGACCAAACCACAGATGCATAAGTTGTTGTGGGTCGCACCATCATTGTGTAAATCCAGTATACATCCTCTTGCTTTCCGTAGCTTCATTTCAATGTGTCAATTTGAATATTAAAATATCAACAATAAATTAGGTTGGCATCCTGAAAGAGCGGTTAAAAGATCATACTTTATTCTACAGAATAAAAAAATTTGTTTAAACCAGCGGCCAAATTACAGCATTAGATATCGATCGAAACTTGCATTAAAATCGATCTATATTTGCCCACAGGATTTCAACAAGTCTCATATATTATATGTGCCATTTTCCCCAACAAATATTCTAAGCAATGTTGAAGTACGAGTATATGTAAACTCTTATAACTATATTCTGTTAAGTCAAATTTATATGACAATTTAATATGCCGATTGCAGTTTTATGCAAAACACTTCTTTTTATATTCCTGCTCATTTTAACTGTGTCCTAGAAGCTTGCGAATGCTTCTACAAATTTAAAGAATGCAACAACCATTTTTTTTCGTTTTGCAACAGCTTAACATTTAAATGTTGCCAGAAGATTTGAATTGAGTATTTTTGTTGGTTGCTGTTTTATAGGCGTCATAATGTTTGCATTTCGTTTCCCTTTCTGTGGTGCTTATTTTGCATATTTTCATCATCTGCATGTTCAGAGTAAAAGAGTTGATTTTTAATAAGTGTGTTTTTGTTCGTCTATTTCTGTTTAATAATTTGTATTTTTATGTTGGATACGAACGAGGTCCTAGTATATGGTACAAAAAATTAAGAATTTATTAAATGGCATTTATGCTAATATTTATGTTAAAACATGGCAATATTAAGTCATGAAAGTCTTAAGTGAATGAACGAATGGCCACAACGATTTTGTTTGAGTTTAAGAATAAACAATTTGGTTTATTGCAAAATATTTTCGAACTTCTGTCTGAAATATGAAAGTGGTAAATGTTGTAAAAGAGCTAGCGGCATATGTATATGTATATCTTAGTCATTTAATGAAAAATGTGATTAATAAAGTGAAAACTGACATCAATGTAATGACAAAAGGCCTAACAGAATTTTTTAATATTTTTGATGTCATCAACTCAGTGCCATATTTTGTATGCTATTAATAGTTGGTGCTATAGCTAGATTGGTTAGCACGTTGGTTACTAAGCTTTTAATTGAATTGGCGGCCATATGTTCGAATCTCAGTTTTTGCAAATTAACAATATAATAATTTTTTCCGGTACATAAACAATATTGTATCAGAGTGCTCTTCTTCGTCGGTATCCATCAATAGCAATAAATCGTCGGCTATATCAGATACAAATTAATTATTTTACCTGCACTCCGTCTTCACCAGCCATCTATTTTAACAAGTCATAAATGTAACGCGGGCGGAGCAACTGTATTATTTTGTTCACTTTGTAATAATGTACGGTTGAGCAACAGATAAAGCTGTTTAAATATAGAACTGCTACCCAGTAATGAAATTTGATAAGTACATGTCCCCAATGCTTGAGATTGAGAGTAATTTCAACAACCCAATTGCGTTATTCTGCCGGTGTTCTCTCACATATTATGTCAAAGTGTATCCTAGTTGTAGACACTATGTAACAAATTAACCATGTTAAGACGTGGAAAAAACATTAACATGGGCATGTTTATTATTTTATGTCTAATGCCTGGTACTCTGTTCAGTTTTTCATGCGGAATGCTGTCAAATTACATACTTAAAAAATTTCTATGAAAAAGTCATGATAAAATGTGTTTTTGCTGTGGAAAAACATTGAAATGTTTCTGGCAACATTTTATCAAAGCTGTGAAATAAAGCAAAGGGGCATTATTTCATGTGGAATTTTTCAAACAATAGCTGATCGCTTGGCTTTTGTTAGCATTTCTAAAACAATGTGGTATACTTAAAAACAATAAAATCGTAAAATTCTTTCAAATCGCAAAATTCTTTCAAATGTTAAATTTTCCTTGTGAAATAATAAATGTTGCTCAACATTTTTCACAAATTCGAACAGAGTACTAGGCTTAATGCAGAAAGGGGTTAAAACTAAAGTCGCTGCAACACTATTCTAACAATAAACATTACACGTAATTACAGAGTTGTTATAAAAAATAAAGCTTCTCTAACCTTATCAACATCTAATCTTATCTTATCTTCTCTACTCTATTCCTTTCCAGAAAAGGTAACACAATTGAGCAGTGTGCAGTAATTCCTTTTTTATTTCGGGAGAAATAAAAAAGCTAAAGTTCGTAAAAACTACCAGATGGATTTTAACAAAATATTGTTAGGAGGTATCTTTGCATCCTGATTCCATTATAGAATACTTTTTTCCCCAAAAATATCTCATTTCCAAGAGAAAGTGTAGAAAAAGACGTCAAAAAACGCAATTTCCGATTTATTGTAACCGTTTTCCCTTCTGCTCAATCCAAACAGCCAATTTTTAAACAAAATGTAAATTTTAAATTAAAAAATATAAGCAGATAAGTAATCACTTTTGTCTAAAACCCAATTGTTGGGAAGTTATTAATCCTGTTTTAGGAATGCAGGTGTTAAAATAAAAATTATTAAAATTTTTAATTACCATTTGATTAAAAGCTCTCTATGTCAGAAGTTAAATTAATTCCAATTCTATACGTTAATCCTTGTACTCTGTTCAGTTTTTCATGCGGAAAGCTGTCAAACTACGTACATAAAAAATTGAAATGTTTCTGGCAACATTTTACCAAAGCTGTGAAATAAAGCAAATGTGGATTAGTTCATCTGGAATTTTTAGTAAAATTTGTTGTGGAAAATTTTGTAAAACTATGTGGTATATTTAAGAGCAATAAAATCGTAGAATACTTCCAAATCGCGAGTTAGACACCACATTTTAAATGTCAAATTTTGCTTGTGAAATATTAAATATTGCCCAACATTTTTCACAAATTCGAACAGAGTACTAGGCTTTATTTCTAAAAAAAAATCTTAAAAATGTTTACAAAGCTTTAATCTAGAAGTCATACGTTTTTCTCTGCCACCAATTACTTGTATAATATTTTGTATAAATTTTGTCTATTAGTGATGTTTTTTAACATTTTCTATGTAAAAATACAAAATTTGTTTCTATACATTCTGTGTTTACATACATATATTGTAGCGCAATTTTTCTGATACAAACATAATGTTTTAATACACATTTTTAAATTATTACATATAAAATGAAAAAAAAAATAATAGGATCAGTTTGTGGATCTCCTACAGCTTAAGTAAGTAATATAGTCAGATGCCATATTCTGTAATTCTCGTAGCTAAATCTATCGCTAAAATTCTAAAAATGTACAAACAAATTATGAGTGTTGTTGTAAGAATACTCGTAATTTGTTGGTGCATTTTTAGAATTTTTGCGATAGATTTAGCTACGAAAAATACAGAATATGGCACCAGGTTTGAATAGGCTCAAACTTTTCTTTCTGAAAAGCAGTGTTTTTCAAGTAAGAAAAGTCTTAACATTTTTCTCATAATGGCAATGGATTGTTAAAATTATTTAAATCATGGCTTGAACAAATATTCATGTTCAAACCAAAGGCATTAAACTTATGTCTGTATGAATTCATTTAATGATTTATTTACCATTCGAGACATGAAAAAGCCAAAATTTTATTAATACCAGTCAGTGTTTGCTTAAGACTCAAGCAGTTTTTGTTTCTTATGTTAAATCACAAACATGGCGCCAATACTTGTTGTTTCTTTCAATATACAAAATTAACTTTTTTAATATTTATTACTCACTTTTTTAGTTTTTTTTGTATTTTTTGCTAACAATTAATTTCAGACATTTTCTACCAAAATAAATTTTTCTGTAAAATTATCTTAGCATGTGTGGGCATTTTGTTAAAATTATCTTTAATACATTTCCAACGATTGAATTATTCCATAAATATTTACAACTTGTAGCAAAGATTTTTTTCTTATTTTTAAGCCATTAAAAGCGTTAACAAAAACTCAGAAGTTTTTTTTTCTTAACAATAGAAAAGCCCACCACAGGCAGCATTTAACTGCATCTCTGTATGCAACTGCAAATTTGGCTAAAAGGCAGCCTTTAAGATGTGTTGATTTGTTATTATTTTGATCAAGCCACAAAATTAAAGACAACAAAAAACCGAAATTAAACTTTTCACGCTGTTTGTGGCTGCTGTTGTTGTAATCATTGTTGTTGGCGTTTAAACAATTACTAGCGTAAATAATTTCAGTAATTATCCAACCGCAAATGTTATTTGCAGTACAGTAGATGTATGGATATACATGTATGCTCCAGTGTTTAAGCAGTACCTGTATTATTTTGTGTTGCAGTAATTCCATTCGATCTTAATTCAATATTTGTTTTTACAAAATTATTATTTACCTTTAGTTGGTCATCAGAAAATCTACGAAAATTACACTAAAATGAGGGTTGTGTTAAAAGCATTCCAGTTTTATTGTATTTCCAGAACATTGAAAGCAGCTTTAGCCGTTAGAAGCCGAAAGCTATCGCCTATTTTACTTAATAAAAAAGGAATGCTGGTAAAGCCAACATTAGATACATAGTTTAAACCAAAACAAAAATTTTTGAAAAATAAGGGGAAGACAATAAATACTGCTAAAAAGATTTTCATATTGTTTTGAATATTATTTTTTTTTTCAAATCACAAAAATATGTACATATGTTCATGGCAAAAATTTGTTATTAATGATATAAACACAACTGGAACGAACGACGAACTTCACACAGTACAACGAAAAAAATCGTTGGGTAAATTCATCGACAGTAAGACAAAGGGTACGAACGAAATTTAAAGAAGTGTCAAAACTTTGTCCGATGTCTTGCTTTCTCTGGACCAGATAATATCAACATTAATTTTTTAATATTATGCTATTACCCATAATCAGCGTTGTCAGATATGGCGATTTCTCGCCAAACGTGGCGATTTTCAATCTTATTTGGCGATTAAATTTTGGATTTGGCGACATGGCGACTTTTTGGCGATTTTTAAAATAATTGGCAATATTGTTGGCGATTTTTCACTGACTTTTGCCCTACATTTGAAACTAAATTAAGGAATATCAAAATGGATAACAAAGAAATTGAAGTTTTAAAAGTAATTTTTTTTTCATATTTAAATGTGATTTTACTTATGTTTGGAAGATATAAATTTATTTAAAGTTCCCGAATATCTTTCCATTTTCATATTTAAAAATGTTTTTAATATCTATAGATGATTTCATTCTGGAAACTAGAAAGTTTGTTTACAGTTTGCAAACATCTTTCTATTTAAAAATGCTACAATTCCTTATCACAAACAAAATTTATTGTTTTTAAAAATTTTTATAAATCCTTACATACTTTTGGATACCTTTCAACCATAATAGAAAATATTAACTTTTTTTAGAAAGATATTAAAAAAAATATGATATTCTATCTAACTATGTACAGCTGCATTAGTTTTGTACTTTATGTGCTGGTAATTCCAATTAATTTTTTATAATTATTTTTTAAATACATAATAAGTTTTGAAGTAAGGAGTAAGTTCGTCTTATTCTCTGTAAGTTAAAGGAATATTTTTTAATTTAATTTTGAAGAAATATTGGATTTTTTCAAATTTATATGCTGGATAAAATCGATTTCGAAACACATGCTATAAATTTTGTGAATTGAAATAACATTACTAAAGATCATCTGTTGATCTTTAGTAATGTTAAATAAATTTAATTTCTGTAAAATATATTCTAAATAAGAACTCGGTGACATATATGTACCTTATAGATGGATATGTTCAGGTAAAAATGTTACCTTTCTCGTGTGCACTAATCATTTTAGATAAAAAAATAAAATATTTTTATATTTTGGCGACTTTTTTTCTATTTTTGGCGAATTTTAGCTAATTCGAATAAATTTATTTTTTGTGATTATTTAAAAAAAAATTTTATATTAAAAAATATTGTATATTTAGAGGCAAATTTTAACAAAAAAACTGTTTTGGCGATTTTGGCGACTTTTCACATCGATTTTGAGGAAATAAGTGAAAATAATGCTGACAACCCTGCCCATAACGTTTTTTTTTTTTAATAAAAATGCAATTTATTTGTTGGGGGAAAAGAGCTAGTTCCTATACGTATTTCACTGATTGCTCAGGCCAGATCATCAGGAAACCTTTTTCCTAATTTTAGAGAAGCCAAAAATACTCTATAAGTAATAAAATTCTACAAAACACAATGAGAATTATGTTGTTAATAGAATAATATTACAGAATATTAAAGCTTCAACAAAACACCAACAAACAAACCATGTTTTCATTTTTCCTTACTGTCCTTCTACAATTGGATGGTTTTTCGCCATCACTGAATGCAGACGTAAGATGTGATGAAAAGCATACACAAGTTAATTTTGTTCTCGCAAGAGAATCGAAAAATAACAAGTGTTGCCAAAGGTTTGCACAAGCAGTTGCACATTTTTTAGTTATTAATAAAATTTTTGGGAATTTAAATATTAATTATTTAATATTATGCTAACACACTGTGTAATTTTTTAAGTTATGGCAAAATAACCATATACAGACACCACTACGTCATATAAGACCAAAAAAAATGACCCCCGTCTCCCAGTTTTGCCCAAAGTCTTCAAGGTTTTTTTTATGGGCCCTCAAAAATGTGGGGCCTCGATGTCATTTTTGCAAAAAAAAAAAAAAATGATCATTTCCTCAAGCTCATATGTTGCAAACCATGTGAAATTTTGATATACTCTCTGAGGCAAAGTTGTAGCTCTTGTCATAAAGAACAAAAATTGTTAACATATAAAATCAAAAAAACTTCATCTTCAAGGTCAAAATCGCAAAAAACTTTAAAAAATTCAATTTTTTTTTCCTTTTTCCCTGTTCAGGTCCATGGGTAGCAAACCGTTCAAAATTCAAGGAAACAATCAACTACAAAAATGAACCTAAGATCTCAATAAACAACTTTCTAGAACATATGAACTTCCTAGGAATGATTCTTAACACTGTTTAAGTAGCGCTTATGTAGCCGGTAAATTTTTCACTTTTGCGGCTACCTAAGCGCTACCTAAACGGTGTTAAGAATCATTTCTAAGAATCATTTTTCGTGTTGCACTGTGTAAATATCCATAACGTTTTTTAATAAAAATGCAATTTATTTGTTGGGGGGAAAATTTATTAATATCAACATTCATTGTTTTTTTACTTTCTCATAATTTATATTCATTTTTATTTAAATTATGATAAAATTACACCAAATTGCATAAATTAATTTAAATAAAAAAAAAAAAAAAAAAAATAATTCAAAGAGAAAAATATTAACAAAAAATAAATTTAAAACAAAATTATTCAAATAAAAATTTTTATTTGAATTGTATGCTACAAATAAATAAAACAGTTCTTTAAATAAAAAGTAACTTTATTTACTAAAATACTTAAAGATTTAAAAAAAACAGGCACTCTGCAGCAGTTTAGTCGTCGTTCGTCGGTATATGAAATTGAAATAAACCTATTGCAGGGTTCGTTACGCACGACGAATTATGTCGACGCACTGATTGTGTGCATTTCCATAAACACAAATGTATTTAATTTTTTTCGACGAATATTCAGAACGAAAAATTCGTCGTTCGTCCCAGTTGTGTTTATAGCATAATCTTTATTCCCTTTTATATTTTTTTTTTCAAATTACAAAATTAAAAATTTCAAATCTTTTTGTGATTTGTAAAAAAATGTCTAACATTATTTATTTCTAAAAAACGCATAATTCCTTTTAAAAATTTTTTAAATAAATGTTTTATGAACGAATCATAAAATATTTATTTTCAAAAAATATAGTAATCCAAACAGATTATTATAAGGGAAAGCATATCTATATAGCTATTTCACTGGTGCTTAACCAGATCGTCACTGGATTTTTCAATCTTTCTGAATAAAAGCCCAGATTCTTATGCCCAAAATTTAATAAACCAAATGAGAAGTTTATTAAGTCTAGAAAGCAAGAAAAATCCAAATTAAAAAAAAACATAGTATCCATTTCAAATTAAAAATTAAAAACTTTACTTTTCTTGTTATTTTCAAAAAAAAAAAAAAAAAAAATGTCTATTAAAATTGGAGGTGTACAGGTTTCCAGAGTTGCTCGACTTAATTTAGCCAGCCTTCTAGCAAAGACGAGATCTTACTAGGAGCCTGTTGCCAGCCGCCAACACGAGGGAAATAAGTCAAACTATTGACAGTACACTGAGTTATGGAGAGCCATACGACGGCTACATACATGAGTATTTATGACAATTAATTTACGTTCAACGCGCTTGTTTAGGTTTGGCTGTAAGAACTACATCGACATACGTATGAACAATATTGATTTATAAATCGCGTTCCACCAAATCAGTGTTGCCCTCTTTAATCTTAACCTTAGCCCCTCGTTTACTCACAATCGAATCAAACGAATCCTGACCCTTACTCCGCGGGTTGATTAGAGTTTTACCGTCACGATTCTGGTCAATTTTTTCGTCGCTATACATATAAATAAAAGTAAAGTAATCTAGTCTAGTAATGTCATGATCATAGGCTCTTTTGGAACGTACATGTAATAAATTATATGCATTGCCTTTTGAATAATGAAGAAAGAATAAGTGGAGAATAATGTTGATCATTAGTGGGCCAATTGGGCAAAAAAAATGGAATCTTCAAAAAAAAAGCAAGATATGAGTTTCAAAAAATCGCCACTACAAACGATTTTTTATTTTTCAAATTTAAAAAAATATCTTGAAGAAAAAAGGTTCATGCCGAATGAGAAAAGCTTATATTGTAGCACCTTCTAAGATCTAATTTTAAAGAGGACTAAGAAAAGTATAAAATGGAGGCAATGATGAGACATAAATAATAAGCCTATTTTGAACGTTATGAAACTTCAAAAAATTGGTTTTTGTTTCAAATATCTGCTATTAGTGTTGTAGCATTACTTTTTTGTCAATTAAAAAACGATAGCTTTTGGCTTCGGATGGTTAAGGCGATATAATAACGAAAACCTTAAACCTCCAATTTTTTTCAAATATCAAAATATCTTTGTTATTGAAGGCTAACATTAAGGAATAGAGTTTTCCAACAAGTCGTCTCGACCACGAAAATTTCGTTTGCATTAGTGTCTTCTTTAACTGGAAAAATACCGTTTACTATAGAACTCAATTTAACTATAAAATTGGAACCATATTTTAAAAGCAGTGGTTTGCCTCTTCGGAAGATTTATGAATTTTTAGTTGTGACTATTTATGATTTAGTGTGCGATATAAATAAATACCCCTTTACTGATGAAAATGTACGGTGACTGAATGTTTGTGACAGAAAAATTAAAAAATTGTTTATAACTCACCTAAAATAAAATAACTTCAACTTTCCTTTACCACCCTCGTTGCAAGATACTTAGCATCTCATGTACACATAGAATATAGTACACAATTTGAGTTTGATTTAATTAAACGTTTTGCAAGATTTCTATTTGTTTTTCCATCGCTAGATTTATCAATAAATCACTTTGCCTGAGAATTCAATCCACACTGAACTCCATTGAATTTGAATTGTTAATGATTTGAAAGCTAACCTGGCAGCGTTTAATATCAGTTTGGTTTTTTTTATAGATCAGGTGTTTCACCGCAAGATTTTTTTTGGGCAGTTTTGTGAAAATTTTGTAAAACTTTAAACTATTTGTAAAGCTTTCTCCTTGTAATTTGATTGATAAACAGATGTCTTGATAAGTTGTAGAGAAATCGCTTAAAGCTCTAAAAAAAAACATTGTTGTATTTATAAGTAAAAATAACGAATATTTTTATAGAAAAATATTTTTACTAAATTTTGGATAATTCTTTTGTCTAGTTTATACCATTTTAGTTTCGAAATCAGAATAATAAACTTCAGAATCGAATAGTAAACTTCAATATAAGAATAATAATATTCAATATAATAATAGTAAACTTTATATATATATTTTTAGGGTTCCGTACACAAAGTGTAAAAACGTAACCCTATTGTTTTAGCTACAATGTCTGTCCGTCTGTCCGTCTTTCCGTCTGTCCTTCTATCCGTCTGTCAGCGCCTTTTATCACTAGAACCGTAATAGGTAGACTCTTGAAATTTTCAAAGATGATGTATAGCTGTTGCCGCTATAGCAACAAATACTAAAACTTATAGGGTGTTCCGATAGAGAGGTGTTATTTACGAATATGTGACAATTTCGTGAACTGTAGGAGGCATAGACTCAAGATTTAAAAACAGTAATTAAAACTTAGTTCGCTATATAAACAAGTCTAAAAAATAAACCTAAAAATTAAAGGGTGTTCCGATAGTGGCGTGATTTGCATGTATAAGGCCCAAGTTTTGAATCATAATAGGTAGATTCTTGAAATTTTTACAGAAGTGGTATAACTGTGGCCGCTATAGCAACCAATATTAAAACTTATAGGGTGTTCCGATAGAGAGGTGTTATTCACGAATGTGTGATTTGCATGTATAAGGCCTTAGTTTTGAACCATAATAGGTAGACTCTTGAAATTTTCACAAAAGGTATAAAACTGTGGCCACTATAGCAATAAATACTAAAACTTATAGGGTGTTCCGAAAGTGAGGTGTTATTTGCCTTTATGTCTTTATTTCTTGAGCTATAGGAGGCAACCACTTAAAATTTGCAGACAGTAATTAACTTTATGTTCGCTATCTATTAAATTAAACCTTAAAATTAAAGGGTGTTCCGACAGTGACGTGCTTTGCGTGTATATGGCCTAAGTTTTGAACGATAATAAGTAGACTCTTGAATTTTTCACAGGAGGTTTATTACTATGGAAACTATAACAAATAATAAAAATTAAAGGGTGTTCCGACAGAGACATGATTTTTACTTAAATAACCTTATTTTTTGAACCGTAATAGGTAGACTCTTGAATTGTTTACAGTAGATGTTGTACTTCAGCCACTGTAACAATTACTAATTACTAAAGGGTGATCCATCAGTGACATGTTTTTCACATATATTACCTTAGTTTTTGAACTGCAATAGGTAGGCCTGATATTGTTATAAAAATTGTATTACCATGGCCGTTATAACAACAATTCCTAAAGTTTAAAGGGTGTTCCAATAGCGATGCAATTTTCGCGAATATGACTTTGATTTTAAAAAGAAAAGGGTGCGCCCTAAGACATGAAAAAATTTACAACTTGAGTTTTTAAAGGCGTACTTAACATAGTACGGAACCCTACGTGTGTGAGACTAACTAGCACTTGACTGATTTATTTTATATGACAGCGGCTACACCACTACACGATTGTAACAGGTGTTGGCTACAATCGTCGCCATTAAAACATGGTTAAGGTAACCATAATTTAAAAGTAACATATTGTAATTGAATTATATGGTTGTAGTCAAATTATATTATTATAAATATAATGATAATATTGTAATGTTAGAAGCATATTATTGTCTTAAAAATAACATTGTAAAAATAGTATGATAAAATATTAAATTTTATTATGAAATAAATTAAAGGAATATAGTAAGATATACTGGTACATACATATATTTATAGAAACATTCCTTATAATAAAACATAAAATTAATTATTAGTTTATTTTTTAGGCATTCGATATGAGAAACAACTCCATTCATAATTTTTTTAAAGATAAATACTTAAAATTAGATTGCAATAGTTTCAAGACTCTAAATACAAAACTTCAAGAAAACCAAACATTATTGGTTTAGTTTTAGTCATAATTTGTTTAATAACAGTATATTATGGTTATAATTACAATATTATTCTGGAATATTAATCAAACTTTTGTTGTGGTTTAAAAATTTCATATAGTTTAAACCAACCATGTTGCATTTTCGGGGTGTACTAACCATTCAATGTTCATATAGTAACATAAACTTGTTTCTCGTGATCATAGTAATGATTAAAACAGCTATATGTTTTTCATTACAGCCAAATATTGTTACAGAGGGAATAAGATGGTTCTAGTGATCATACCATAACCACGTTTTTCTCTGCGTTTAGAGTTTCCTTTTTCTGGTTATATGAATTAAAAAGGTTAAATTTCTCGTAAAATACAGCAGAACTCGTTCAGCTAATCTAATGAGACAGTTATTATCGGCTAAGAAAATCTATATCGTTCTATCTCAGTGGAGTGTACCACTATGATTATATTTGACTAAAAATAAGATTAGATGCATTGCAAGCTTCTTTAAATATGTTATCGAATGTTTTGCGATTTCTGCTTTAACTAATGGCATAATTGAACCTATGTGAATGTTTGAAATTATTATTAAAGCAGGTTGGGGCTGTGATTATTCGGAGAATCTTAAGCTTTGGCTTCTTGAAATTTTTTCTCAGCCAAGAAGAGAAATTTGTTGTTAAACTCACTATAAGGTAACATAATCTATACATATAATAAAACAGTAACTCAATTCATTTGTGTCTGTGTCTTTTTCTTTGTGTTCGCATCACGTAAAAACTACTGAATGGATTTTAACGAAATTTAAGGAGGTACCTCAGTACCCTGATTCCAATATAGGCTACTTTTTTTCGCAAAAATATTTGATTTCCAAAAGAAGGTGGAAAAAAATCAGTAAAGTACGCTGATTTCTTTTTTACCGATTTAAAAGCGGCATATTTTTTTAGCACGGTTGCGCTGTTTAAAAAAATATGTAACTCATTTACTGTCTGTCTTTTACAGAGCTTTACAGTAATTTCTTGAATTATAAAATTTTATATATATTTCAGAATTTTATCCAGGGATGGGTACCTTTATATAAAGTCGTAAGAGTCTTAAAATTTGGTGTGGATTACTTTCGAAGCAAAATCAAACAAAATATTGTCAGGACGCACACAACGTATGTGGGCACGGCTAGTATGTGTATATAATTAATGGAGTATTAAATAAATATTCTAAAAGTTACGAGCAATATTATTTATTTTTGTATGTATGAAACACAAAGAAGGGGACCTTTTAAATGGGGGAAAAATTTACTGGAAAATCGAATGGCAGAGGTTCCAGAGCCTGCCGAAGCCGAGTACAAAAAAATAAAATTTTCCAATTTTTTTTTTTAAACTTTATTGAAGTAAAATTTAGTGAGAATTTCAATAAAAGTGGTCCCAGAGAAGTGTTTCTAAAGTCGAAAAAAAATAAAAATAAGTCATAATCGGTAATTTCGGGATCCTAACAGGTATGTTCAAAGCATTTATACTGGTAAAAAAATGTTGCAAAAAAGATTAACTTTAAACGGCTTTCTTGACCTAGCTGTGGCTTCCACAAAATAATTTAATTTTATTTCTAAACAATTGCCAAATATTGCTACATCCTAATTTGATTTTTAACCATTTTGTTTTAAGCACTAGAGAAGTTGCTGTCCAAAGAAAGGAACGTTCAAATTTTATATGAACAGTTTTTTTAAGAGAAGTAACACTTAGGCAAGTCTAGCCTATATTAACCGTGTTACTTCCTGTGGAAAGGAATAGGAATACTCCTTTTCTTTATTTCAAAGAACTACTAAAGCTCTAAGGGGTACGAAATCTAAATCTTGAGAAATACTGGGTTCCGAATCCAGAAGCCAGGTGGATCTGTAAGATGATTGTAAGACCATTATTACCATAATAGTTTAGTGGCACTATAGAACTTTAAAAGATTGCCAAAGTAAAATTACAGTAAGTTGCATATATTTTGACTCCAGCCCGTGGAGGCTAAAACTGGACTGACCCATTTGCCGTCCGTGTAAAAACCACAGCAGTAGTAACTTAATTCTTTTTCCTGTTTTATTAAAAGGGAAGTAACCTAAGGTAATTAATTAATTCTTATATTAATCGTGTTACTTGCTTTGGAAGGGGATAGGAGTAGATAAGACAGAAGGTTAGTGTAACAGTTAAGCTTCACTTATGGCAACACTGCAATTGCACGTTAAAATTATTTTTAGAACAGTGTTGCTGCGTAACGGCACGAATTAAAAAAATCAAAATACTGTAAAATACCTCCATTCATTAGTTACTAAAATGGTTCATCACTGAAACGGTTAAAATTCGTTTAAAAAAATTTTTCAAGCTACACTGCCACTGTGCACGTTGACATATTTGTCTTCTTTTGGCTAAAAACTGAAATCAATTCAAGAATTTTTTGAACGAAACAATTGAATATTGAAAGCAAAAATCAAAAACAAACAGATTCCCATACTGACCTGTTTAGAAATCAATATTAACACAAAAAAAAAAACAAATAATAAATTCATTTTTAAATGACCAATAAACTACTGCAATCGGTTGTAACCTTCAAATGCAACGTGATGCAGTTCAAAAACTGAAATGCAATTGAAAAAGGAAAAAGTAGTTGCAACATGAATTATGTTTAAACTGAGTTTCTTTTTTCCACTTTGTTGTTGGCTGTGGTGACATATGACCGTAAATTATCTTACCAAATGCCTACCAGATGTAAAGCTCCAAGTTCCAAGCAGCAACTAAGAAATGAAAATATGGCAGGAAGCAACAAAAGATGAACAAACACCCACTTGAAGTGGAAACATAGTTATTGGCCCTATAGATGCAAATACTGGCTTAGAGTTTGTACAAGTGAATATGTGGTGCTCCAACCGAACCCATTTACTAGAAGTTACAAAACCGTCAGTTAGTTTTACTGGATGTTGGTTGGTAGTGCTTGTATTCATTATTTTTATTTCTTTCTTGTTTTCATTTGAAGTTTTTGCAAGGTGTTGAAGTACAACTTGGTTGTTTGTTTTAATTCTGTTTTTTGTGTGGCTGCAACATAAGAAAAATATGTGTAGTTTGTTTAAAAGATGTGATTTGCTAGAACCCACGCAGTTTGGATTGTAGATGACTTTTTTTCTTCTACTATTTTGCATACGAGTATGTCTTAAGTGATGTATAGAATGTTGAGTAATAAAAGGCAAGGCTTGCCTAGACCAAAGGGGAAGGTAGCCACAGGAAATTATAAAGTTTATGTACATCATAATGTTTTGTATATAAATATTTTCTCAAGTAATAATTTTATTTATTTATTAATCAGTCGGATAGTCCAACAGAATTGACATTTTTTATACTGAAGGCCATCGCCGGCTTGTTATTTTTTTTTTTTTGTTTGTCTGCAGAAAAGACTCAGAGTCTTAAGAGGGAATCGAACCCGCCATCTTTAAACTGATAGATTAGCGCACTACCAACCGGTCTATCGAGGCATTAGTGTTGGCTGCAATCTTAGCTTTAGTTCATTTGGTTTGCCCATGAGGTAAATATATACGCCACACGCGAATGCCTTATTTTTGCTTATTTTGCGCTATCAAGTTTAGTTAAACCATGCAATCTCTATGACGATATTAAACTTTTTTTGAGGGAAGATTAGGTTCTTATATAGTTTAAATTAAAATAAATAAAAAGGTTTTCATAAATCATTAATCACTCAAGTCTTGGCAATTACCTAGTTAAAAGTTTGAAAGCCCTACTTTAAACTAGATTCTGTATTGTAAATGAACACAGTGTAAATGATGCAACTTCTTTCAAGATCAAGTGTTTAATACTTTCATTTCAGCTCGTCGAACGATCGATTCCAAATATCTAGTCTTACCACTTATCCATCCATTTTCTAGACAGCTACGTCCTCATCAGCACTATTGTATCTAATCTACTTAGGGTAGTGTTTTAGCTGTAAGCATCATCTATTTAGATGATTAATCATTTATTCGTTTCGGCATATCTGCAATAGCTACAACCTATTAAATCGAACCGTTGGTCGTTCATATTATCTTGGTTTTAAAAAATCTCTAACCTATAAATCTGAACATTAATTCATAGCTGGTTGCGTATATAAAAATGTTTTATATTACAAAAAAGAAAATGTTTTTCCTTATTCATATGCTACACAGAGAAAATATTTTCATATTAAAGGTTTTAATTAGTTTTAAATTAATGTATATTTGTTTAAGCAGAACAATTTTAATCTGACACCAATTAAAACATTTAATTTAAAACATTTAATTGGTGAAAATATTTTTTTGTGTGTAGCACCTGAATAGAGAAAAAGAAAACACAATTTAGGGGAATAGCTAGTTATTTCCCAAATCAAAATTCTCCTATACGGACAGCTATACAAGGATAATAAGCTGGATTTTTTGCATAAGGCACAAACTGATGATTAAACAGGAAATCGAATCTGTAGAGTAAAAAGTAAGTAAAGTAACGCCTGCGTATGCGCCAATACTGCTTAAACAGTCGGCCGAAAGATTAGTTCGAATGGAATCCGATAGCCCATCAAACTTTTTATCGGCCGGTACTGAATCGCTGTAGTGTGCGCATGTGCATTCCTCTCCATACTGATTAGGAAGCCGACTAAACTATCGGCCGATAAAAAGTCTGCAGTCTGCGGGGCCCTTAGAAAGAGTTAAACGCTTATGTATCCGTACTTCCTTCTTTGGTTTTCTTTAGGAATTAAGTCTGCTGATGTTAAATATTGTTATAATGTCTTCCGTTTCGTATGGTTCCCCTTTTTAGCAACAACGAAATGTTTTAATACTAAATGTTTTTGTTTTTTTTTTCTAGGTTGTTATAAAATATGCCAACATTTTGCAAATTTGTCGTAATTTTTTAGTGTGCATGCAACGTGTCAAACAACGAACACGTAAAAATCATCATCACAAGACGAAAAATGAAAAACAGCACTGAAATACATCAAGGTGCAACACTTGTTTACGAAATATTTTACAAAAATTTTTCAAGTTGCAGAAAATGCGACATGTTAAAAACAAATTTGCAAGTAAAGCAAACCAGAAAATGGATGAGAAGGATTTTTTTTCTTCAAATTTTTAAGTTTACAAATTTTAAAAATATGCATAAGAAAATGAGATGGATTTCAATAATTCTTAATTTTCATGCTTTTTTCAGATAATAAAGAACTACACATTCAAATGTTCAGAACTGTGGCTTTGGATTATATACAATTAGAATTATATGTAATGAATAATTGGATATTTCCAATTACACATTAAGAGTAATTATAATTGAAATTAAGAACTGAAGTCAGTTAAAAAATTTGAATCCCAATTTAACATGAATATTTACAATTACATGCAATTACTTGTAATTTGTAATTAAACATTTTAATTACACATTACATGTAATTTTAATTAGCAATGTTCAATTTGAAATTATAAGTAATTATAATTAGCGATAATCATTACATGTAATTAAATAAAATTCAATTACAATTTGTAAACCAATAAGTAAAACTTCCTTTACTATGTTATTTTCACACATGTCTCATATGTAACCAAATGATATTTCGAGTTATCTGAAAGTAAATATTTTTCCTTATTTTTGTGCTTTTATTATGTGAAGTTAATTTTCGATGGGGAGATTCAATTACTTAAAATTACAAGTAATATGTAAATGCATATTCTTAATTACACATTGCATGTAATTGTAATTGAAAAATATCAATTACAAACTATAATTATATTTGATTTTTTTAATTACAATTACATGGGGAGATTCAATTACTTAAAATTACAAGTAATATGTAAATGCATATTCTTAATTACACATTGCATGTAATTGTAATTGAAAAATATCAATTACAAACTATAATTATATTTGATTTTTTTAATTACAATTACATGTAATTTGCAATTGAAAATTTCCAGTTACAAATTATATGTAATGTGTAATTAAAAAATCTCAATTATAATTACAAATAGTTGAATTGAATTGTAATTAAAAATTCCAATTATAATTACATGTAATTGGGTAACTACATGTGTAATTAATTACAAACTGTAATTGACATCCTCAAGTCTGTTTCCTATGACAATAAATACCAAAAATGGTAATAAATACTAAATTTGTCGAATACTAAATGAAGGCTGAAAATTTTCTATTACGTGGAATTGGATTATATCAATACGAGTAACAATTATATGGAATTGTAATGAAAATTTTTTATGTGTAATTGAAAAAACTCAATTAAAATTATACATACTTTAATGTGGCTGTAATCGAAAAATTCTAATTACTTTTACCTGTAATTGCGTATTTGCAAACGTATAATTAATTGATACCCCCAGGTATGCAGATCATAAGTTTCACGATGCGCTTATATTGCCTATCTAGCTGGTTGGCGAGACGTCAAGAAAATTTTCGCCGGTTTTGCTTGGATGCTGTAACTGAAAGATAGGGACTTTTAGGGTGCCTCAGTGTGTAATGCATTGAGATTAAGCGGCGACTCCTTTTTTTTTAATTTAAATTGCAAGGAACGGGCTTCGATTCCAATCTTGCATAACATTGTTTTTACCCAACCGTAAGACCACCGACAGGTAAAGCCAATGAGAAGTATGTGGGTTTCAAATCTGAAAATTTTAGAAAGTTTTATTGAAAATCTAGTCTAGTAAACCAATAGAAAAATCTATAAAAAACATTACTGCTGACCGTGTTTATATCTAGGGGAAACTTAGGAAGCTTATTCCGTTCTGCAAATACTAACTCTGCCTGCCGTAGATGATATGGATGTGAATGGTTTTTGATTACAACACGAAGGCACAAAATAATAAACAACTAATACAATGGTAAATAGTCTACAAAATGCAGACTGGATTGGGACAGTGGGTGTGGTACTTTCTTCCATTCAAAGTGAAAAATTATTATCGTGTATCTAGAAAACTACAATAGATAGAGTCTTGAAACTTTGCACAAGTAACCCTCATACTAATGTACATAGACAAAAAATTAATTTCAAGATTAAAATAAAACGCAAAAAGGTCAAACTAACTTTGTTGATCACTTTGACTTTTCTTTAACTATAACTTATCTTTAACTATTAGTAACTTTATAGGCGAGTAGTGAAACTTGCTAATAATCTAACAGTAATCACCATTGTAAGCGTTATATGTTTCTTAATGTGACCTTATATAACTTCTCTTATTTGGACTTTTTAAGGTACAAAATCAAAATAATATTATACTAAAAAGGGACATTTATATAAAGTCCCCGTTTAAGAAGTAAGATAAATGTCATAAAGACATTTTATATATAAAAGTCAATCACTTATTGTGAACTGTAAAGTGGCATTATTGTCATGAAATTGTTAAATATTAAAACTGTCATTACCACATGATTACTATTTTAAAAATTATTTGTAACATCGCATTCAGATAAAATTTAAGCTAGGCAAATTATTAATTTCTGTAAAACCCATTAAGGTACAAAATTTACACTGGTCATCAAAAAACACATTAATGTCAGCCAAACCCGTTCAATACACCACAGTGTTTGAATCTGTACACAGAGATTTATTAAAGTTAAATTAAGAAACCAAAACATATTTGTAAAAAACTAAATGCCTGCATATTAATTGGATTTAATATTTTATTTTTCTCTTCAATGCTTTTTAAGATGTGAATAGAAAATAACGACAATACTCCGGCGTAATCAATATTTAACTACAAACAAAAACTACTTGCAACACCCACACTCTGCTTCCCCAACACTAGCGACACAAATTGCAATCACAAGCCAAAGCGCACAACAATGTTCCAGCTCAAATCGGAAATGTTGGAAAAAGGTAACTACAGCTAGAGAACAATAGAGATGACAAAAAGAAAATATTGCAATTTACATCCATATTCAAATCCAACTACTTAAGTTGGTGGCCAACAAAAGAAAAAAGAATCTGTAGCATGTTTAAATAATGTGGTACTTAATTCAAAAGGCTAAACTGCTGATCGTGCCATGTCAATTATGGCAACAATTTAAAAACCCTTAACGAAACAGAAAAAATCAAACCAAACGAAACGAAAGGAAACATTGCAAATAAAACAAAAGTTTTGCACAAGTTTCTTAGTTTGTTGCGTTGGTTTGCATGTTGCATGACTTCTTTGTGTTGCAATTCTGCCTTTATGTGTCTGATTACTAGATGTGGTTGTCTTATTTTTTTCCTGTTGTGGCTCGTTAAACAAATCAGAGGCGCTAATAAAATTGTAAATAGGCGGCAATTCTTACAAGTTACCTGAAGGTTTGTACCAGCCTAAATCGCAATGTTGCAACATCCGTAACAAGCAGACAAGACAATCAGCCAGCTAGCCAACCAGTCATGTACTTGTACTCTCAGCAGTTAGACAGTTGAACACCTACAGTTAAGGGATACAGTTTTTCTTTGGATTTGTTAGAGGTCATAAACATTTCTAGATTTGATAGATACAACACAATAATTCATAAACCTTTACAACAAATTATTTTTAGCGAGAAAAAAAGTTCTGCAAAATATTGGTTGGAACAGAATTATTAGAGATACTTGTATTACACAGTGCAACACGGAAAAAAATAACCATATACGGATACCACTACGTGATAAAAGACCAAAAAAAAAGACCCCTGTCTCCCAGTTTTGCCCAAAGTCCTCCAGGTTTTTTTTTATGGGCCCTCAAAGATGTGGGGCCTCGATGTCATTTTTGCAAAAAAAATGATCATTTACTCAAGCTCATATTTTGCAAACTGTTTGGAATTTTGATATACTCTCTGAGGCAAAGTTGTAGCTCTTGTCATAAAGAAAAAAAATTGTTAACATATAAAATAAAAAAAAACTTCATCTTCAAGGCCAAAATCGCAAAAAATTTTAAAAAATTCAAGTTTTTTTTACCTTTTTTCCCCTGTTCAGGTCCACAGGTAGCAAATCGTTCAAAATTTAAGGAAACAATCCACTACAAAAATGAACCTAAGATCTCAATAAACAACTTTCTAGAACATGGAATGATTCTTAACACCGTTTAGGTAGCGCTTAGGTAGCCGCAAAAGTGAAAAAATCTTAATTTAACAAATAATTGAATCAAATAATTATTTGATTAAAATTTAATCTGAATCCAATTAAAACCTTTAATTGGTGAAAATATTTTTTCCTTAATTCCGCATAAAAGATTAACAATTAAGGTAAATTTAACTAAAATTTGATTAGTTTTTATTATCATTATTTTTTTGCCACATAAAAGTTTGAGTGTCTTATCTATCTTATTGCATGCACATGCCTGAATCTTTAAAGTAGGGCACATTACCGTGGGTATAACGTACAAGAGAAACGTCAAAAAGAGTCTCATAAAGACAACAAAGAAAAATTATTTAAAAATTGAAATTTAAAACAATTAAGTCTTTCAGTCGTAAAAGTGACAACATTTACAAACTCCAAATATCAGCAGATAAAAACTGACTTTTCATTATAAATACATTTTCGATCAAAAGCACACAATTTTCTTTTTAACAAGAAATAAAATAATCAAAACTTTGTAAGTTTTAACATCGAACACGATTTGGCGGCCTTTTGTGAATTCAGTCTATTTGCCGGTGATGTTGTTTTTGATTGTATTTTTGGTTGGTTGCTGTTACCACCCACTTGCTAATTGCAGCATTTAAACACTTGCGTGTTGACCATTTAGTGCACGTTTCTGCTTAAAGCTCTCCGTCATATATTTTGTTTTTTTTTGTGACTTTTTCACAAGTATATTTCTAATTTATTTCTAATAGAAAACTATTTTTCAAAACGTGAGTTTGATCTGTTTTTTTTTTCTTTTATTTCTCTTAATGGATATTTGTCTTTTGAATTTGTTGGTGTTTTTGTGGTCTGCTTTTATGTTCAAACAATGGGGGTGTCAATGTGCAATATTCTTTGTTGTTTTTATGTTGTTAATTTTGGAGTTTATGTTTCATTGCAATTAAAAAAAAAAAACAAGTTATAAGCCGCTTAATAAAAATTTTGTAGCAAATGGTAGTCTCTCATATCGACAGTTTAAGTATGAAAAAGGTGCGCATTCAAGTCTGTAGCACGCAAACATTTTCTTTAAAGAAATTTAAATTAAAAAAGTCATTTGATAATTGGAAAAATAAACATCAAAGGAAACAAAATCTTTAAGAAATTGACACATAAAAGGCCCAAACAAAGACGGTACATAAAAATGTATGTACGTTGAAAAAAAATTTACTCACGTGCAATTAATATTGGAAAAAAATCCTTTCAAAGCTCATCGCCACTACTTGAAACGCTGTCTTGATCATTAATGACGCTTTCTTTTTGTATGTACATATATATATATGTATATAAATATCTTTAAAATCTATATTATTTTCAATCTTAATATTTCCTCTTGAAAATATAAATGGATCTGTGGATATTAACAAATGAGTCATCAAATCCTTATGCGTGTCTATTCGAATTTTTTGGGTATGCGACAATCGTGCTTTTCTCACATCTTTGTGATTTGCTTCTAGCACTTCTTTTGACAAAAATATTTAATTATTATTTAAATTTCAGAAAAGTGTTCGGAATCATATGTACCTATTGGCAAATTAAAATATTACATCAATTCCGTGGATTAATAGATATTTTAATCCACGTTAGATTTACTAGACCACTGACACTCACTTGTACTCACCTCAGAGTACAGTATTTATGCCCATATTCATAAAAATACAAGCTTGCTTAAACTTTACTTTATGTTAAATTTTTTATAAAAATTACTTCATGTAAACTTCATTTTTAGGGTTCCGTACCCAAAGGGTAAAAACGAAACCCTATTGTTTTCGCTAGAATGTCTGTCCGTCTGTCAGCGTCTTTTATCTACGTAACCCTAATAGGTAGACTCTTGAAATTTTCACAGATGATGTATAGCTGTTGCCGCTATAGCACAAGTACTAAAACTTATAGGGTGTTCCGATAGAGAGGTGTTATTCACGAATATGTGTTTATTTCTTGAACTGTAGGAGGCATAGACTCAAGATTTAAAAACAGTAATTAAAATTTAATTCGCTATATAAACTAGTATAAAAAATAAACCTAAAAATAAAAGGGTGTTCCGATAGTGGTTTGATTTGCATGTATAAGGCCTAAGTTTTGAACCATAATAGGAAGACTCTTGAAATTTCCGCAGAAGGTGTATAACAGTGGCCACTATAGCAATGAAAACTAAAACTTATCGGGGATGTTCCGAAAGTTAGGTGTTATTTGCCTTTATGTCTTTTTTTCTTGAGCTATAGGAGGCACTCACTTAAATTTGCAGACAGTAATTAACACTATGTTCGCTTTTTAAACAAGTATATAA
The DNA here is from genome assembly GCA_949628195.1 of Phasia obesa. NCBI lineage: Eukaryota > Metazoa > Arthropoda > Insecta > Diptera > Tachinidae > Phasia > Phasia obesa. Next base: position 117,828,011 of record OX451219.1, on the reverse strand, counting down.
AATTAAACCTTAATATTAATGGGTGTTCGGAGAGTGACGTGCTTTGCGTGTCTATGGCCGAAGTTTTGAACGATAATAAGTAGACTTTTGAAGTTTTTACAGGAGGTTTGTTACTATGGAAACTTTAACATATAATAAAAATTAAAGGGTATTCCGATGGTGACGTGATTCTCATGTATAACGCCTTATTTCTTAAACCGTAATAGGTAGACTCTTAAATTTTTTACACTAGCTTTTGTACTTCGGCCGCTGTAACAATTACTAATTACTAATGGGTGATCCATCAGTGACATGTTTTTCAGTATATTATCTTAGTTTTTGAACTGCAATAGATAGGCCTGATATTTTTATAGAAAGTATATTACCATGGCCGTTATAACAACAATTCCTAAAATTTAAAGGGTGTTCCAATAGCGATGCAATTTTTGCGAATATGAATTTGATTTTAAAAATAAAGGGTGCCCCATAAGAAATGAAACAATTACCAACTTGAATTTTTAAAGGCGTACTAAACATAGTACGGAACCCTACGTGTGTGAGACTAACTCGCACTTGACTGATTTTTTATTATTAATATGTATTAATATGAATATTTAATATTGACCCCAATTAAATTTTTAAATCATTCTGTTGAAAACGCACGATATTTTCACATCAAAAATGTTTTAGTTTATATGAAAGGTACGATGATAAATATTTACTTTTTTGGGAGGTACCACACCCACTATTCCAATCCAGTCTATCTTTCTCTAAACTATACATGTTAATATAGTGGTTGTGGGTGCGAAATTCAAAACGCTACCTATTACTGTTACCAAGATATACGATGATAAATATTTACTTTGTATGGGAGGTGCCACGCCAACGTCGATTATCAAAAAAATAAGTTTCCTATTTTACCATTACCACATTTTGTGCTTTATATATATATAGAAGAATAATTAAAGCATATAATTATCTGAATTTTGCGTCCTCTGGTGTCGTCAATAGGATCTAAAACTTAAAAAGTCTTTCACATGGGTTCGAATTATGGTGTTAGCTATCGAACAGTATATCTTTCGTTACAATACAAGATATAGTAATTTTTTGTATTTTTGTCTATGGAACAAAGTACTGTGCGTCGTAGGCGTCCTGACAATATTTTGCTTGAGTTTGCTTTGAAAGTATTCCGCTCCAAATTTTAAGATTCTGACTTTTTAGTGCCTCAGTTATGGTCAACGTATTTTCTTTATATAGAAGTTTCCATCCCTGGGGAAAATTATAAAATTTATACTAAATTAATTGTAGACAGCTTAAAATAGTGTTTAAGATAAAATCGGTACCTTTAAATCGGTAAAATTGCATGCTTTCACTACTTCTCTATTTTCTCTTGGAAAAGAGATATTTTTGCGCAAAAAAACAATCCTATATTTGAATTAAGATACTAAGTTACCTCCTTACAAAATATTAATAAAGTTCATAAAGTAGTTTTTACGTGATGCGAACACAGACAGGCAGAGAGATAAAAATTGCTGTTTTGTATTTTATTTCTATTACAATCTGCACCGGCAACAACATCTTCAAAAAATATTTCATGTACAGAAATGGTGCTGTAATAGTTTTATTATATGTATGTATATACAATGTATATTAATGTATATATAATGTATATTATACATACTTAAAAAGATATTTTATTCACCCCGAAAAATATTTATTTACGCTTATTTCGTCAAATATTTGCCGAATTTGGCCATGCCTTTAGTTTTGCATGTGCTAATTTTTAAAATGGATTAAACAACTGTTTTTCTTTTATTGTGATTTTCCCATCATAAAACAATACTTCAGTAACAACAAAAGTTTTATGAAGGCGCTAATATATTTTATTAAACCACGTGTTATAAAAATTCTACCAAACCTTTACGGTTGCATACAGATGTTCAACCTTTTTTGAGCAATTTCATCGAATTAACTTGAGAATGTGTAAATTTAGGGGAAAAATAAAAACTAATCCAACCTAAGGTAGTTTCCCAGGCGAAAAATTAAAAGCCTGCATTTTAGTCTAAAATAAAGGCAATACAGGTAAACAGGTAAAACAGATCATCAATAAGGGTGGATGAGATGGGTGTGCGTTGTTTGTGCGAGCAACAAGTAACAGCACTACCTGATCAACTATAAATACTCAACGCGCAATAGCATTTTGCATTAATCTGTTATTTAGTTTTCTACCATTAACACAACTAAAAAATAATAAAAAAAAATGGTGGTTATCAACTCAGATAAATTTTCTCCCAGTGACTTGGCTCTGTTTGTTGAAAGTCTAGAACAAATTTCACGCATAAAATGCTTAAAGAAACAACGAAAAGAAAGAATACTTGCCCATTGCTCACCAAACACCTTGGATCAACAACACAACAACGAGAGTAATGCAGCTTTAATATCTTGTGATAAACCAGAGGAAGAAGACATCCATGACAACACCACATGTTTAATGGAAGATCAATATTATATAGTAAATTCTACTGATGACTTAAACAAAGATCAAGATGGTTCCCTGTCATGTTACTCTCCATTATATAGTACGCCTCATAGCTGTTCGGAATCTGATGAATGTGCTTATGAAACTATAAAACATTATGATGATGCTGATTATGATGAAATCGATCAGGGAATGAGGAGAAACAAGGCCAAGAGAAAGTTATCTTTTTTGGGTTTTGTTTGCAAAAAGTACAAGAAATGCTTCTCAGGCTCCAGCAATACCAACTACTGCCTTAAAAGTGATTCATGGACTCAGCTAACTCTAGTTTAATTAATCAATCAAGAGACGAAAACGACAGTATTAACTGCTAGAGAATTTTAAATATATTAGACGCTAAGATTAACTTTGCTAAGAATAATTATTTTAATATTAGATTTTATAAGGCTTAAATGATGTAACTGTGAGATTAATCAATTTAATTGATTTAAATAAATGTTTAGAAAATAAAATACCTTTTATATTATTTTTAGCTAAGGAACAAATCAGGAACTAACATTTTCAACTTCATATTCTCTTTAAAGTTTTTTTTTTAATTTCATTGCTAAACACATACATCTTTCAAATAGATGATTAAATTTTATTTCGTATAGGCCAAATATTTTGTCGGCAGTTAAAATTTTACTACGATCCGAAAGAGCACTTTCTTATTGACTCACTTTAGGAGTCTTTAAATTATCGATTTTATATCGACGTATTGTCTTCCAACTTGATAAAAGCTGTGAGAACGCCGACATTCCAACGATTTTTAGTTATGTTTAGGTCGGGAGAATATGGTCCTCAATTAAGAAGATTTTGTCTTGCAAAACATTCTTTGATACATAAAACTTGGAATCGATTAAAAATAATTATTTTCTTTAGGAAATGCTAACAGAGTCTTTTTCTTATTTTTGCAATTCTAAATCGATTATGCAGTATAAAGTTATAGCACCACAGAATATAGCTCCAACCTCCTTTCTATAATGATAATTTAAATAAAACCCCTCTCATATCGTAAAAATATTTTTTTCAAATTATTTTTGTCGTCATTAATAATTAACTACAGATCAGTAATAATTCAACTGGCCTCATGCCTGAATGATGCATGTCATATGGCCTATGCATGGGCGTACATTATAAGCGCCAGTCAGCCACCAGGACAGAAATATCAAACCCAAAGTAACGCCGATATTTCGAATGTGTATTGAATTCTTTATCAGGAAAAACTATAATTCTTTTTATGAGAGGGATATGTTTTAAAGGTTTTCCCAAGCTTGTATGTAAATTGTTAAAAAAAAAACAAAATATCTTGGAAATAAGAAATGTGAATCTCGGCGTCTTCAAGTTTTCTTCGACGAAAACAATGCAATACTCACGGTACAGATAACAATCACTAAAAGCAAGAAGAAATACAGTGAAACCTCTCATAACGAACACCTCCCATAACCGGACACCTATAATTCTCTAGAACCAACATGCCCATTAGCGTCCCTAACGGGGACACTAAATTTTAAAAAATATTGTTCAAAATATCTGTCATAACATTTAGGGCCCCCACAGACTGCAGATTTTTATCGTCCAATAGTTTAGCCTGTTTGGCCGAGAGATTAGTTTGAATGCAATCAGGAAGCCATACTAATTAAGAAGCCGACATAACTATCGTCCGATAAAAAGTCTGCAATATGCAGGGTCCCTTAATACTTAAATAGCTGTTCTTCGTTTCTTCAACTTTGATTCATATTTGTATTAACGGACGGTAAAAAAATTTATGTTTCTTTGCAGAAGTCATTTGCATAGCACATGCCACGAAATGCCATACGAAAAAAATTGTGTATCAAGAAAGAAAAAATGGAAATTATAAACGAGTTTGTTAGGTGCGTGAAATTTGTACATTCCTTTTATGTTTTAAGATTCAATATTGGCAAAATACAATCCGCAGAAATCAAATAAAAATAAAGGGAATGTGTGTTAGAGCGGGAGGCGCTGAAATATACAAAATGTACTTTGATTGGTTTAGAATGGCTAGATGTCAAAATATTCCAATTTCCGAATTATCAATTAAAACAAATTACCAGTTTGAGGCATTTTGCTAAAGACGACTTTATTGCATTCCAACAAATAAAAAACATTGACCTATCTAATAACCCGACAAAAAAAAAACAACATTTAATATTTAATTTTGAAAATCTTAATGTTTGCAAACCCTTGAATTTTGCATGAAAAATACTGGAAAAGTTTTTAAATATAAAATTTTTCCATACCAATTTTTTAACGTTTCGTTTCACAAAATAAAAAAAATAAAGTTTTGTTGAGAAAGAAATTTCTTATTCAACAAAAATTTTTTTCTTATTACAAGGTTAGGTTATGTGTAACAACTATTACAGATTCATATATTCCAACAGAGTAAATTAGCCTCCTCCTAGATCAACGCCGTTACAGTGGCAGTTGCAAATTATAGAAAGTGTCACGTGACAAGTCATGGTTAATCATCAAAAATAATAAAAAAAAACAAATAAGAGTGCTATATTCGGCCATGTCTAATCTTATGTACTTTTCACCATAGTACTGTTAAATATTCCCAGAGTAAGTTCTGTTTCTTTCCCAATTTAAGAATACAAAATTTATCGAATTTTTTTTAATTTTATAGAAATTTTTTTGTACAAATTAAATAGAAATTTTTTTGTGAAAATTTTATAGACTTTTTTTGTGGTAATTTGGATATAATGGATATTTTTTAGTAAATATTTTATGGATTTTTTTTTGTAAAAATTTTATAGAATTTTTTTTTGTAAAATTTTTATACAAATTTTTTTGTAAAAATTTTATAGAAATTTTTTGCAAAACTTTTATAGAAATTTTTTTTCTAAAAATTTTATAGAAATTTTTTTGTAAAAATTGTATAGAATTTTTTTTTTTTTAAAAATTTTATAGAAATATTTTTTGTAAAAATTTTATAGAATTTTTATTTGTAAAACTTTTAAAAAATTTTCTTGTAAAAATTTTATATTAATTTTTTTTGTAAAATTTTGTCGAAAAAAGGTTATAAAAAAATTTGTCGAAAATTATTTCTAAAAATTTTATCGAAATTTTTTTGTAATATTTTATTTGAAATTTTTTATAAAAATTTTATGATAAATTATTTTAAAATTTTTTTGTAAAACTTTTATCGAAAATTTTTTGTAAAAATTTTATCGAAAATTTTTTGTAAAAATTTAACGAAAATTTTATGTAAAAATTTTACAGAAAATTTTTTGTAAATGTAGCGACCTTCCTGCAGTCGCTACATTTACATTTTTTGTAAAAATTTAACGAAAACTTTTTGTAAAAATTTTACAGAAAATTTTTTGTAAATGTAGCGACCTTCCTGCAGTCGCTATATTTCGTTAGAATGGTTAGACTAATGCACATTACGGTGTTCATATTGACGCCCCAATATGCCTATTGACTGGCTCTGGTTCCCAGTGCGCACCCTCTGTCTCTATCGACTATGCGTATTGCTTTCTATAAAGGCCTTTAATACATATCAAAGCAAAACCCTACCAACCTAAAAACAAACACAAATCGCCACTCGCAGGAGTAACTGTTTCCTCGAGATCTGTACTGCACTCCATCTACTGATCGCGGTCCATTATTTATTTAACACAGCCTCGAATGAAATGTTGCTGATGTCCATTAGCGAAATTTTTAAAACTATGCTCTTCTGGTTCCTTGGCAAAGTTGATTTCAACCCGAACACAGACGGACAGATGGGCCGAAAATGAATATTGTAGAAATTACATACGAAATGATAAGCTTATATACATATACCCTTTTACACCTGTGGTGAAGGGTATAATAATGGGTGATTTTTTTGAGGTTAGGATTTTCATGCTTTAGTATTTGACAGATCACGTGAGATTTCAGACATGGTGCCAAAGAGAAAGATGCTCAGTATGCTTTGACATTTCATCATGAATAGACTTACTAACGAGCAACGCTTGCAAATCATTGAATTTTATTACCAAAATCAGTGTTCGGTTCGAAATGTTCAAATGTGACAAATTTTGTTCAGCGATGAGGCTCATTTCTGGTTGAATGGCTACGTAAATAAGCAAAATTGCCGCATTTGGAGTGAAGAGCAACCAGAAGCCGTTCAAGAACTGCCCATTCATCCCGAAAAATGCACTGTTTGGTGTGGTTTGTACGCTGGTGGAATCATTGGACCGTATTTTTTCAAAGATGCTGTTGGACGCAACGTTACGGTGAATGGCGATCGCTATCGTTCGATGCTAACAAACTTTTTGTTGCCAAAAATGGAACAACTGAACTTGGTTGACATGTGGTTTCAACAAGATGGCGCTACATGCCACACAGCTCGCGATTCTATGGCCATTTTGAGGGAAAACTTCGGAGAACAATTCATCTCAAGAAATGGACCGGTAAGTTGGCCACCAAGATCATGCGATTTGACGCCTTTAGACTATTTTTTGTGGGGCTACGTCAAGTCTAAAGTCTACAGAAATAAGCCAGCAACTATTCCAGCTTTGGAAGACATTTCCGAAGAAATTCGGGCTATTCCGGCCGAAATGCTCGAAAAAGTTGCCCAAAATTGGACTTTCCGAATGGACCACCTAAGACGCAGCCGCGGTCAACATTTAAATGAAATTATCTTCAAAAAGTAAATGTCATGGACCAATCTAACGTTTCAAATAAAGAACCGATGAGATTTTGCAAATTTTATGCGTTTTTTTTTTAAAAAAAAGTTCTCAAGCTCTTAAAAAATCACTCGTTAATAATAATAATATTAAAAGAAAAACTTAAATTTTAAAGATAAAATAAAAAGTATTATTAACGAGAAGTATACTCGTACATACATTATTTAATTTTAGAGGAGACCCCGAAAACACATATACCATCATAATTTTCTTCCAAATGATTTTACATGCGTTTTTATATGTTTTGAGATAACACACGTACACATGTGTACGTGTGTGTTTGCCAGGCTGTGGCTTAGAGACATTATATCCACTTAATACTAAATATTGTTCCTTTTAAGGATAATTTCCAATTTGCACCTTTTTATTACCTTTAATGCCCTTATAAAAGGTCGAAAAGCTGCCTTAACAGAAAGTTACCCAAAAAAATTCCACACATCTGAAGCAATCAGGTAGCAAGGGTCAACAATAGTGGGAAATTATAGCCTACATGACATTTGCATACAATTGCTACCTGTTAAGTATATATACGCACTGTTAAAAAGAAACTATCACTCATTTCTTTATCAGTGATCAATCTGTTCACACATCGTTAAAATTAAATAAAAGAAAACATGCTCTGTGTTAACTGTAATAAGTTCTCTGCTAAAGATTTAGCTCTCTTCATTGAGAGTATGGAACAAATCATCCGTGCGGAGCGTTTGAAGACGCAACGTAAAAATACCATTCGTGCCAAATATTTAGCGGACACTTTGCGCTATTTAAGTCAACAATATCCAACATCATGCAGTTCTACGCTTTCGTCTACAGAGATGCCCGAAGAGGAATCGTTAGTTGAATATTTTGAAGAAAAACAATTTGTTGGCATATCGCCACAAATACATCAAAGTTCTTTTGCAACCGATTGTGATGATTGCAACATTAAATATGGCCCGCCATATGAGCTTAACGCTTCAACCAAAATGGAAAAATGTGACAACTTGGACTTAAAATCAAAAAGATTTGATGATCGATATATTGTAACCAAAAAGAATACCAAAAGAAAGTCCAAATTCTCGCTATTCAATTTTATACGCAAAAATCTAAGAAAATTATTTGGCCCTAAAACAAATACATGTCTTAAGAGTAATTCATGGACAAGGCTAACAATAGCTTTAAAAGTAAAGCTTTGTTAGATTAATACAAGCAGGTTTAAGCATAAACTAAACGAGAGAGACAGAAAAAAACTAAGCATATGATTGTAAATAAGTATAATTTATTTTATTTTTAAAAATACCTTTATGTGATAAATCAATAAAATTGTTTAAAAGAAAAATATCGCTGTTAAGTTTATTATTTTCCACCACAATAGAGAAATTTCTTTCAATCTAGACATTCCTTAACATAAATTAATGTACAAAATTGTATTTGTCTATAAACCGAGCAAAATGCGTTACATCTTGACCATAAAATATAATCATTCTATGATTGTCTTGTGACATCAGGGTCAACCTTTCACTATTAATCATTGAATGTGGCGCTTAGAAAAAGCCGCACTTCTTGCGTACAGTGTTGTATTACAAAAATGTCTAGTATGTTATATTAAAAAAAACTACTAATAAAATATATTTTAATTCTTAACACAAAAAAAAACAAAAAATTCTTTAATAAACAAAATCCGCCACAATTCAAAATATACTCGTATTAGAATACGAGGTGCCAATTTTAACCAAAAATCTATACATATAATCAAATAGTAACTGATTTCCATATGTCTGTCTGCTTTTCATTTGCGCTCGCATCACCTGAAAACTACTTGATTGATTTTAACAAAATTTTTTGAGGAGGTACCTTAGTATTCTGATCCCAATATAGAATACTTTTTTCCTGCAAAAATATCTTATTTCCAAGAGAAAGTGGAGAAAAGGCAGCGAAAAACGCAATTTCTGGTTTAAACGTACTGCAATTTTCGATTTAAAACCAGTGTTGGGATCTGACAGTGTTTAAATTGTACCATCCTAGTGATAAAATTGTACCAAATCAGCATTAATTGTACCAACATTTGACATTAAGGAAAAAACAAGCAAAACATACATACAGTAGCTCGACATTAAAAGATGCTAATTAAAACTTTAATACTAGGGTAACTTAAAGTGATCATCACTTGATCACTTTAGTCATGAAAAATCAAATCGTATACAATTTTTTAAGATTAAGGTAAAGGAAATCCCGCAATTCCTAAAATAAATACCAAAAATCCCTAAATTGGAATTTTTATGCTTTGTGGCCCATAAACTCCACATATGGACTAGGGTTCATGAAATACTTTCAGAGATAATTGGAAATATATATAGTTTTTTTACAGCAGTCTTCTTTTTCCGATACCTTTGGTATTTTAGAACATATAGGCTATAGACAAAATTTCGATGTGAAATAGATCAAATTGAAGGACCTCCATATTCCACTAGGATCATAATAAAATAATAAAATTTTTATTTATATAAAATTTTTATATATGCCTTAAGAATTTATTTTATTTAAAAAGGATGAATGGCCCTTTTTTAGGCTAAAATACACAAAAATGCAATAATTTTAAGGTTTTTAAATTGAAAATCATCTAGTTGTTAACTGAACGAAAAAAAAACTGAAAAAATGTACTACATAATACTAAATAGATCTTAAAAAGATATAAAATTTTGAAAAATCTAACAAAAAATGAAACAATGCCAAGTCCCAAAAAAATTTGGGAGTGTGAGGTTCTCAATTTTAAGACCACATCGCGCCACCACTGCTAAGTGAATGTTCCCTAGCTTTAAAACTTATACTAAGATACTCTTCTACTATGCCAATGTCAAATTTTGGTTCAATCGAACTAGCCCTTTACAGTTGGCCCTTTACACTGTGCAATGTTAGGATCTGGTTACACTAAAATTACATTAAAGCGCTTAAAACTTCGCTAGTCATCGGATCTTCACCCGATTAAGTATGCCTGGAGCTATTTGGAAGAACGAAAAGACCTTACGATTTCTCACCAGAAAGAAGGAAAAAATATATCAGCCGAATAACGCCGGAAACTGATTAATGCGATACAAAAACGTTAGTAAATTACCTATCGCTTATACATAATAGATAGGTTTAGCAGAGTAAATAATAATCTTGAAGATAAATCCAGAATGTTGCAATTTAGACAGGGTTGGAGAAATGTTTTATTAAATAAAAAAAATTATTGAATAAATTTTATATGAAATTGTAGCAAAAAAGCATTAAGTGTACCAGTGTACCACTGATGTGTCGATTGTACCAAATTTGGTACAATTGTACCACAAATCCCAACACTGTTTAAAACTGGGATATTTTCAACACGGTTATATTTTCAACACACCTTTTTTTGTAAGTGGTATATTTTAAACACTATATAGGCGCCAAATGAATAAAATTTGTATTTGATTTGTATTTTTTACTTTGTGGAATTGCATTGTTATTAAAATATTTTAAACACCTTTTACAGAGGTTTGCAATAATTTTTAGAATTATATAATTTTTAATAAATCCTTAAATTGACTTCTTATTTGGGCTCTAGGTCACTGTCTCTATTTAAATAAAACTCTTTTTTGTTTTATTAAAACACATTTGTTGAAAATTTTTATATTCGATATTTCGAACACCTTCGGTGTTCTTCTTCAGGAATTTGAGTAAAGCTGTCAATATCCTACAATGGGAGTATTATGCCTACTAGAGCCCAAATAAGAAGTCAATTTAAGGAAGTCTTTTAAGGTCGAAAAATATCAAATAAACAAATTTTTAATAAATTTTAAAATTTTATCCAGGGATGGGTACCCTTATATAAAGTAAACCATAACTGAAGCACTATAAAAGTAAGAGTCTTTCAATTGTTGTGGAATACTTTCAAAGCAAAATCGAGCAAAATATTGCCAGGACGCCCACGACATGGCGGGCACAGCTAGTATGCAATATGGTAGGTTGTGTTTTACGGATACTGACAACAACTGTTTTCTTAATTATGGTTTAGTACATAAGGAGTCGTAAGTGTTTAAATTTACGACCAGCTCCAACATAAACTTACATACTAGCAAACATGCAGGTTTGATATCTAATTGAGAATTATTTGACAATTCAAAAGAAAATTTGTAAATAATTAAAATTTATTTATATTAAAAAATTAAACTTTACGGTTCAGATGTTTTTCAAACATCATCTGTAGTGTATAAAAATTGCTACGCTATCCAAAGCGACAGGAAATTCTGACAGCACGGTTAAACGTACAGGTGACGCAACAATTTGAATTAAGTTATTGTAGCCTATTCGTGCTGGCGTTACAGAACAAACTTACAAAAAATTAAGTCCAGTGGTTATATTGGAATATCCTTTGAGAAAAGTTTCTTTCTTTGTGAAACAGCAATCGAAATTCCACCATTAGACTGACTCCAGTATGTACATGGTTATAAGCTAATGTAAGAGTGAGATACAATGTATTAAAATCAGGGTTCAGAATTTTTCATTCATGAGCGATGAAATTTCAATATTTATGATAATGCTGTAAGCATTATTATTAAGAGACACAATTTTTGTCAAATATCTAATGCATTTGAATAAAGTAAACTTGCTGGGAGGAAAATTTTTTTTATACAGAGTGACGGTTAAAAATTATTTTCGTGACTTTCTGGATCATCTCAGCAATAGCACGTTTAGTACCGTTTTTTTAAGTTAAAACAAGATATAAGTGCTTAATAACTAACTCTGGGTTAAAATTTTATTCACAATAAATCGACTGCTACGGTGACTAAACATTTACAAATTGTATCGAATTCCGTAAGTAACAGCACAAAAATAATCTGTTTTTTTTAAATATATGAGACGAATTACTCCACCAGCATGACATGTACAACAACAACTTCTGGATGTGCTCCGGCGGTCAAGTAAATGTTCTTGTCTTTTAGTTTGCGGGTTGCATTTGTGTCACTTCAGCAAACTTTTGAATTTAATTGCTACTGTATTGCAACAAAAAAGCCTAAGGACAATAGGTTCTTAAGAACTCTGTCAGGATTTTCGACATCCCAAGATCTATTTGCTTACATTTAGAATGAGCTTTATTAATAAACGTTGAAAATAGAACTGTATTAAAAATGAACTAAATTTTCTCAGAATTTTACAAGTTGTTGTTTGAGAACGGTTTAATTATCAGAAACGAATAGATTGTTCCTATATCTGATAAAAATTACTTTCAAGTTTGCCCAGAATGCGACAAACCGTCGATTACCTGAATAATTTTCATTAGTCATTATACAATCGCATAATATCCATAATTAAATGCCATAACCTACTTAACAAAAATCGCTTTAAAATTTAAATAAATTTAAATATACTGGAATTTAAATGTAGTTTTTATATTTTTAACTATTTTTTCACTTCAATTACCGCTAAACAAAAAATTTTGCGGTTTCCAGCGTTTTTCAGTACAAATTTGGTGGAAAATCGTAAGAAAAAGTTGGCAACAGTGCATAAATACATGAACGGTAAAAATCGAAGAAATCTGTATTATTCATAGGAGATGAGTAATGTGTCAACTCATTCTCATAAATGCTCCTTTACATAAATGTTTGTAAATTTTTTTTCATTTATGAACGTTTTTATTTATGACTGCATTTATGAAATTTCTCATAAATGAGATTTCTGAAACACTTTGTTACTGCATACGCCGGCAACTGCACATTACAAAATACATATGTACTTATACATATACACATACGAGTACTTACATACATTTATGCAAATATTTTTCTACGATCTTTTCATTTATGAAATATTAACAAAATTGTAAAATCTCCTATATGAGCAGTTGTGTAATAATTTTTTATTTATTCACTTTTAAATAGAAAGGAAAAATAAATAATCCTACTCATAAATGAAGAAACACAAAATATTTTCTAGCCACTCACATGAAAAGAAGCAGAAAAAGTAAATTGTACATACTCACACATGACTGAGCAATGAGTGAGGATTTCAGTACTCTGCTTGCAGCTCTTAGAATTATGTACATATACTTTTGTGATTTTATTTTTAAGAATGGGGGCAGCGAAGCGCCCCAAAACCAAAAGCATTGCCATGCTTAAACGTAGTTAAGAGAACACAGGTATTTGTTTATTAGTGTTAGTAAAAAAATGATAGCCGTATTACTCCTACAGTACTGAATAAAATAAATAAAATTAAGATTATGCACATCTGTGTAAAAAAACCATATAACTTTTTCCAAAATCGGTGTAGTATTACGGACGTAAAAGGGATTACAAAATCTTAGGCCTATTATCTTTTATTTTTTTATTGCTTTTATTTTATTTTCGATTTTTCCCCATTTTTGAAAGTTGGTTGCCTCATCGTATTTTAATAAAAATTAGAGATTTCTTGCAAATTAGTGATTTTTTGTTTCAAGGCTTAAATTTTTTATATCTCTTCTAGTGCCTTGGCAAAATTGATTTCAATCAGAACACAGACGGACATCGCTTAATCAGAGTATATTTTGTTCTTCATTTATGTGCCATGAAAAAATATAAAATTTTAGAAATCTTATTTATGAGAAATATCACAAATATTGAAGTTTCACGCTCATTAATAAAAAATTCTGAACCCTGGGTGCAAGTCTTTCAAGCGAAAATTTATTAATGAAAAAAATTGCGAAAAATATCGCTGTAAATTTTTTTTTCTAAAAAATCCAAAACCTAAATAGCTAATAGTTTAAGCTCGGCTTCAGTAGCAGAAAGAGTTAATTTTGTTAAAAATAAACACTTAAAGTTTATTTGAATTTATTCCAAATTACGAACCAAATCACTTCTATAAAATTTAATTTCTCAAACTAATTTCAATTTCTTCAAACTGAAAATAATTTAAGGAAACCCACAAGCACATTCACAACAAAATTTCTAGTGCAAAAAATAAAACAATAATTTTACGCAGAGATTTGGAAGACATTGCCACGTTGTAGTGCTCATTTTAAAACGATGTGTGTGTATGCAAGTCAAGCCAATGGCCATAATTCTTGGCAACAAATAAATCTTAATCCTTTTCTGCACGAGCAAACATTTACTTCAGAGCCAGAGATAATAAGTATTAGGTACCAATAAAACTGAAAGGAATTCAGCCAACATATGTAAGTATGTAATTCAGATAAATGGAAGGTGCGAGGGTAGAATGAGAAGGATTTAATGTTTAATATTATCCAGGGAATTTAAAACTTTTAACTTAAGATTCTTATCGCAATACCAAGGTGAATATTATGGGTTTAAATCCCTCGCGAAAGGTGTCCAGAGTATCACAATATGCATACAGTGTAGCATATACAAGGATGTAGATTTAGCGTTATAATCAGGGTTGGTTATCAGGTATGCGAGTCAGACTCACACGTTGAGGGAGAGGTACTACGTTCAATTTAAAGAATTAAATTTTTCTTTTATGAAACCATATTATTGATAATTTTATATTTCTAGTAGCGTCCTTACAATATTTTGTTCGATTTTGCTATGAAAGCAATCTACACCAAAGACCCTTACTTTTTTAGTGCTTCAGTTATGGTTTATGTATTTATATAAAGACTCTCATCCCTAAAGTATGTCGCCTTCAAGTATGGATATCGGTAAAATTGCATACTTTCACTGCTTTTTTTTCACTTTCTCTTGGAAATAGGATATTTTTGCGGAAAAGAGTGTCCTATATTTGAATCAGGATACTAAGGTACCTCCTCAAAAAATTTTGTTAAAATCACATCAGTAGTTTTTACGTGATTCAAAATCAGACAGCCAGACGGAAGGACAGACAGACTGGAAATAAGTTACTGTTTTATTATAAGTATAGGTTAGCTATGCCCCCACACGCTGCGTGCGTCCTGACAATATTTTATTCCATTTTTCTTTAAAAGTAACACCAAATTTTAAGACTCTTACTTATTTACTTTATATAAAGGTACCCATCCCTGTATAAAATTCTTAAATTTATATCAAATTCTAAAAATTATTGTAAAAACAGACAGAAAATGAGTTACTCATTATTTTAAAACAGCGCCATCTGTCGTGCAACATTTCTTATAATATACTGCTTTCAAAATTAAAAGATGCCTTAAAGTATGCAGTACTTTTAAGAGGGGAAAAAAATAGGCGTACTTTCAATGCTTTTTCTCTACTTTCTATAAAAGGTATCCTATACTGGAATCAGGATACTAAGGTACCTCCTCAAAAAATTAAAATCCATCCAGTAGTTTTTACCTGATGCAAACACAAGGAAGAAGACAGACAGACAGGAAATGAGTTACTGCTTTATTATTTGTATAGATACAACCTGGTGTTGCAGCAAAGCACTTATTTTCGCTTTTCTATTACGGCGTAGAAGGAAACAGTGTTCTGAAAAAGCCATCAAAGTTTAATTGTGGTATTAAGTAGTCGGACGAAATCCTCAATTCTGAAGGTAGTCGATCTAAGATCTTATCATGACCGCACATCTTAGATCTCTTCAATCCAGACTCTAGCGGATATGGTCATTAAATGAAGATGTTTTGCATGGCTCTGTCTTACACTCGGACTTAATTAATTGTTAACTTGAGAGGTTATGAGGAATTAATAATGAAAAAATTAATTTACCCCTAAATTTAGATGGAAATAAGCAAAACAAAACTTACAAGTTTTTCTTTAAAAATGTCAAAGCTAATTACTATAATTCATCAACTACCCTCGTACTTATTACAACTACTGAAGTATGTTGAAAAGTAGTGTTGTTTTCGTTCAAGTATTTATCTTGGAAAAAGTTTTCGTTGTTAGTTAGAAACAGACACGACCACTGAGAGTGTGTTTTGGCATAAATGAACGAATAAAGAAACGTTAGCAAGACAACAGCAACAAGGTTAAATAATCCTTGAAAGAGTTGTAAGCCACATGTAAGCAGAAATATCAATATTTATTTATGGTTGAACAAAATTCTTATCATAATACAAAACATACTCGTACACTGTTAACTGAACACAACACAATCCAACTGAACACGTCACAACACAAAGCAGCTCAACTCAACTCAACTGTTTCAAATGTCTAAGTTACGATATCAAACTTATAGATACGAAATAAAAATTCATGTCGGTAAACTAGATACTTTGCATGACTGATACGTGTTTATGATAAATTCCATCGTTGCTAATAGAAAACTAGCCGTTTCAGAGAGATTCCCCTTTTGCCGTTTCCTGCACAAAAATCGTTTAGGAAATTATTGAATTAAATAGAGACGAGAAAGGAGAAAAGTGAAAAATGTAAAGGAAATTTAAGGATATCATTGTTTATACCAGCAAATTAAGTTACCAATGTAACCAGGAAACTAAGGGAAAAGAGGTTAGCCAGAGTTGTTGAATAAAAATAGTTGTGAAAAGGTTTAAACTTGTTTAAACACAATTTTTGTTTTGGAAAATTAAGACATTAAAATTATTCGAGCAAATTCTGCTTAAATTTTTAGTTAAAATTTCCAGGACTTTATAAGTAATCGCAAAAAATGGGTAAGAAAGGAAAAGGTAATAAATTGGCCAAAATGTCAGAGGAGGAACGAGCTCGTTATCTACAACTAAGAGCAGATGTAGAAGAAGAGGCTAGAAGGCGTAAAATGCAGTTAATTTCCATGTACATGAAGGTAATTATTACTTTTTAAAGTTTTAATAATTATTTTTTTTTCAAATCCATTAAATATTTCTAGAACAAACTCAAACGAGAAGAAGCTTTTTGTCGTTTAAATATGGCCAAAATTAATCAGGAATGGCGTTCCATATTGCGTCAAGTTAAGTGTCAAGAATTGCGCAAAGAAATCATTGAAATGGAAAAATATTGCAAAGAAAAGATGGATCACAAGGATAATGTTATCATGCGATTAATTAACGATTTGGAGGTGGCTCATAGCCAGCATGATAACATGTCTCAGGCTCATATGGAAATGTTGCAGCATTTCATAAGTAAATATTAAATTTATATTTAATGGTTTCAAGTCCTTCAGGTTATCGTCATTTTTAGATATACAACAACAACGTTTGGAATTCTTTCGTGATAATTATGAATCGGAAAAGAAATTGTTGCTGAAAGAATTTAATGATGATCAATCCAAGCTAAAAGATTTGAGTAGCAAAGCAATAGAACATTTGGAATGTGTTTATTATCAGCTGGATGAGCAAAGTCACATGGATAGAAATGAGGCTCATGAGAAATTTTTGGCAAAAATGGATGATATTAAAGCAGAGGTTAGATGAGAGCATTATGTTGCTTAAAACTATTTTTAAATAATATTAGTAAAATTAAATGAATTTTTTTAGAAGAGTCCTGCTTGTTGAAAGGGGGTTTCTGAGTCATTAGATTGATTACTATATTGTCCAATAGATCCGACAGTGTATCCTTACAGATACACATTTATTTCATAATGTTAACACCCATTGTCGATGCCATTTTTCGAAAAATATTTTTGTGAAGCATTGACACCTTTTAATGCTTTCGAAA
The DNA here is from genome assembly GCA_949628195.1 of Phasia obesa. Classification (NCBI taxonomy): domain Eukaryota; kingdom Metazoa; phylum Arthropoda; class Insecta; order Diptera; family Tachinidae; genus Phasia; species Phasia obesa. Next base: position 117,810,321 of record OX451219.1, on the reverse strand, counting down.
TTTATGTGTTTTGCGAAAGATTTACCAGTACTTAGCTTCCTTATCTTAGCCTTATCCACCAGATAACATGTATTTTCTTTTAAACTATATTGGAATAATCATTTCTTAAAAGCCAATTTTATCGCCAAGAATATAACAGAAATAATTTTAATTTAAAGATGTAGTTTAAATATTTTTAAAAAATGAATTATTTATTTTCGCTTAAGTTCTTAATTATAAAGAGATAAAGAAAAATTAGACACCAGCAGAGTTGAATGCATTTTCTAGACAGCTACGTCCATCATCAGCACTCTTGGTATCTATCTACCTGGTAGTTTCAATTGTTATTAATTTGTTGTCATACCTTTCGGTGAAGACCGTCGTTATTAATTTTCTACTTAAACAGACTTATTTCGGAATATTCGTATTACTCGGCAAGTTTTAAAATACGACTCCTAGGCCCCTTTTCTATATTAATTATATCTAAATCTATTATATTATAAAATGGTTATAATTAACCATTTCTATAAGATATATTATATTTTAGTCATCGCAACCAATTTTAGTGAGAGTTTTAATTTTTTGGTTATAAATAACCATTTTTGGTTTCATATAAGCATCAAGCGAAAATCTTTTTTGGTTGAAAATAACCATTACAGAAGAATTACTTTTTTTACTGTTTATCGGGAATGAAATCCCTGAAACCTAAGAACCACATGCAGACTAGCCGACACTTATCAACTTTAGCAATTTGTTGGGTTTAGTCATCAACCCATAACCAAAACAGATAAATTATTTTCATAATTGTTAGTTTTAATTAAAACAATCTTTTTTGGTGATGAAACGGTTATTTAAAGTAAAAAATAATTTTTTGTTGATATAATGGTTACTTATAACCAAAATAATCTATATGCAATGATAATAGTGAAAAATTCCCTATTTTAAATAAAAGGAATATTCTCGTAACCTTTTTTTCTGAAATATGTTCGGTTCCTGAAATAATTGGCTTTTCACTTTTTTTTTTAATTGCCTTTTATTTTATCTTTTTTATACTATTTTCTTACAAGCTGTCTGTCAATATCGCTTAAAAAAAGCTACCGAGAAATATCTCCCAAATGAAATAAATCCAAAAAAAAAAAAATGAAATAACTCCCAACAAAAAATTCAAAAATCCCATACAAATTGGAAGTTATTTCATAATGTAATAACTCCCAATTTTTTGGAGGTTATTTCATAATTTTTCATTGGGAATTCTTTCGCAATGAAATAACTCCCAAATGAAATAACTCCTAACTTAATTCTGTTGAGAGTTATTTCATTTATTTTGATTGGGAGTTATTTCATTTGAATAAAATTGCATTATTCTGGATACAGAGAAAACTTTTAGTCAGCGAAGCCAGTGTTTGTTATACCATAGAGAAGAAAATCCTTGCGCCCGGCCGAAGGCCGGCTATACAGAAAACTTTAGTAAGCGAAGCCATAACTTTGATCTCCTTCATCGGAAGGTACCTGTTATACCATAGAGGTTAAAACAGTTAAACAGTGCCCGGGTGCAAATATAATTTGTATTGCGAGTTATTTCATTTTTGTCGGGACTTATTTATTTGGGGATTTTTTTTTTTTTTTTTTTTTTTTGTAAAAATATAATTGTTTTGAATTAACGGTTAAGTTTTTGGATGTTATTTCATTTTGACGTTGGGAGTTATTTCGTTTTTTTTAATTTGGAAGTTATTTCATTTTCGTTGGGACTTATTTCATTGGGAGTTATTGCATTGTGAGTTATTTCATTTGGGAGTTATTTCACGGTACCAAAAAAAGACCTATACCGCTTTAATACAGTCTCTACAATAATGATCAAATCATTTAGCTAACGTTTGCCAAAGGCTTTTTCTTTAAACGTTTTTGATTTGTTGTCATAATTTTCTTTTAAACTTAAATACGTTTAAATTAATTTTGAGTTACTGTTTACGACCAAAAAGAACACAATATTCAATGGCACAATTGTTCTCACACAGAAAAAGAATTTTTCATCAATTAAATTTCTTAATTGGTTTCAGATTTAAAAAAAAAGAAAAAAAATTTAATTACATAAAAATTTAATTACATAATAATTTGGTGCAATTATTTGTTTAATAATTTTTTTTTGTTCTGTTTTAAACAAATACATATATAAAACTAATTAAAAACATTTATTTGGTGCAAACAAATTATTGTGTACATTATTTCTGTTTTGTTTTACTCACAGCAAGGAATAAAACAAAAGGCTAGGAAACGTTTTGTTTATTTACGTACCCTGAATACGTGTAACAAATATATGCACTATTTTTAAATATTCTTCTATTTCTAGCAATCCAAGTCGTTTTTGTTGTAGATATGCCTAGTATATAAATCTGCTTTGTTTTCTCGATAAAAAAAAATTTATTGGCACAACCCTTAATAATTCTGGGCGAGAAATATATATTCGCCTCAATAACTGTGGGTTCGAAAAATCATTGTAGTATTTAAATCGAGAAACTTTTAAAGTTGAGACCAGCAATCACATGCCATGCACTGCGTCGTCTCTTTTTGAAAATGCATTATATCTCTAAAAGGTATTGATAATCAGCTATACCTTCGATTTAATGCCTTTATTTAATTTTTTTTTGGTTACTCCTAGACATTGGTTTATTCGAGAAATTTGGACGAATTGAAAGACAATTTATATGTGGACCTTTGCAAAGATTCATTTCCAAATGCTTAAAGAAGGGACAAAAATGCAAACTTCTACAATACGGTGCCACCAAGCCCACCGATGTAGCCCTTTCACTTATTGCGTAAAGTTATCCTTCTAATAAAGTTCATTTTCTGTCTGAAATCATATTATCCTGACATATTATTTTAAAGTTGTACGTCTGTATATTAGATTACTTTTTTACCTTTGAGGTTTTTCTTTGGGAAACAATGTCAGAAACTGTACACCCTAATAATTACATGCCCGTGCAGGAGTTTAAAATCGGAATTGTTCTCTTTAAGAAGGTTATTGAAAAGACAAAAGCTAAATGCTAAGAAATTCTCTTAAGAGTCAGGATGTACGTGCAAATCTTTTTAACCCTTTTTTTATTTTAAAGTTGCAATTGCGTATTGAAGAAATCACCGATAAAGGTGAACAAAAACTCGAAAAACTTTGGCATGAATATCAGCAAGCCTTGGCCGAATATGTAGCACATACTGAAGGTTTCTATGCCGACTATATGGATCTCAAGGAGAGCGACGAAGAATATACCAATCAAACAAGAGAATTTTGTTATGAAATCGAAAAGGCCAGCAATCAGTTGGCCAGTTTGAAATTGGCTCTGGCAGATGAAGAGGAAAAAAATGAAGTGCGTCTTAAGCATTTGAAAGCGATAAAAGAACATTTAGTCAACAAGTTGAATGAGGTTAAGGAGAAGGTGGACAAGGAAATGAAAGATAATGAGGAAAAGTTTAAGCTTACCAGTGTGGAGAGCTATAAGACGATTAAGGTAAAGGCTTAATAAAATCTGAAATTAATTGTTATTTATTAGTATTCTTTTTAAGCTTTTTAAAACCTTATGTGACAAGGGAAGCACTATTTTGCAATTGGCAGGAGTTTGCCGTAAATTCGAGACAGAAAAGGAAAAGATTTTACCTCTAGGTTTGCCACCTTTAAGAAAAGTTATGTTTGAAAATGAAGAGGAGGTGAACATGGAGGAGGTTGCGGATGACACGGGAAAGGTAAATATGACAACATTTTTATCAGACTTATGGAAAAATGCTCTAAAGCTTTCATCGGCGGTAGTGGTATTTGAGGAATGTTGGATAACTAAAATTACAAAATTCCAACTGCAAAACATTTTGCAAACTTTTGGAGTCGTATTTTTGCCGAAAACATCTGCTAAAGATTTGATTTGATTTAATTTGATTTAATTTAATGTTTTTAACAGTTTCATATTTTTTTTTAGAAAAGTAGCAATACTTTTCTTTAAATTTTTTTTCGATTAAAATAAAAATTGAAAAATTCCATAATTATTTAAAAGGACAGGACTTTCTTCCGTCTTAAGATTTAAACACTACTGGCAGTAGTTTAAAGACCTAAAAATACAGAGTACGAATTTTGTTTTTTAATCACTATAAAGAGCCCTTTTGGGATGTGGACATGATAAACCTTCATTATTTTTTGTTCTAAACCTTGAGCAGTATCATGTGCGTTAAGTTTCTGAATTTTTTAAACCAATAATTCTTCTCTTTTCTTCTCCTGCAGGCTGGTATTTACAACTGGTTTTTAATGGAAAACTTCTGGAAACGTGTTAATAATGCCAAAATCGATTTTGTCTGTTTAAAACAACACAAAAAGTCGTTGGAGAAGGAAAACGCACGATTAAAAGCCGAACTGCAGGAACGTTTAATTAACTTAAACATCAGCAATGGCACTAACAATCATATCAATGACTATTTAGCTAAAAGACCAAGTAGTATGCGTGTAGAACGGGTCGAACGTATTGATTTGGATACATCAAAGCAGTGCCAAAGTGCAGACGCTACAATCGGACGTCGTAAATTAAGGCCATTCTCATGTATAACTGAAGCCAATTTTACGAATGCAGTACGTTCTAAAATACTGTCGAAAGGAAAACCAAAACTGGCTAAAATTGCTGTCATAAGACATTAAGTTCATAAAAATTATTTTAAACATTAAGCACTTGTAATAAAAAAGTTTTATTGAATAAAAATCAACAACTTTAAGGCTCTTGTTTTAATATGCCTTAAATAAAAATGCTCTTAATTAAATATAAGGGTGTGTTGTATCTTAAATACCCTTTAACTCCATGAGCACAAAAAACGAAGCTTATAAGAAGCTCATTGTAATATTTCCTTGAATTCATGTCTATTCATTACACACAATGAATAACAATGAGTAGACAATAATAAACGGCAAAGACCAACGAGGTAACTGCAATGAGCTTGCATTGAGTTTCTATAAGCAAGTTTGAATAAGCATGAATAAATATTGAACATAATAAAAACGAACTTGGGCGATTTTAAGCAGTTTTATGCTTTGAGTTAAACACGAACACAGGTCGAGAGTAAAAACAAAATACAAAGAATTTTTTTACAACATTACTTACGTTCATTTTAAAGTCTTCGTTTCTTAAGAAATAAAAAAACAATGCAAGCAAAGCGCACTAAGCTTTATCCAAAATTTCTACACAACTACTACACAAAATACACCGAGTGATTCGAACGTGAGACGAGTGAACACGTCGCTCACTATTTCCCCATGATCGATGTGAAAAATGGCCAAAATAGTTTTATGTTAAAATTTGCCTATATTATATACAATATTTTTTAATTTAAAAAATATTTTTAAAAAATCACAAAAAATAAATTTAATCGAAATAGCTAAAATTCGCCAAAAATAGAAAAAATAGTCGCCAAATTATATCAAAATTTTATTTAAATTAACGAACACGAGAAAGGTACCATTTTTGATGGACATTATAGCCCCACTAGAAAAACAGAACTTTTGAATCTTGCGTGTGCAAATGGTGTAACTATAATTTCTTTACCCAACACATAAGATGCAGCCTCTGGACAAAAGACTTTTTTTTTACAGAGAAGTACCACTCAGGCAGTTAATGCCTATATTAACTGTGGTACTTCCTTGGGAAAGGGATAGTAGTAGATAAGACAGATGGTTAGTGTGATAGTAAAGCTTCGTTTCTGGCAACACTGTAATTGCACGTTATGATTATTTTTAGAACAGTATTGCAGCGCCTCTGGTGTTATTTAGGCGAATTAGTTTGAAGCTAGCATAGCAAATTTATAATTATTTTACTTCTCCGGCGATTTAGTGCTATGTGGTAATACCGGCGAAGGAGGGCGCTGCGATATGCATTATTATAAAGAAAAATTAATACATATCAGAAAAATTGATGTTGCCATGGCTGAGTATTGAACTCGTGACCATTGCTTAGTAGTCAACGTGCTAACCACTTAAGCTACAGCACCCTCTTATGGAGACGCTAAAATCTTATTACAGTGAAGAAATAATAGCATTTATGCGCGAAGCCGGCAGAAAATTAAAAAACTTTGACATTGAAGAACTATTTTCAAAAGCATACCTTAAAGTTCAACAAGGCGAAATCGCTCTAAATTTGGTTTACTTTTCCAAACGGTGCTTTTCAGTCATAAATATTGTTTTAAAATTGGCAATGTTTGGATCGGGCCTTTAATCGAATTTTCTATAGGTTGTCTTTAAAATAGTTCAATAAAAGTAAGTTAAATTTATATAAGCTGACATTTTTTTGGGAAAAAATCCAGAAAAAACAGTAGATTTTTTAATTAAACTTTTTATGACATTTCAAAAATATGTATGCTTGACGTAGCCTACTTTAGGGGCTTTTGCAAAAGACCTACTAGGGGTCGACCGTCAGCGCTTCCACTCGAAAACACCTCTGGTTTGTCTCCATGAAAATTCATTAAGATATCCCTAGCAGTTAATGAGCTACCGAATTATTTCCAAAATAAAATGTTTTTAAACCACTGTGCATCGTAAGATCGTAATCCCTTTGTTGAAAGGGTGCAGAATACATAAATATATTGAATGGGGTTACCAATAATAAGATACAAATAGATTAACAATTTAGTACACATGTATATACGAATACTCCTGCAATTTGTGGTTTATAATGCTGTCAAATTACATCTAATCTCATTGAAAGTTTCCAAAAAAAAAGTTATTACACGTCATAAATTTCGTTACCAAGTTTTATTTATGATTGTCCCATCTTAACAACAAGAAAAAACCTAAAATTTATTTCCAAAGCTAAAAAATATTAAATTTTTATTTGTTCTTATGGATTACATCACATTAATATTTTTAATATTTTTTTCTGTTTTTTTTGTTATACACTTTTTCACGATGTAATGATTTCACACCCTGCCACAATACACCACCGCTATACTTCTTACTTATTTCCTTCCTTTCGCGCTGAATTGAGTTTATCTGTCAAGTACGAGTATGTGTGTATGTATAAGTTTTTTATGCGTTACAATAAATCAATCACCGGGAAAATCAACATATTTTTTACGTTATTTATAATACCAGATGACAAATTTAAGAAACGCCAAAATAATGTTCTACTTTCTTTTGATGAGCCCTGAAAATAAAAGAAAAGAAAAAAGTACTTATAAAACACAACGACGACTACGGACGATAAGAGAAGTGATTTGTGGAGAAACTTGTAAGACTCATCTTAAATCTGCAGACTTAAAATTTATGTTTTTTTTTAAGGAACAAAATCAAAAAATTAGTCTAAAAATTTCAGAATTTAAAAAACAAAAATGCTTTTACTGTGGTTCAACTTTATGCTGCTAAAGGCCATAATTCACTATCATACTCAGTCATGCGAACTGCTTTTAGCATCTGTGCTAAAAAAAAACTATGATAGTGTGGATTAGAAATGCACCTGTGTGACAGACTTTTTGATAGTCTGTACGATTTGATAATCTTTTGAAAAAAAAATCATAAAATAGTAATTTTCCATGCGATCAGAGTTTCAAAATCTTGTTTTGTATGATAGTGTGGCATCCACGACGACATATTGAAACGATTTTTTAAGTAGGACAGAATTCTGTCAGATTTATTAAGCTACCTTAAGGCCAAGATAGTGAATCTTGGCCTTAACGTCGCTTGTTAAGTAAATAATTAACTTTGGGATTAACACTCAAAAGAAATTTATACTCGAACCCAACGTTTCCTTCTAAGCATCTCTTGCACAACATGTCTATTCTATAATACTTGTTTGTGTTAAGAAAAATATGTAATTTCATATAGCACTGGTTCCTCCAAGGAGAGTCTACTCAAAATTTAAAAATGCTTAGCAGATGCAAAAAACTGTTTCGTTTTTCATATACTTTTATATCAAGACAACTGTATTTTTTGGAGAAAGAGCAGAGAAAATTATTAGAGGAACCAGTGCGAAATGTTCGTCAAAATTGTAGTTTCACAGGCGATTAAAAATTTGTAGAAAACATGTAATTTAAAAGTAGCTTCAGTGATAAAGAAGTAAATATAAATTCATTATACAACATTCGAATATAAGAGATTTTGACTTCTCCATCAAGTCAAGAAAGTTTTCAAAAATAAAACTGAAATTTCTTTGACGAAGTCTCTACAGACTTTACTGCTTAATTTAATCATTCATCGTTATCAGATCCTAAGATATAGTGATGACATACTGTTTCAATTTTGTAATAGCATAAGTTTTTCGATAAACGATTTTTTTTTTCGACAAAAAGCATTCATTTCATGAGTGAGAAATGTTTCATTTTGTACATTGCGTATAAGTATACAAACTGAAAATTTTTCATTTCTCACTCATACAAAGTGAAATGTGCACATTTTTCATTCATGTGCTGCAAACGCAGTTTCATTCATGAGGAATGATGTGTGTGCAAAACCAAAAAATATAACACACACTCACACATGAGCGGTGATAAAATAAAAAGCAAAGCAGCTTTCTCATGTGCAGTGAAAATGAGTGAATAAGCAAATAATTATCCTTTTCTTATTCCTTTAAAGATAATAAGATTTCTCAACCCCGCCAAAATAGGCGTTTGTTTCAGTGAGGCCCTCTTTAAATTTGGAAATAATAAAAAGTAGCAAGGGCCTAAATCTGGATAGTATTCTGGATGGGGTAGAAATTTGAAGCCGAATTCATTGGAGATAATTTACACTTAAAATGTCGTTCATTTGTTTGCTCATAATTAAAAAAGAAACAGTCTAAGTTTTAAATAGACCCAAAGATTTTTGACCCAGCTTGCGAGAGTTGTTAGAACTGTAGGAAATACAGACTATCAGTCATACATATATACATACATACATATTCATACATAGAAATATACATATATGGACCATAGTTATTCGCTCTACACTTAAACAACTTTTAGAACTTATTCAAGGTAATCAGACATAGAATCAGAAATCAGAAAATCATATTTTCTGATTAAGCAGATCTCGCAGACCATTTCAGCAGATATGACAATAAACAACATCATTGTCGAGAAGCTAATGCATCAACAGAGAGTGACAGTGGTGTCAGTTATGAATTTGTCTTCGAAAATTCAGCTGGAAACGCCATTTCAGTGAACGGCTTCAGAGCCGAAATTACGCCAATTTTATGGCTTGAAATGAAGGACATGAACTTGGATAATATTTGGTTTTAGTAGGTTGTCACTCCAGAATACACAGTTCATTAAACAGTGCAGCTGCAATATGGTCACTTAGACTTTGCCTTGTGGGGCGCGGCTAAACATTGATACTATGCGAATAACTCAGGAATGATCTACATCCTTAAGAATGATATTGTCCGAGCCATTCGAAAGATAGAAACAAAAAGGTGAACAAAATCTTAAAAAATTGGACGAACCGGATATGCTACTGTGAAGACAGTCATGGCAGTCACGTAAAAGAAAGATAATGGGAATATTTTTATCTTCTATACATATAATAAAATAGTAACTCATTTCCGTCTATCTGTCTGGTTTTCTTTTGCGTTCGCATCACGTAAAAATTACTGAATGGATTTTAACAAAATTTTGTGAGGAAGGACCTTTGCATCCTGATTCCAATATAGGATACTTTTTTCCGCAAAAATATCTCATGTCTAAGAGAAAGTGGAGAAAAAGCAGTGAAAAAATGATATTTTAAACACGGCTTGCGCACTTTTTATTTTTGAAAGTGGCATATTTTTAACACTATTGCGCACGGATGGCGCTAGTTGATATTGTGCAACAGAGGGCGCCAGTTGAATAAAATTAGTATTTTTACTTTGTGGAATTACATTGTTATTTAATTATTTTAAACACCTTTTACAGAGCTTTACAATCATATATAAAGTAAATACATAAACCATAACTGAAGCACTATAAAAGTAAGGGTCTTGCAATTGGTGTGGAATACTTGCAAAGCAAAATCGACCAAAATATTTCCAGGGCACCCACGATGTGGCGGGTACAGCTAGTACCTAATAAATCCATATAATAACAAAGCAAATTAAGTTTATTTAATTTTACTTAATTTTTTAAAGAGATTCTAGTATTTGGGCCACCCCTTACATGGAAATATAATTCTAAATTAGTCTAGATGTATTCAAATGTATTTGGTTCTCATTTTATAAGTTTTAAAGCATTTCATTTTAAGTTAAGGCTTTAAAAATAATAATAATAATAATAATAATTTCCAATGGTATATAATCTGTTTTGTTGGCTTTTTTCCAGCATCGTTTTCCCAACCATTTGCTGCGCAAATTTGTTTAATATAAATCTGCAAATTATTTGATTGCATGGCCATTGGTCATTTAGACATTTCAAAAAAGTTTATTTTCACTTTTCATTTTTTTTTTTCGGAAATTTCTAGCTTGTTTTACACCAACTTAAGCAGACAGTTTACATTTCTGTCTGCAGAAAAGGGAAAGAAAAGCTGACAGAATCGCAATAAAAAACAATTCCTTGGAAGATGAAAAAGTTTTATTTTGCCTGAATATAAATATTTTCGAAATTTTATTGCCAACTTAAGCAAAATTTATTTCATAAAGTGGGTGGTTTTCTTTTCTTTTCCTTAACATTTAAATACTTTTTGCTTTTATTGTTGGTTGGCGGGTGGCGGGAGAAGACAATTTTGGAAGTCATAACTTTTCATTTAAAATTGTAAAAAATTTTCCTTTTCTGACATTTACATCCATGTGTGCACATGGATGTTATGGACAGTTTGCTGGGTAAGAGAAACGTTGAGCAGAGATTGTAATAAAAATGTTGTAAGAATATGTCCATTTAAGATGTTTTCATCCTTATTTTAGCAAAGAAGGAAGTTATGATAAATTTTGCATACCCTTCACCTGATCTCACAGACATATAAGAAATTGCTGGCAATAATATTTTCTAGTAAAAATGAGGCATTAAATCTATCCTTAAATTTGTGGGTTATACAGTTTTGGTTATTTTTAGGGTTCAGTACCCAAAGGGTAAAAACGTAACCCGATTGTTTTCTCTACAATGTCTGTCAGCTCTTTTTATCTTTGGAACCGATATAGGTAGACTCTTGAAATGTTCATAGAAGATGTATATAACTGTTGCCGTTATAGCAAGTAATAAAACCTACAGGGTGTTCTGATAAAGCCGTGTTATTCACGTGGAGGCATACACTGAAAATTTACAAACAGTAATTAAAACCTAGTTCGCTATATAAACAAGTATATACCATACCATATATACCATACAACTATATACATACAAAATATACCTTAAAATTATAGGCTGTTCCGATAGTGACGTGATTTACATGTATATATCCTAAGTTTTGAACCATAATATATACTCTTGAATAGTATACTCTTGAAATTTTCACAGAAGGTATATAACTGTGGCCGCTATAGCAAAAAAATACTAAAATTTATAGGGTGTTTCGAATTTATAGGAAATTTAAAATTGTTTGATACTTTACGAGATATTGATTACTACAGCCATCTACCACAAAAATAATGGATTTATTTTTCCCTAACCTAATCTTAATACAAAATGTGAGATGCCTACAAATGCAGGCACATCAAGCACCTTCGCCCAATATCATTTCTTGTATTTGATAAACTATTTCTGTCTGATAGCTCTTTTGGTTCACACAACGACCACAATATTAAAATTTTACGTGCAGAGGCGCTGCAGTATTTATCAAGGCTTTATATGGGATTTGTGATGGCTTTTTCAGTAAAAAAACAACTATTCAGCACCCTTTTTCTATTTTCATTACAATAGTAGTCCAGTAATAGATAACTCCTAAACGACCAATATCGCTCTATTAAAAAAAAATAATTTCTAAATTTCTAAACATTTTTTGTTATTAAATGCAGTCAAGAACAAGTTAAAAACCCATATCAAATTATGAAATTTGAAAGGATGTAGCAGACCTTTAGCAAAAAAGAAAACTTCTGTTTGTGAAAAGAGAGTAAATGCTGCAGACGTAACAACATCCACAAGGTCTACTCAACAAACTACCCAACTTACAGCGGGGCGGTTTTAAAACTAGCTTTAATTTATTAAAATCTGAAGTATTAAAAGAGCAGGGTAAATAATATTTAATATGTAACCACTTCCCTAGCATCAGGCACTCACAGAAAATCATATGATGGCAAAGTGTTTGAGGAAAAAAGTATTGATAAAGAAATATATTTAATATTCCATACAGAATATCGAACGTACATATTTCTACCAATGTAAGGATATCTACTGTGCAACCAGACAACAACTATTTAACTCAACCAAAATCCACTTACTCATATGAATAAAACATCATCTAATGTCTGGGACAAGTTATGAGCGGGTATTATAACTTTCAAAGCTTACGAAAAATACATGTATTTCTATGCAAACAAGCATGCAAGTAAAAAAGGGAAAATTAAAATAATTTTTGTGGAAACTTAACTGCAAGATAAATCGACAAAAATTCTAATTTTAATTTTCTTATTGCGTTTGAATTTATACCATTTCTTCTTGTTCTGCCAATGAAGCCAATGAATGTTTTATTCAGCATTACGATTTTTGCAATCATCCTTTTGTACACATGATTTGTTGACCGAATGCAAAGAGAAGAATGCAACAAAAAAAAAAAATGCACGAGAATTTTTTTGAATAAAAAAGCAATTCGATATTTCTGTAAGTTTTGAAAAAAAAAGAAAATTTGTTCGATAAAATAACGTTTTATTCCTTTAAGGTCGTTTTTCAAGTACAATTTTCATATTCAGGCAAAATATGAAATTCTCAATCATTTCAGATGCACACAGCCTTACCCATGTCTCGCAATCCAATCTCTATTATTGCCTAAACCAATTTTAACCATTCAAATTGATGGTACAGAGTTCGTATAGTATTTATCATTCCAATCCTTGGCTTGATAAATGTTTAATCAGTTAGATGTTGCGCTGTAAATACAATAATTCACTAATTTATCTCACTGCCCTCGATCAATATACCATTTTTACCAGAAAGATCTTATAAAAAGCAGATTTAAAGTTGTATATTAATCGACTGAGTTTCTGCCTTATTTTCATACATACTTCTCAGGTGTTGGTTATGGCGTGATCCTGTGAGAAGGTACTTTTCGTTAGAAGATATAAAATATTCTGAACTTCATTTACAGCAACTTCTATTTGGATTTCTTTATGTATGTGAAAACAGCTCTAGTAATTTGCTTATATCCAAACAATTTTTGCTATTTCGTACCGAAAGGCTGTCCATCTTTTGAGAAGCATTCCAGTCCATATCTTCTGCCCAATAAAAACAGGAGTTTCTTCAGAACATTATCTCTTCAACTCTTGCGAGTCCTGTTTGATTTTATAAAAATTAATCAAATTCCTAGTAATAGAGAAATGATGTCCATCTAAGCAGAACTCAAATGTTAGTTTCAAGTGTTAGATCGCCTTAATTCTGCAAGCCTTATAGCAGAGATAAGATCTATCTAGGAGCCTGTTATAATCGAACTACTGACAGTACACCAGGCAGTGTTGGGATTTATCGTACAATTGTACCTAATTTTGTACAATCGACTCATCAGTGGTACACTGGTACACTTCATGCTTTTTCGGTACAATTTTATATAAAATTAATTAAATAATTTTTTTTTATTTAATCAATATTTTTTCTTGCAATAATAAACATTTTTAATTTCATAGTTTTCCAACTCTGACTAGAACTAACTAAATTGCAACAGTCTTAATTTATTTTCAGGATTTTTAATTTAATTTACTTTGATAACCCTTTCATTTATAATTACTGGGTAATACAGTTACAAGGAAATTTTTGTGATCTAGAGCGTTTCAACGTTTTTGCTTCGCCTCAATCAGTTTTCGGCAGTATTTGGCTGATATATTTTTCCATGCATTCTAGAGAGAAATCGTAAGGTCTTTTTGCTTATTATTGAATTTTTGAATAACTCTTTCGAATAACTTTAGGCATATTTTGTCGACTTAGCATCCGGTTAATTTGGTGCAGTTTCAATTATATGCTGGAAGTTGAAGAATAACCAGCTTCTAACATTGTTGCTTATAAAGTTAGTAAGGGCTTGTTCGGAAATGCATCACTGCGCTGCATCTGATGTGCGCATGTGTGATTAGTTTGCGATGACGATGCACAAGAGTTGATATTGATACTTACTTGATGCGCAAAGAAAATTAATTAATATTTGTTTAAATTATGGAATACAAATTGGGAAGTTAATAATTTTATTTCTTGATTTAGATGATGGAAAAAAAATTTTTCCATATCTAATCGAACTCTTATAAATATATAAACAAATGTAACAAAATGTAATGTAACAAAATAAAATTAATAAAGAACAAATAAAAAACTCACTCATCCATTGCATCAGCAATTTTTGTGATGCGTGTTTGACGTTAGTTTGCGCATCATCTATTTCAGTGATGCATTTTAGAACACACGACATTTGCAGTGATGCAAACTGATGCATTTCCGAACGTACTGAGCATCAGATGCAGCGCAGTGATGCATTTCCGAACAAGCCCTAAATTAGCAACACAAAAGCAATAATTCAGAAATCAAGTACAATTATCATTACTTAAAAATACCCCAGTATAATGATTTTTTTTTTTCTATTTTAATGTCGAGCCAAATTTTGGTACAATTGATGCTGATTTGGTACAATTTTATCAATGGGCGATACAAAATAAACACTGTAAGATCCCAACACTGACGCAAGGTACCAACCAGGCAACAGCGACATAATAAAAAGTAGCTTGAAGATTTGCAACACTGCATCTACTAATACAGAATTTGTAAGTTAAGGCCCCTATTATGAGTTGCATTCGATTTTCGATCTTCGCTGGCTAACGAACATCGAAAATCGAATGTCAAATTCGTATTATGAGTTGGTAGCACTGTCGAAAATTTTGTTGAACAACGTATTTTCAATCGAACACAATTTTGCTTTCTTTGGTTTGCGTCAGTTTGTAAAACTTATTGAAAATGTAAGTATTTGTGAATTTTTGTTTTTTATATAAATTATTTTTTTGTTTTTTATGTAAATTAATTTTATTTTTTATGTAAATTATTTTAATTTCATGCAGGTCTAAGGTTGTAAGTACAAAACAACAATTGGAAAAGCTTGTTTCTTTAATGGAACAAAATCCACAGCTTGCAAAAGGAATTCTCACAAAAGTTCAAGCTGCAAAAAAATGGGAAGAAATTACACAGGAGCTAAATTGTATAGGGCCAACCGTTAGAACAACCGCAAAGTGCATAAAGGTTATAAAAGTTTAAGAATATGATGACAAAGAAACAAGTTTAAAATACTGACTTCTGCAGATCTGGGCTGACAGGAAATCAAAAACCAAAAAGAAAATTGGCCAAAATAAATCTGAATACCGAGCAACAGGAGGAGGTCCAAATAATTTACAAGTATACACCAACATTGAGGAGCCCGTAATTGGTTTACTACAGCTTGAAGCCTGCGTAAATCCAAAATCAGACGAATCATCGAACCATAATTCCATCGTAGTCATTTTTATTAATAATTATTTAAATTTTTCGTTTATAAATTTGTTTTACTAATAATATTTATTTATGGTATCACCTGATAAAAATGTACTATTGTGAATAATCCAATTGAGTAAAATTCACAGTAGCACTATTTTCATCGAATGTGCACCATAATGCCAAATGAAAATTCGTTCGATCAGCTCTTTCGACTACAGTCGAAGATCGAAAGTTGCTCATAATAGGCACCTAAGTTTTGTGCGAAATCTGAAATCTTATTAGATTTATCGTATTATTAATATTTATCTCTCCAATACGGAAATTTTAGGGAGATCTGAGCCATTATTCTTTCCAATGTTATTGCGAAAATTTTAGCTGCTCACGCAAGGATATTAATTTTCCTACGTAAAATCTTTTATATAATTTGGCAGAAGGTATAGGAAAATTTGATCTAAGCATTTGTCTATGTCCGTCTATATCAGGAAAAAGTGCTCTATTATATTGTACGATAATGTATGTAAATATTTTTATGTATTTACATATATATTTCTGTTAAAAGAAGAAAAATATAGCAATCAAAAATATCTTTTGTGTTTACTAGTATTGGAAGTCTAAAACTAAAATATTTTGTTATATTATTTTTTTTATATAAAAAATTTTAAGCTAATAAAAAAATTTTAGATTTTTTTTTTATTTTAGTATAAACTACTGTGCCCACGTTGTAGGTTATAGGTCGTTATAGGTCGTCACGGATTTTCGTCCTTTTTCGATTAGACGCTGTTTTAAGAAGATACAGCAAAAATAAGATTTTCATATAAAAAATAGATTTTTTATGAAAAATGTAGGTCGTCACGGATTTTCGTCCTTTTTTCGATTAGACGCTGTTTTAAGAAGATACAGCAAAAATAAGATTTTCATATAAAAAATAGATTTTTTATGAAAAATTTAGGTCGTCACGGATTTTCGTCCTTTTTTCGATTAGACGCTGTTTTAAGAAGATACAGCAAAAATAAGATTTTCATATAAAAAATAGATTTTTTATGAAAAATATAGGTCGTCACGGATTTTCGTCCTTTTTTCGATTAGACGCTGTTCTAAGAAGATACAGCAAAAATAAGATTTTCATATAAAAAATAGATTTTTTATGAAAAATATAGGTCGTCACGGATTTTCGTCCTTTTTTCGATTAGACGCTGTTCTAAGAAGATACAGCAAAAATAAGATTTTCATATAAAAAATGGATTTTTTATGAAAAATATAGGTCGTCACGGATTTTCGTCCTTTTTTCGATTAGACGCTGTTCTAAGAAGATACAGCAAAAATAAGATTTTCATATAAAAAATAGATTTTTTATGAAAAATATAGGTCGTCACGGATTTTCGTCCTTTTTTCGATTAGACGCTGTTTTAAGAAGATACAGCAAAAATAAGATTTTCATATAAAAAATAGATTTTTTATGAAAAATATAGGTCGTCACGGATTTTCGTCCTTTTTTCGATTAGACGCTGTTCTAAGAAGATACAGCAAAAATAAGATTTTCATATAAAAAATAGATTTTTTATGAAAAATTTAGGTCGTCACGGATTTTCGTCCTTTTTTCGATTAGACGCTGTTTTAAGAAGATACAGCAAAAATAAGATTTTCATATAAAAAATAGATTTTTTATGAAAAATATAGGTCGTCACGGATTTTCGTCCTTTTTTCCATTAGACGCTGTTTTAAGAAGATACAGCAAAAATAAGATTTTCATATAAAAAATAGATTTTTTATGAAAAATATAGGTCGTCACGGATTTTCGTCCTTTTTTCGATTAGACGCTGTTCTAAGAAGATACAGCAAAAATAAGATTTTCATATAAAAAATAGATTTTTTATGAAAAATATAGGTCGTCACGGATTTTCGTCCTTTTTTCGATTAGACGCTGTTTTAAGAAGATACAGCAAAAATAAGATTTTCATATAAAAAATAGATTTTTTATGAAAAATATAGGTCGTCACGGATTTTCGTCCTTTTTTCGATTAGACGCTGTTCTAAGAAGATACAGCAAAAATAAGATTTTCATATAAAAAATAGATTTTTTATGAAAAATTTAGGTCGTCACGGATTTTCGTCCTTTTTTCGATTAGACGCTGTTTTAAGAAGATACAGCAAAAATAAGATTTTCATATAAAAAATAGATTTTTTATGAAAAATATAGTCGTCACGGATTTTCGTCCTTTTTTCCATTAGACGCTGTTTTAAGAAGATACAGCAAAAATAAGATTTTCATATAAAAAATAGATTTTTTATGAAAAATATAGGTCGTCAAGTATTTTCGTCCATTTTTCGATTAGACGCTGTTTTAAGAATATACAGCAAAAATAAGTTTTTCATAAAAGAAATAGATTTTTTATGAAAAATATAGGTCGTCACGGATTCTCGTCCTTTTTTCGATTAGACGCTGTTTTAAGAAGATACAGCAAAAATAAGATTT
The DNA here is from genome assembly GCA_949628195.1 of Phasia obesa. NCBI lineage: Eukaryota > Metazoa > Arthropoda > Insecta > Diptera > Tachinidae > Phasia > Phasia obesa. The sequence continues at coordinate 117,792,329 of OX451219.1, read as the reverse complement.
TCATATAAAAAATAGATTTTTTATGAAAAATATAGGTCGTCACGTATTTTCGTCCATTTTTCGATTAGACGCTGTTTTAAGAATATACAGCAAAAATAAGATTTTCATATAAAAAATAGATTTTTTATGAAAAATATAGGTCGTCACGGATTTTCGTCCTTTTTTCGATTAGACGCTGTTTTAAGAAGATACAGCAAAAATAAGATTTTCATATAAAAAATAGATTTTTTATGAAAAATATAGGTCGACACGGATTTTCGTCCTTTTTTCGATTAGACGCTGTTCTAAGAAGATACAGCAAAAATAAGATTTTCATATAAAAAATAGATTTTTTATGAAAAATTTAGGTCGTCACGGATTTTCGTCCTTTTTCGATTAGACGCTGTTTTAAGAAGATACAGCAAAAATAAGATTTTCATATAAAAAATAGATTTTTTATAAAAATATAGGTCGTCACGGATTTTCGTCCTTTTTTCCATTAGACGCTGTTTTAAGAAGATACAGCAAAAATAAAATTTTCATATAAAAAATAGATTTTTTATGAAAAATATAGGTCGTCACGGATTTTCGTCCTTTTTTCGATTAGACGCTGTTTTAAGAAGATACAGCAAAAATAAGATTTTCATATAAAAAATAGATTTTTTATGAAAAATATAGGTCGTCACGGATTTTCGTCCTTTTTTCGATTAGACGCTGTTCTAAGAAGATACAGCAAAAATAAGATTTTCATATAAAAAATAGATTTTTTATGAAAAATTTAGGTCGTCACGGATTTTCGTCCTTTTTTCGATTAGACGCTGTTTTAAGAAGATACAGCAAAAATAAGATTTTCATATAAAAAATAGATTTTTTATGAAAAATATAGGTCGTCACGGATTTTCGTCCTTTTTTCCATTAGACGCTGTTTTAAGAAGATACAGCAAAAATAAGATTTTCATATAAAAAATAGATTTTTTATGAAAAATATAGGTCGTCACGGATTTTCGTCCTTTTTTCGATTAGACACTATTTTAAGAAGATACAGCAAAAATAAGATTTTCATATAAAAAATAGATTTTTTATGAAAAATATAGGTCGTCGCGGATTTTCGTCCTTTTTTCGATTAGACGCTATTTTAAGAAGATACAGCAAAAATAAGATTTTCATATAAAAAATAGATTTTTTATGAAAAATATAGGTCGTCGCGGATTTTCGTCCTTTTTTCGATTAGACGCTATTTTAAGAAGATACAGCAAAAATAAGATTTTCATATAAAAAATAGATTTTTTATGAAAAATATAGGTCGTCACGGATTTTCGTCCTTTTTTCGATTAGACACTATTTTAAGAAGATACAGCAAAAATAAGATTTTCATATAAAAAATAGATTTTTTATGAAAAATATAGGTCGTCGCGGATTTTCGTCCTTTTTTCGATTAGACGCTATTTTAAGAAGATACAGCAAAAATAAGATTTTCATATAAAAAATAGATTTTTTATGAAAAATATAGGTCGTCGCGGATTTTCGTCCTTTTTTCGATTAGACGCTATTTTAAGAAGATACAGCAAAAATAAGATTTTCATATAAAAAATAGATTTTTTATGAAAAATATAGGTCGTCACGGATTTTCGTCCTTTTTTCGATTAGACGCTGTTAAGAAGATACAGCAAAAATAAGATTTTCATATAAAAAATAGATTTTTTATGAAAAATATAGGTCGTCACGGATTTTCGTCCTTTTTTCGATTAGACACTATTTTAAGAAGATACAGCAAAAATAAGATTTTCATATAAAAAATAGATTTTTTATGAAAAATATATATAGGTCGTCACGGATTTTCGTCCTTTTTTCGATTAGACGCTATTTTAAGAAGATACAGCAAAAATAAGATTTTCATATAAAAAATAGATTTTTTATGAAAAATATAGGTCGTCACGGATTTTCGTCCTTTTTTCGATTAGACGCTGTTTTAAGAAGATACAGCAAAAATAAGATTTTCATATAAAAAATAGATTTTTTATGAAAAATATAGGTCGTCACGGATTTTCGTCCTTTTTTCCATTAGACGCTGTTTTAAGAAGATACAGCAAAAATAAGATTTTCATATAAAAAATAGATTTTTTATGAAAAATATAGGTCGTCACGGATTTTCGTCCATTTTTCGATTAGACGCTGTTTTAAGAAGATACAGCAAAAATAAGATTTTCATATAAAAAATACAGCAAAAATAAGATTTTCATATAAAAAATAGATTTTTTATGAAAAATATAGGTCGTCACGGATTTTCGTCCTTTTTTCGATTAGACGCTGTTTTAAGAAGATACAGCAAAAATAAGATTTTCATATAAAAAATAGATTTTTTATGAAAAATATAGGTCGTCACGGATTTTCGTCCTTTTTTCCATTAGACGCTGTTTTAAGAAGATACAGCAAAAATAAGATTTTCACATAAAAAATAGTTTTTTTATGAAAAATATAGGTCGTCACGGATTTTCGTCCTTTTTTCGATTAGACGCTGTTTTAAGAAGATACAGCAAAAATAAGATTTTCATATAAAAAATAGATTTTTATGAAAAATATAGGTCGTCACGGATTTTCGTCCTTTTTTCGATTAGACGCTGTTTTAAGAAGATACAGCAAAAATAAGATTTTCATATAAAAAATAGATTTTTTATGAAAAATATAGGTCGTCACGGATTTTCGTCCTTTTTTCGATTAGACGCTATTTTAAGAAGATACAGCAAAAATAAGATTTTCATATAAAAAATAGATTTTTTTATGAAAAATATAGGTCGTCACGGATTTTCGTCCTTTTTTCGATTAGACGCTGTTTTAAGAAGATACAGCAAAAATAAGATTTTCATATAAAAAATAGATTTTTTATGAAAAATATAGGTCGTCACAGATTTTCGTCCTTTTTTCGATTAGACGCTGTTTTAAGAAGATACAGCAAAAATAAGATTTTCATATAAAAAATAGATTTTTTATGAAAAATATAGGTCGTCACGGATTTTCGTCCTTTTTTCGATTAGACGCTATTTTAAGAAGATACAGCAAAAATAAAATTTTCATATAAAAAATAGATTTTTTTATGAAAAATATAGGTCGTCACGGATTTTCGTCCTTTTTTCGATTAGACGCTGTTTTAAGAAGATACAGCAAAAATAAGATTTTCATATAAAAAATAGATTTTTATGAAAAATATAGGTCGTCACAGATTTTCGTCCTTTTTCGATTAGACGCTGTTTTAAGAAGATACAGCAAAAATAAGATTTCATATAAAAAATAGATTTTTTATGAAAAATATAGGTCGTCACGGATTTTCGTCCTTTTTTCGATTAGACGCTATTTTAAGAAGATACAGCAAAAATAAGATTTTCATATAAAAAATAGATTTTTTTATGAAAAATATATATAGGTCGTCACGGATTTTCGTCCTTTTTTCGATTAGACGCTGTTTTAAGAAGATACAGCAAAAATAAGATTTTCATATAAAAAATAGATTTTTTATGAAAAATATAGGTCGTCACGGATTTTCGTCCTTTTTTCGATTAGACACTATTTTAAGAAGATACAGCAAAAATAAGATTTTCATATATGAGTCATCGACTAACCTTTGCGGAATACGGTGACTTTTTACCCAAGTGTTGATAATCTTTTTTCTTCATTTATTATTTTTTTTAAATTAACTACAGTAAACAAAAAAAATATTCGTCCGGTAGTGTCGTTAAATTTTTGGTAACTGGTTTCTTTTTTAAGTATGCCCGGTCCGCCCCTTTTGGGGGACAACCGCTTCTCCATTTTAGCGGATGGCCCGCCGCGCGAAGAAGAAACGAACAATTCAAAACAATTTAGAAATATTTCCCGATCTCCCAGAAATAAAAAAATCCGATCCGAATATGTAGTGATATCAGCAATTAACAGCGAGAAAACGCTCCAAGATTACTCTTGTTTCTCAGGTTTATAAGTCGTTAAAACTAATTTGCTCCGACATTATTTCTGTTTCTGAACTTAGAGATGGCAATCTTCTAATACTCGTTAGCAACAAGATAAGTGCTGAGAAATTAATAACAACCAAATCCCTTCCAGGGATCTGCAATATAAAATGCGAATATCACAACAAATTAAATTTATCCAAAGGTACCATTTATGCGCCCTACCTTAACAAGGTTTCGGAGGCTGAAATAGTAGCTGAACTTAGCTCTCAAGGCGTTATTGAGGTTTATAAGTACCTAAAGAAAAACTCGGAAGACACACTAACGCCCTATGGCGTTATTCTTCTGACTTTCGACAGATACTCCACCCCTGAGAAACTAGATATTTCTTGGCATCGAGTTAAAATCAGACCCTACTACCCCAACCCAATGCGCTGCAAAAATTGCCAACTGTTAGTACACACGAAAAAATGGTGTAAGAATGAAGCTCTATGTGACAATTGTGCATTACCGCCTCTTCCTGCACACGCACTTTTTGCGTTAACTGTTCCGAAGATCACCCATCAAAATCATTGGAATGTAAGGTTTTTAAACAGCAGAAAGAAATATTAAAAATAAAAACAAAAGAAAAATGTTCTTTTAAAGTAGCAAAAGAAAAATACCAAACTCAAAAAGCAACAACACCTTTAACTCTGACATTCTCTGATGTCACCAACAACTCAAATAATAAACCAATTTTAAATCCAAACACAAAACAAGTCAGTAATACTGAAACACAAAAAACAAACACAGAACAAAAAATTATTAAAACTAATGCACCATCTACAACCACACAAACCAACTATAAAGTAGAATCGCCATCCAAAAATAACAACAACTCATCCAAGATTAACAACAGCTCAGTTGTTACACAAATAAAATCAATTACACAAGATCTCAAAGCCCCAAAAACATCAACAATAAACAACAATACTATTCTTACAAGATCTAAAGCAAAGAATTTTGCAAATGATACCACAAAGAATACACAAAGAAAAACAAATGAAACACTCAATTTAAATGTTAATAAAAATCTATTGCTGCCTAAAGCTACAACTCATAAAAATAATGAAGAAGATATAGCAGACGAAATAATGTTTGTAGAAGATGAATAATCTATACCCTATTTTCAACATGGATATAAAAATTTTACAGTGGAATATTAATGGTTTCAAAAACAACTACCACGAACTCCAACTCTTAATACAGGACCATAACCCAGACATTATAAGTATCCAGGAGACTCACTTACCCTATCAACACAATAATTTTATTTTACCAAATCAATACAACGGTTTCTTTCATAATTTAAAAGAAAATACAACATCAAAACAAGGAATAGGAATACTAGTAAAAAAATCAATCCCTTATAATTTTATTTACTCTGACTTCACATTATCCTCGATTGCTGTTGAAATAAACATCGGCATCAAACTCACGGTATTTTGCACTTATATACCTCCACAACAAACCTTTTCAGAACGCAATCTAAAAAATATAGTTAGACATAGCAATACTCCTGTTATTTTAACAGGAGATTTTAACTCATGGTGTACTCTGTGGGGCTCTGCTAAAACTAACAATAGTGGCAAAATAATAGAAGACTTCATTCTGAATGAAGATTTAATTCTCCTTAATGACGGGTCACCAACTCATTTTACTACTCATAATACTTTTTCCAACGTTGATCTAACAATGTGTTCCTCACAAATAGCTCCCATTTGTACATGGGAAACTCTCACTAACTTACATGGTAGTGATCACTACCCTATTTTAATTAAAATCTGCAAAAACTTATCCAACACAAAAACAAAATTCATGCCTAAATTTAAAACAGATTTCGCAAATTGGACCTTATTCCGAAAATTGTGCGATGAACATTTAAGCAAAAGAAAGTTATCGAGCAATGTTAATCAAACTGCAGCTTCAATAACAAAAAGCATAAGATTTGCTGCAAACGTTAGTATACCACAAACAAAAGGAAAAGTATTCAGTCCCCGTTACGTATGGTGGAATCCAAATTTAGAGTATCTACGTAATAAGAAACAAGCTTTGTGGCACAACTTTAAACGCTTAAGAACCGAAAATAACTTAGTTCTTTATAAAAAACACAACGCCATATTCAGAAGGGCCGTTCGGGAAAGTAAAGCAATTTGCCTACAAAAATTCACATCCAGCATTAACCCTAATTCATCATCTAAACGAATTTGGAGTGATATATTGCGTATCACAGGCGGAAAACGTGTCAACAATATAAACCATTTGCAGTCTGGATCAAATATAATCACATTCCCAGCTGATATAGCAAATTGTTTTGCAAATCACTGGTCTGATCAATCTGAAGACAAAATTTTCCCTCTCAAATTTCAACAGGATAAAACATATACTCTTAACTGGAATTATCGTCCACATAATTGCAATAAATATGCCAGAAAAATCGAAACCCCACTTAACCCTGTTGAACTAGAAAACGCGTTGAATTCTTCGAAAGGCAAAACACCGGGATATGACCGTATTTCGTATGCTATGCTAAAAAACCTTTCCCCATCGTTTAAGAAACATATACTTTCCCTGTTTAACGACATTTTCTTCTCTAATATTTATCCACAAATATGGAAAACTTCAGTGGTAGTTCCAATATTAAAATCCAGCAATAAACAAAACTCAGTTCTAGGATACAGACCAATATCCCTTTTGCCCTGCATTAGTAAAGTTTTGGAAAAAATAATTGCCCGGCGCTTAATGTGGTTTCTTAAAACAAACAATTTTATCTCACCAAATCAAGTGGCATTTATGAAAAAACAGGGAACAGATGATGTCCTTCTATATCTACAACATTCCATAGCTAAAACCTTATCGACCAAAAACCATATAAGCATATTATCGACCTATTTCGAAAAGGCTTTCGATAGAGTTGGCTCTCATACCATACTGCAGCAACTTCATAAATGGAAAGTTGGAATGCATATTTACTCCTTTGTTAAAAATTTCCTGAGTAACCGAAAAATCATAGTCAAGGCCAACAATGCCTTTTCTAGTACTCTACCTCTTCATAATGGAATTCCACAGGGGTCTCCCCTGTCTGTAGTACTATTTCTTATTGCATTTAATCAATTTAGCAATATTATATCAAGTGTTAACAATTTAGAACACGCTATATACGCCGACGATGCCATTATATTTACTAAAATCAAAGACAATAATAAGGCTAAAGAAATATTTTCTGAAACCTTAAAAAAAATTGATGACTGGAGTTTAATATCTGGAGCAAAATTATCTATCGAAAAATGTAGCATCTTCCACATTTGCCGCAAACACAACTGTAATGGCGTTAACATTCAGTACAACAACAAACAAATAAAAACAGTTGATAAACTTCGCATACTCGGCGTTATTTTCGATAAGAGTTTTACTTTTAAGGAACAGTGTATATCATTGAGAAATAATCTCAACTCCAGGTTAAACATCATAAAATACCTAACATCCAAACACTTTATGATACACGTTTCTACTATGATTAATATAACACGTTCTATATTACTATCTAAAATCGACTACGCTCTTCCCATCTATGGCTGGTGCGCTCCTTCACACATTAAACTTATTCAGGGTCCATATCATGCCGCAATAAGACGTAGTATTGGGGTCTTTAGAACTACACCCATCAGGAATATCCTAGCAGAATCTGGAATGCCTTCTATAAAAAACCGAACTACCCATCTTACATTTAAATTATTACCAAAACTGTTTATCTGCCGCAATCAAATTATTTACAAAGAAGTCATAAAAGCTAAAAAGTGTGTAAGGATACCGAAACTTCCATCTTTAATCGTCAAATCGTTAAATTGTTTACAATATCTTAATATAAATATTCAGCCAGTTTTAATAAAGCAACCAACTGAACCTCCATGGCTCTTGAATAAATCATCTTTCATTCTAACATTAGCAGAACTACCGAAACACTCAACCCCTGCTGTTGTCTATCAACAAATGTTTCACAACATTGCAAACCAGCTACGTCAAAATTCTAGTCTTTTGTATACGGATGGCTCAAAAACTAACCACAACACTACATTTGCTTTAGTCAATGATAACGGATTTCTTATATGCAACGGTTTTATAGACAGCTATTGCTCCAACTTTACTGCCGAAGCTTTCGCACTATTCGCTGCAGTTGATTATGCCAGAAACAAAATTGTTATTTGTACAGATAGTCTCTCGTCCATTCAAGCCCTGCTAAATCCTCATTATGACTCAGAACTCATTAACAGGATACGAAATATTTGTATTCAACTTTCTCATAAAATCAAAATAATGTGGGTCCCATCCCACGTTGGTATACCCGGTAATGAAAATGCTGATCTAGCCGCAGAAGAAGCCAGTAGAAGACCACTGATAAAGTACCCAACTTGGGAAGTACGCGATATCCTTAATGTCACCTCTATCCATCTTAAAGGCCTTAAAACTGAACAATGGTCAACTTATCAACACAGCTACAAAACCTTTAATCCACTGGGGGATAAACCGATCTACCCAAAAACAACACCTAAGAAAGAAACCAACACATACATTCGCCTGAGATTGGGTCACTGCAAATTTTCCCATAAACACCTCTTCGAAAAAACAGCTCCCCCACACTGCACAACGTGTGACAAGAAATTAGATGTTCTTCACATCCTAGACGAATGTATTTGCTACAACAATATCCGATCTAACATCTTCGGATCTAATCTGCCAACTGATCTCCTAAAAATTATATGTGATACAAACATTAGGCTAATCTATAAATACTTATTAAAAACTAACATGATTAACAAAATTTAATTATTTGTAAACGACGGAGTCGAAAGCCTTAGCTGCTAGCACTCCTCTTTTTCTATTAAATTAGTAGATATAATTATATTATGTTACTAATAAATAAATAAATAAATAAATAAGATTTTCATATAAAAAATAGATTTTTTATGAAAAATATATATAGGTCGTCACGGATTTTCGTCCTTTTTTCGATTAGACGCTGTTTTAAGAAGATACAGCAAAAATAAGATTTTCATATAAAAAATAGATTTTTTATGAAAAATATAGGTCGTCACGGATTTTCGTCCTTTTTTCGATTAGACGCTATTTTAAGAAGATACAGCAAAAATAAGATTTTCATATAAAAAATAGATTTTTTATGAAAAATATAGGTCGTCACGGATTTTCGTCCTTTTTTCGATTAGACGCTGTTTTAAGAAGATACAGCAAAAATAAGATTTTCATATAAAAAATTGATTTTTTATGAAAAATATAGGTCGTCACGGATTTTCGTCCTTTTTTCGATTAGACGCTGTTTTAAGAAGATACAGCAAAAATAAGATTTTCATATAAAAAATAGATTTTTTATGAAAAATATAGGTCGTCACGGATTTTCGTCCTTTTTTCGATTAGACGCTATTTTAAGAAGATACAGCAAAAATAAGATTTTCATATAAAAAATAGATTTTTTATGAAAAATATAGGTCGTCACGGATTTTCGTCCTTTTTTCGATTAGACGCTGTTTTAAGAAGATACAGCAAAAATAAGATTTTCATATAAAAAATAGATTTTTTATGAAAAATATAGGTCGTCAAGGATTTTCGTCCTTTTTTCGATTAGACGCTGTTTTAAGAAGATACAGCAAAAATAAGATTTTCATATAAAAAATTGATTTTTTATGAAAAATATAGGTCGTCACGGATTTTCGTCCTTTTTTCGATTTTCATATAAAAAATTGATTTTTTATGAAAAATATATATAGGTCGTCACGGATTTTCGTCCTTTTTTCGATTAGACGCTATTTTAAGAAGATACAACAAAAATAAGATTTTCATATAAAAAATAGATTTTTTATGAAAAATATAGGTCGTCACGGATTTTCGTCCTTTTTTCGATTAGACGCTGTTTTCAGAGATACAGCAAAAATAAGATTTTCATATAAAAAATAGATTTTTTATGAAAAATATAGGTCGTCACGGATTTTCGTCCTTTTTTCGATTAGACACTATTTTAAGAAGATACAGCAAAAATAAGATTTTCATATAAAAAATAGATTTTTTATGAAAAATATAGGTCGTCACGGATTTTCGTCCTTTTTTCGATTAGACACTATTTTAAGAAGATACAGCAAAAATAAGATTTTCATATAAAAAATAGATTTTTTATGAAAAATATATATAGGTCGTCACGGATTTTCGTCCTTTTTTCGATTAGACGCTATTTTAAGAAGATACAGCAAAAATAAGATTTTCATATAAAAAATAGATTTTTTATGAAAAATATAGGTCGTCACGGATTTTCGTCCTTTTTTCGATTAGACGCTGTTTTAAGAAGATACAGCAAAAATAAGATTTTCATATAAAAAATTGATTTTTTATGAAAAATATAGGTCGTCACGGATTTTCGTCCTTTTTTCGATTAGACGCTGTTTTAAGAAGATACAGCAAAAATAAGATTTTCATATAAAAAATTGATTTTTTATGAAAAATATAGGTCGTCACGGATTTTCGTCCTTTTTTCGATTAGACGCTGTTTTAAGAAGATACAGCAAAAATAAGATTTTCATATAAAAAATAGATTTTTTATGAAAAATATAGGTCGTCACGGATTTTCGTCCTTTTTTCGATTAGACGCTGTTTTAAGAAGATACAGCAAAAATAAGATTTTCATATAAAAAATAGATTTTTTATGAAAAATATAGGTCGTCACGGATTTTCGTCCTTTTTTCGATTAGACGCTATTTTAAGAAGATACAGCAAAAATAAGATTTTCATATAAAAAATAGATTTTTTATGAAAAATATAGGTCGTCACGGATTTTCGTCCTTTTTTCGATTAGACGCTGTTTTAAGAAGATACAGCAAAAATAAGATTTTCATATAAAAAATTGATTTTTTATGAAAAATATAGGTCGTCACGGATTTTCGTCCTTTTTTCGATTAGACGCTGTTTTAAGAAGATACAGCAAAAATAAGATTTTCATATAAAAAATTGATTTTTTATGAAAAATATAGGTCGTCACGGATTTTCGTCCTTTTTTCGATTAGACGCTGTTTTAAGAAGATACAGCAAAAATAAGATTTTCATATAAAAAATAGATTTTTTATGAAAAATATAGGTCGTCACGGATTTTCGTCCTTTTTTCGATTAGACGCTGTTTTAAGAAGATACAGCAAAAATAAGATTTTCATATAAAAAATTGATTTTTTATGAAAAATATAGGTCGTCACGGATTTTCGTCCTTTTTTCGATTAGACGCTGTTTTCAGAAGATACAGCAAAAATAAGATTTTCATATAAAAAATAGATTTTTTATGAAAAATATAGGTCGTCACGGATTTTCGTCCTTTTTTCGATTAGACGCTGTTTTAAGAAGATACAGCAAAAATAAGATTTTCATATAAAAAATTGATTTTTTATGAAAAATATAGGTCGTCACGGATTTTCGTCCTTTTTTCGATTAGACGCTGTTTTCAGAAGATACAGCAAAAATAAGATTTTCATATAAAAAATAGATTTTTTATGAAAAATATATATAGGTCGTCACGGATTTTCGTCCTTTTTTCGATTAGACGCTGTTTTAAGAAGATACAGCAAAAATAAGATTTTCATATAAAAAATAGATTTTTTATGAAAAATATATATAGGTCGTCACGGATTTTCGTCCTTTTTTCGATTAGACGCTATTTTAAGAAGATACAGCAAAAAAAAGATTTTCATATAAAAAATAGATTTTTTATGAAAAATATATATAGGTCGTCACGGATTTTCGTTCTTTTTTCGATTAGACGCTATTTTAAGAAGATACAGCAAAAATAAGATTTTCATACAAAAAATAGATTTTTTATGAAAAATATAGGTCGTCACGGATTTTCGTCCTTTTTTCGATTAGACGCTGTTTTAAGAAGATACAGCAAAAATAAGATTTTCATATAAAAATAGATTTTTTATGAAAAATATACGTAGGTCGTCACGGATTTTCGTCCTTTTTTCGATTAGACGCTGTTTTAAGAAGATACAGCAAAAATAAGATTTTCATATAAAAAATAGATTTTTTATGAAAAATATACATAGGTCGTCACGGATTTTCGTCCTTTTTTCGATTAGACGCTATTTTAAGAAGATACAGCAAAAATAAGATTTTCATATAAAAAATAGATTTTTTATGAAAAATATATAGATCGTCACGGATTTTCGTCCTTTTTTCGATTTTCATATAAAAAATAGATTTTTTATGAAAAATATATATAGGTCGTCACGGATTTTCGTCCTTTTTTCGATTAGACGCTATTTTAAGAAGATACAGCAAAAATAAGATTTTCATACAAAAAATAGATTTTTTATGAAAAATATAGGTCGTCACGGATTTTCGTCCTTTTTTCGATTAGACGCTGTTTTAAGAAGATACAGCGAAAATAAGATTTTCATATAAAAAATAGATTTTTTATGAAAAATATACATAGGTCGTCACGGATTTTCGTCCTTTTTTCGATTAGACGCTATTTTAGGAAGATACAGCAAAAATAAGATTTTCATATAAAAAATAGATTTTTTATGAAATATATACATAGGTCGTCACGGATTTTCGTCCTTTTTTCGATTAGACGCTATTTTAAGAAGATACAGCAAAAATAAGATTTTCATATAAAAAATAGATTTTTTATGAAAAATATATATAGGTCGTCACGGATTTTCGTTCTTTTTTCGATTAGACGCTGTTTTAAGAAGATACGGCAAAAATAAGATTTTCATACAAAAAATAGATTTTTTATGAAAAATATAGGTCGTCACGGATTTTCGTCCTTTTTTCGATTAGACGCTGTTTTAAGAAGATACAGCAAAAATAAGATTTTCATATAAAAAATAGATTTTTTATGAAAAATATATATAGGTCGTCACGGATTTTCGTCCTTTTTTCGATTAGACGCTATTTTAAGAAGATACAGCAAAAATAAGATTTTCATACAAAAAATAGATTTTTTATGAAAAATATAGGTCGTCACGGATTTTCGTCCTTTTTTCGATTAGACGCTGTTTTAAGAAGATACAGCGAAAATAAGATTTTCATATAAAAAATAGATTTTTTATGAAAAATATAGGTCGTCACGGATTTTCGTCCTTTTCTCGATTAGACGCTGTTTTAAGAAGATACAGCAAAAATAAGATTTTCATATAAAAAATAGATTTTTTATGAAAAATATACATAGGTCGTCACGGATTTTCGTAATTTTTTCGATTAGACGCTATTTTAGGAAGATACAGCAAAAATAAGATTTTCATATAAAAAATAGATTTTTTATGAAATATATACATAGGTCGTCACGAATTTTCGTCCTTTTTTCGATTAGACGCTATTTTAAGAAGATACAGCAAAATAAGATTTTCATATAAAAAATAGATTTTTTATGAAAAATATATAGGTCGTCACGGATTTTCGTCCTTTTTTCGATTTTCATATAAAAAATTGATTTTTTATGAAAAATATATATAGGTCGTCACGGATTTTCGTCCTTTTTTCGATTAGACGCTGTTTTAAGAAGATACAGCAAAAATAAGATTTTCATATAAAAAATAGATTTTTTATGAAAAATATATATAGGTCGTCACGGATTTTCGTCCTTTTTTCCATTAGACG
>OX451219.1:117025441-117078462 GCA_949628195.1 Phasia obesa | reverse complement strand
CACTGGGCAAATGGAAAAGGATGAATTATGCAGTTGGCTGGTCTTTATCTTGAGAACCTTAAGGTTTTTACAAATCTATACTTGGTAAAAGGAAGATGAAGAATTCTACAATCTGCTCATCTTTATCGTGAGACAGTAGTCATTATTCATTTTACACTAACACATTTAATTCTTAAAAAGTTCATTGTACTTCCTAGAGGGGAGTTTAAAGATGTCCTTAGGTTTTTTAAAAATCTACCTCGGTAAATGGAAGAGGATGAATTATGCAGTCTGCTCGTCTTCATCTTAATAACTGCTACAGCCAAGGCATATTTAACCAGGTGACTGCACAAGGCGGAGCTAATATTAAAGAGAAATTTTTTCAATTTTTTTTATATGGAGTTTGACATTAATCAGGTTTTTTAAGAGAGAATAATATCTATTTTACTGTCAAAATCCATATAAAAAAAATTCAAAAAATGTTTGCTTAAATTTCCTCTCCCTTACGCTATCACCTTGTTTAATATGTCTTGGCTACAGCAGTTATTATTTTCAATATTCAATGTCCTAACTTGTATATACCTCTGATAAAGTTTCCCGTCAGCATAGTCTCGTCTGAGCTTAATTTTTTTCCTGAAGCACCCCCACAACATTTACAGTTTTCTTACAAAAAAGCCTCGTAATTAAATAATTAATTTACACAATATATTAGAAACAATCATTATCGAACCTTTTTTCTTATTCACCTCATAATTGCACAAGTTGCAAGTACCTCGCACGAAATCCTAAAGTTTTTTTAATCTATCGCTACTCACAAAACACAACAACATTAAAGTTAGCCCCAATATGCAAAAGAAATAATATTAAAAAAATAATTAAAATACACGTAATAGTTGAATATTTCATGTTTTTATTGTTCTTGTTAAGAGTAAAACAAGCAACAGCCAGCCAGTTTTTAATGCAAATACACTTATGATTCTTCAAAGGGCAAAAACACATCAAAAGATAAAAATATTACCACCATACGTAGGTAGGCCGTAAAAATTCTTTTCACTGTAATACATATAATAAAACAGTAACTTATTTCCTGACTGTATGTCTGTCTGTCCACGTTCGCATCACGTAAAAACTATTGGATGGATTTTGACAAAATTTTGTAAGGAGGTACCTTACTATTCTGGCTCAAATATACGATACTTTTTTCCGCAAAAATATCTTATTTCCAAGAGAAAGTGGAGGAAAGCAGTTGAAGTACACAGTTTTTGAAAACGGAATATTTTAAACACGGTTGCGCAACAGACTGTTTTAAAATAATGACAAAAGATTAATTACTTACCGCCAAATAGCCAATTGAATAAAATTTGTATTTGATATGTATTTTTACTTTGTGGAATTTCATAGTTATAAAAATAGTTTAAATATATTTTACAGAGCTTTACAATAATTTTTAGAATTTTATATAAATTTTAGAAATTTATCCAGGTATGGGAAGCTTTATATAAAGTAAATACGTATACGTGAAGCACTATAAAAGTAAGAGTCTTAAATTGGGTGTGAATTACTTTCAAAGCATTATCGAACAAAATATTGTCGGGACGCACACAAAGTGTGTCTGCAAAGCTAGTAAATAATAAAATAATAATAAACTGATTTAAGGCACTTGTGTGTTGTTTTTTAGTTCTTTCAAGCCTTGTATAACCGTTATCAGCAATTTTGCGGCGGATAATCGGGAGTTTAATGTATAAAAAAACTTTCTAATAATTTTATGTAAGCTATTTTTACTACAACATATAGCCGATGTGAATGTAGGAAACACTGGGTCATAAAGTGTAATCATTCCCCCTCCAGCTCTATCCAAACATAGCCAATTTTGAAACAAAATTTATGATTTCAAATCAAATCACCATTCCACGTATTTCAAAAAGGATTTGACAGCCCTATAGTTAATAAATCTTAATAATATTATTAATATTTTCGAACATATCTTTCTCATTTTAGAAATTCAGGTGTTTGTAATATCAGGTGATTAATATCCTCTAAACAAAACATATAAGACGCACGGTATTAATATTCACACTTTTTGTTTTGGATCCTAAAGTATAAACTATTTTTTAACCGACTTCAAAAAAGAAGGAGGTTATGAATTCGTCTGAATGTGGCTTTTTTATTTTAATTTTTTTTCTTTATTTGAAAGGTTATGCTTTCAGGTTGGTCCCGTTTTAAAAACAGTTTAAATGGTGTCCCTATAGGTGCCGTAATTTGACCTATATGTGCCTATCATTTGAAACGTTAAAGACAAAATCTTGAAAATTTTACAGAATGTCGATTACTATGACCGTTATAATAAAATGTATAAATATTCAAAATTTTAAATTAAAGGGTACTCCAATAGTTCATTTAATTTGATGTATACTTTTGAACAGTTGTACACAGACCAATGAAATTTAAAAAGAGCCTGTATTGCTAAGTCAGCTACAAGAAAAAGTATAAAATTTGAATTTGGAAATAAAAGCGTGTCCCAATAGTTAATGTAATTTTATGTATGTAGCTAAACCTTTGAACTGTTATAGACAGACAGCTGAAATTTACAAGGAACCTGTATTGCAAAGTGCACTATAGCAAGTATACAATTTGAATTTAGAAATTAAAGGGTATCCCCATAAATTATGTTATTTGATCTATATGGCCGTATCTTTTGAACCGTTAAACACAAACACTTGAAAATTAGGCAGAATGTCCACTACTATCTCTGGTATAATAACAAGTATAAATATTTGGAATTATAATGTAAAGGGTGTCCCAATAGTTCATGTCATTTGATATATATGGCCAAAATTTTGAACCGTTATATACAGACAGTTGAAATTTACAAGGAATCTTTAGGACCATGTCCTTTATAACAACAGGTCTTTAATTTAAAATTGTAAATTAAAGGGTGTCCCTATAGGAGATGTTATCTAATCTATGTGACCCTATCTTTGAAACCGTTATACACAGAGGCTTGAATGGTGTCCCCATAAAATACGGATGCTAGTGAAAATAGCTTAACTTTTAAACAGTAATAGGGAGAGGCTTGACATTCACATAGTCTCTACTTTTTTTCTCTCTTATTTTGGCGCATATTTTATTTGGTTTAAATCTAATTCTTACAGATTACTTCATACATTTTCTACCTGGTTTGAAGTCGGTTTTTTTTGCAAGAATTATATACAAAGATATTTATTTACTAAATTTTTATTTTTCAATTTTTTTAAATACTTCAAATTAGTATTCTTTTTACTTTACAATACGTAGTATAAGGTAAAGCATAGTAATCAAGAAAAAATCGAGGTTAGGATTTCGACGGCTTTATATGTTTTAAGGTCTCCTGAATCCATTTTGGCTATTTTCGCCATGATGTCTGTGGGTGTTCTTATATACCGTTTACATATACCGTTTTACATATCCAAATGAAATTATGTATGTGCCTTTGGTATATTGTGTAAATTTTGAGTGTAATCGGGAAGAGGCAAGGGGTAGTTTACATACTCCCAAATTTTGTAAACGCTCCAAAGGTCACACCCTATGACATATCAAAATGAAATTCAGCATGTGTCTTTGTTTTATAGAGATAAAGAGCTGTATAAATTTTGGGCATAATCGGGAAGGGACCCCAAACCGAAAATAATTAATTTTTCGATTCGAATATATTTTGAACTTATATTCTTTATGTAATATATACATACAAATTTCTGTTTCCATTGGGTTAAAGTTGAGTGTAGGCCACTCCTGACTTTATATGATGATAAAATAAAAAGTTTTTCTGAAAAGTTTTTTGGAAAATAGATTTTTATTTATTAACATCAATTAGATATTTTTTAAATTATATCGTTGTAGAAAGATTGCGACTAATGGAGAGTTTTAATGATAAGATATATAAAAAACTTGGACCAATAATGAGTCCAGATTAAAACTTCACGTTTTAACCTCGTACAATCTAACAACCACATATACCACATATACATTATGTTTACTTGATTTTAAATAGCCAAAGTATGACTAACAGTAAATATAAAAAAAAAAAAACTTCACAAGCTCATGAACACACAACAATTATGGCCGTTATATGCAGCCTGGTTAAATCATCGTAATATTAAAACGTACATAAACGTCATGTTAGCATATAATTTGTTAATGTTTACTTGACCACTCCTAATTGCATGCTAAGTATTTTTAATGCATACTTTTTAAGAGAAACACATTCTGACACACACACTCACACATACACACAGGATCATATGGAAATTCACAGTTTTGATGTCCAGAATATTTAATACAAGCATAGACTTAGATAGCAAACACAGTTACTTGTATAAAACAACGGAGGTCTTACTTGTCCTGAAATATTTTTTTTTTTTTTATTTCGTTTTCTAACCATCTCTAGGTTAAGCCAAAAAGGACACAAAAGTCTTTTTAGATGTGTTTATACGGGTACTCGTATATGTTTGTTTGATGACTTAAATAAACTGCTAGTTAATATTCATACCCAGAGATTAAGCACCATATAATACATCCATGTATGCATCTGTTTGTGTTTTAAGGAAAAAGTGTTATGGATTTAACTAGTCCTTGTCTAATCTCACACGATACACAACATAGTCGCACACACACACATACTCTCTCAAACTGACACACACTTTTTCATTTAGTCAGTCATTCACTTATTCCTAAACTTGGGGTATTGTTTGTTCTATTGTTTGCAGGTCTAAATTCAAATATTTATTAAAGATTTTCAGATATTGTAGTGTTTACTTAGATGTCATCAGCATTACCAACGTATTCATACGAAACGTTTCCTTTCAAAAGAGTTGTCACTCTTAACAGGTTATTTTTGTGAAACGTTAACGTCGTTTTATGGCTTTTGTAATTTTAATGAAAGTTAAATAAGGAAAAGTTACAACAAGTTCATTAACAGGGCTGAAGTAAAGACAAGGATTAGAAGAGTATGTTTAAGAACAATCATTTTTATATATTTTTTATAAGAAAAAAAAAAAAATGCTGACATTGTTATAGGCCACAAGCGTCTTTTAATGATAATGAGAAAGTATTTTAGTATTTTAATATGGCTCATAGCAATAGCGGAAATAACACAGCCGAACGCGTTAAAATTGTTATTTTGTTAAACATCAATATCATAATAGTAAAGGGGATAAACAGGATACTGCGACTAAGAAGATATATAGTGTCCCGTATGTGGGGTGATAAAAAAACTTATCTAGATTTTATCTCCTTTGAAATCTCAGTATTGCAGTTGGTGCTATTGTCGATGGATACCCATCTTTCAGTAGATGCTTGCACAGCTGGTCGTATTTAATATAACATAAAGCATCACAACCCTTTAGAATATTCGTTGGATTTTTCCTAGTCGTTATTAAAAAATCTACAAAGACTGTTGCTCCCAAACTCTAGCCTGTTTAGATGTTTTTTAACGTTATTTTTTACTTAAAGACAAGAGAGCTTTAAAGCCAACTTCGCCTAGCTTAATCCGGGAATAATAACTCAGAGATGATAACTAATGTTGTGGATGCCCGTCCAGATATTCTCTCGGATTCAATTTGATCCAAATGAACAAAATGGTTTCATTTAAACTGATTGCAAAATCCGTGAAACAAACATTATTTTTGTCTAGCACTGGCTGGATTTAAAAAGAATATTTTATTTTAGACTTAAGATACGAGTAATTATTCTTAGTTCAAAAATATTGAAGATACAATAAATAAATTATGAAAAAAAAATTTAAACCATTTGCTCGCCTTCTGGCCAGTCTGTTTGCCATTTCCTTTCCTTCTACCCAAAGTGCCTCCATAGACTGCTTAAGTTAGGTAAGGTAAGTGTGCTGCCTATCAGTCTGGGGTTGCGGGTTTGACTCCAGCCAAAGGCTCTGGGTATTTTCTGGACACCAGCTAGGAGTTTCGCAGATAGTGTTGACTTTAAGGAAAAAATTCAGTTGGTGCTGTCTAACTGATTCAGTCTTATATGACATACCCAAGCTAGTTTGGAGGTGAACTTATTTATATAAGCTTTCTCCATAGCAGCTTCGGAGAGGATACCTATAATATTGAATTATAATATGGTTTGCTTGAAAGATGGTGGTGATTTTTACCACAGACTCATAGTAGTTCATTCATAGTAGTTCGGTCCTACTACTTCCGTGTTGAATGCTTCCAGGGAGGTTAACTGAGTAGCGATGTCTAATGTTCTGGATACCCGTCCTCTCGGATTCCAATTGTTCCAAGTCCCCAATATGATTCCAGTCCAGCCCTTGGGTATATTTGCTCCTCTTTTGGCCAGCCCGTCGATCAATTCTTTTCCTTCTACCCCACGTGCCTAAACAGAATAAATTTTTTGCACCAATTAAAGTGTTTAATTAGTTTTAAATTAAAGATCAATTAATTTTTCAATGGATTCAAATATCTATTTGTTTAAAAGAGAACAAAAAAATTCTTAATTAAATAAATAATTGAATTAATTAAATTTTACTTAATTAAATTTAAATCTAAAACCAATTAAAACCTTTAATTGGTGAAAATGTATTTTTCTGTGTACGTAGTGCAGAAGTCTATCAGTCTGGAGTTGCGGTTCTATTCCCGCCAAAAACTATGGGATTTTTTTGCTAACTAGTTAGGAGTTTCGCAGATAGTGTTGACTTTAAACAAGAAACCTTGTCATAGGGGGTCTATTCAAAAGAAAAGGTGAATTATGAATTTTCGCGGGCTGTGTACAGTCGATTACCAATGTATTAAATTTTGCGTTAAAATGGTGCTAATGAGCTCCAAAGCACCTGAAATGTTGACTGTGGCATTCGACGAGTTCACGTTGTCTCAAAAAAGTATTTATAAGTGGCTTTACAAAAGGCGGAGAAGATGTTGAAGACAATGGCATCTTCGAGTTGCAACCACGACAACAAGTGAAGAAAACATTGAAACAGTAAAGAAATTGTTTTGGAAAATCGTCGAATCACTATTAGGGAAGTTGCACAGGATGTAGACATATCAATCGGCTCGTTCCATGCAATTTTCTCGAATATTTGGGGCATGAAACGTGTGGCAGCGAAGTTTCTTGCAAAATTGCTAAAACATGTAAAAATTTCAAATCAAGGGCATACAAGCTTTCAACAATGTAGGTTTTTGTCACTTTGCTAAATATTTAGCAAACCAATGCATTTTCATTTTAACCACTTTTTTTGGTTGGGGGCCTTTGTTCTAGATCCATCCGTATATCTTTTAATGGTGCCATCACTTGAGGTTAACTGTGCTGAAACTTGCTTCTGCTTGCTTTGTTATCGAGAACTATAGCAAACTTCTTATCAATGTTATACCTCTTGTTCATCACTTTACTGGGTTGCTTAAGTAAAGTAAGTTTTTATAGGGATAGAAGTTCGATCTGGCCTACACAACAGGTAGGTAGGGAACCTACTCCTCTTCACGCGATTTTTATAACATTACATTTGCAAAGTGCCTCTATCAGGATCGTGAGAGGGGTGAGATCAAGGAGAACCTCTACGGCTGCCCTAGGACAAAAGTATTAGGGGATATGTCTTCTCCTGTGCAATTTTCTATGTAATTTCTACCGACAAGATTTTGTGGAAGTAAGCCTAACCCTTTCGGACCAAACCACTGTCCATAGATGATAATTGCTCGCACTATCATGGTATATATTCTTCGCAGAATTTTGTGTTTCCTTTTTTCTCCGACATATAAATTTTAAATGTCTTTCTATAATTTTTTAAAAGGTATGCCCACCAGAGACTGACAGAAAGTACTTATAAAATAAATTAAGTTAAGTATTTACACATATTTTTGGGTATTAGTTATACCTATACTTATAAAACAGAAAATACCTACACATACTCGCTTATAAGAAACTTTATTTATACACAACGAACTTAAAAATGTATAAGTCATGCATGTATAATGTAATGGGTATCTGTCATACCCATACTTATAAGTACCTAATACTTACAAGTATGGAAAAGTACTTATAATACTCTAATTATACTTATAAGTAAAACAACTACTTTTAGGAATTGTGTGTATAAAAAGTTTGATGTTTGGCAATATTTTGTTTATAACCGAACAAAGGTTAAGTATGCAGAACCAAAATAATTTTTATATTATGATGAAGGAATGAATGAACGTATTTTTAAATTGTGAAATAATTAATACATATAGTTACATACATTTATAAAATACTGTAAGTATACTTAGAGTATTTACATACTTGTACTTATTCCTACTCTATACTTACAAGTATGGGTATAGCTAATTCTTAATCCAACTGTTACTTATAGTACTTAGTTGTATTGCGAAAAATAGATAACAAGTATGCGAACAATTATTCTCTGCCTATACTAGTGATTATTTCAGTTGAAATTGATATGAGAATGTGTGTATGGTATGTTGTTTGAGCTGTAGCTATACACATTTATACATGTTTGGCATCAAATACTTAATAAGTACTAAAAATGATACTTTTGTCATTATCATGTACATAATTACATTAAATTATATCAACTTTGTTACTGAAATAGAAGCATAAGACAATAATAAGACGTATTTTTAATAAATTTTTTACTGCAATACACAAATGCAACTCCAACCAGCCTGTCTGCATAATCTCATCAGAAAATACATTAATTATAATTTTCTTTAGTCTCCTTCATTTAAGCTATTTTTTCCAGTCGGTTTAAAAAAAACGAAAAACATAAAACATCAACGAAATAGCAAAAGTCCTTAAACAGAGTAGTTGATGGCAACTAAAAAAAACTTTTTAATTTCAATTCTACTTTCCAAATTAGATTAGGTAACAATGAAGACAGAAATCACAAGAAAAAAAAAACTAATAGAGATTTGATAATCTGCCAATTTTGTGGGAATTTTATGAACCCATCACAACTGACTTTTGAAAACTATTCAAAGAAAAGAAACGAAAAAAAGGATTTTTGTAACAAAACTCTGCAAACATTAAAAGAAGTTTTTGCATATTGTTTTGCTTTCTCATTTTGTTTTTTTTTTTTATTTTCATTTTCAGATTTTAATTTCTTATCATTTGTATCCTTAACAGCATCCAAACGAGTATGTTTGTAATGAACGAATCAGCCAGCCAACTTGAAACTATAATATAACAACTACTCTGTATATCTATAGACGTCTCTAGCCATGGGGTATATTTTGACTAATCCTTTTTGTACATGTTTTTAATATTTAGTTTTCTGACGATGTTGATTTGCTGGTACTCATTTTTATATTTATGTATATCTATACATTCAAATGTGTATGATATTTTCATGTGGAATGGATGAGGATATGAGAAGTATCTGCTCATTCAATATATACGAATGACAGAACAAAGGACATGGGAAAGGATTTCATTTATTGTTTACTTTAATGTTGTTTAGTATTCGAATAAATATGATTGTAGCAGCAATATAAAGATGATGAGTGGAATTAATAATGTTTATACGACAATATTTGTCTAGAAATATGAGATACAGTATAAGTCTGTTTGTTTGTTTTGCTCTAAGTATATATTTCCTTCTGCTCATACTGAGGATGATGATGAGGAAAAAGTTTAAGTATAACAAAAAATATTAAGTTTATTTTGTCAAGCAAAACTTTTAAATGATATACGAGTATGTTGACAAATTTAAATAGTTTAGACGACAAAGACAACAATGGAAAAGTTAAAAATGTTAAAAAAATTTATTTCAATCTTTTACTCAAATATACATTGCGTAAAAATTTAACAATTCTCATTTAGTTTAAGAAATTCAAAAGTTGACTTAATTTGACTTTTCACAGGACAGTGGCATTTGTTTATCAAACTTTAAAGGATGCATTTGTCAAGAGAAATGGGAAGAAAACGGGCATTTTAAACGACTGAACCGATTTAATGAATTTTGAACTGGTTATCTAGATCCTAGATTCAATCTATGACTATTTTCAAACCCCAAAGATGGAAAAGGATAAAAAAGGGATATTAATAGATAGATGTGTATCTAATTGGTCTAGTAGAATATATATATTTTCAAAATCCACAGAGGGTAGTAAAGCGGCTGAATCGATTGTAATAAAATTGAAAACATTGATAGATCTTTATCCATAATGTCCAAGAGGCTACGTCTGTTTTTTAATTAATATTAAATAATAAAATATTTTCTATGAGAAAATTTTTTTCTCAATAAGACAATTAGGTAATCACTATTTCTCCGGTGAAAAATAGTGGTTAGACATTATTTAAGGTAAATAAATTATCTTGTACTAAATAATCTTTTCTTTGTATCCTGTAAAAATTAACAGATTATGTACCACTATCAAGTCTAACTATATTTTTTAGCGCTAGATGAAAACGTGAAGTAAATAAATCAGTCAAGTGCGAGTTAGTCTCACACATGTAGGGTTCCGTACTATATTTAGTAGGCCTGTATAAATACAAGTTGTTAATTTTTCATGTCTTATGGGGCGCCCTTTATTTTTAAAATCAATGTCATATTCGTGAAAATTTCATCGATATTGGAACACCCTTTAAATGTTAGGAATTGGTGTTATAATGGCCATGCTAATACACTTTCTATAAAAATATCAGGCCTACCTATTGCGGTACAGCGGCCGAAGTACAACATCTACCGCACATAATTCAAGAGTCTACCTATTACGGTTCAAAAAATAAGGCTATTTAAGTAAAAATCATGTCTATGTCGGAACACCCTTTAATTTTATTATTATTTATAACGGCCGTGGAATTTCTTTTTCTATGAATATATCAAGAGTTTACTATTACGTCACTATACGTGAAAAACATGTCACTGTCGGAACACCCTTAAATTTTAGGGTTAAATTTTATATACTTGTTTAGAAAGCGAACATAGTGTTAATTACTGTCTGCAAATTTTAAGTGGTTGCCTCCTATAGCTCAAGAAATCAAGAAAAAATATCGGAACACCCGATAAGTTTTAGTATTTATTGCTATAGTGGCCACAGTTATACACCTTCTGTGAAAATTTCAAGAGTATCTATTATGGTTCAAAACTAAGGCCTTATCCAGGGTGGCCCAAAAAAGACTAAAGGATTAAAAATAACTGTATTTTTTTTTTGTTTTTATTTTTGTTTTTATTTTTTATTAATTTTTTTTATTTTTTTAAATATTTAATTCATGGAAATTTTTTACTTCTAAGTGTGAAATATAACATGTCTCAAATGGTGTCCATTTTCTTGCAAACAAAAATTGGCTCTTTTAACCGCATTTTCCATTATTGCCCGTAGAGTTTCTGGTTCCAAATCCCTTATTTCTGCTTGAATGTTCTGCTTAAGCTCTTGAATTGTTTGGGGTTTATTTATATACACAACTCCTTTCAAATAGCCTTTTCGGACATTCAAATGACGACGATAATTTCGTTGAGTTGTAATAATTGAAGAACAAAAAAATCCAGAAGAACAAAAAAATTCAATGATTTTGACGCGTTTCTGCACATCATATATAGCCATGATTTATATCCAAAAACCAGTAAATAACCTGCAAAAGACAAAAAAAAAATTATTAAACACAAACAAGATATAACTATTTTTAATCCTTCAGTCTTTTTTGGGCCACCCTGTACCTGCAAATCACGCCACTATCGGAACAACCTTTAATTTTTAGGGTAATTTTTTTAGAAATGTTTATGTAGCGAACTAAGTTTTAATTACTGCTCGCATATTTTTAGTGTATTCCTCCTACAGTTCAAGAAATAAGCAGATATTCGTAAATAACACCTCTCTATTGGAACACCCTATAAGTTTTAGAATTTGCTACTATAGCGGCTACACTTATACACCTTCTGTGAATATTGCAAGCCTACCTATTACGGTTTAAAACTTATGCCTTATACATGAAAATCACACCACTATCGGAACACCCTTTAATTTTTAGGTTTATTTTTTATACTTGTTTATATAGCAATCTAAGTTTTAATTACTGTTTTTAAGTCTTGAGCCTATGCCTCCTACAGTTCAAGGAATATACACATATTCCTGAATAACACCTCTCTATCGGAACACCCTATAAGTTTTAGTATTTGTTGCAATAGCAATACATTATCAGTGAAAATTTCAAGAGTCTAGCTGTTACGGTTCCAGAAATAAAAGGCGCTGACAGACGGACAGAAATGTAGCGAAAACAATAGGGTTTCGTTTTTACCTTTTGGGTACGGAACCCTAAAAACGAGAAGATTATTTTAATTGGTTTTTTTAATAACAATTACATGATGGCAACGCTAGTCAAATCCAAATCTGGTTAACACACTTTTTTTTCAAATATTATCTGATACTCTCATTAGAGCTTCTAATAGGACCAGACGTTTTCTTAAATAAACTAAATTTAAAACAAAACAGGTGTGGGGACAAGCACGTTTGCCTTTTAAAGTGTGAATTCAAGTTTAACAGGCTCGATTTTCTATCAACAACCTCCATTGCTCAATTACTTAAACTTTATGCACAATTGTTTATTTATTTATTAAATCTATAAATATTATAACACAATAACATATTTCCTGTCTGTCTTTCTGTCTACGTTCGCACCACGTAAAAACAACTGGATGGATTTTAACAAAATTTTACCGATTTAAAGGTACTGCATACTATACGGCATCTTCTATTTTTGAAAGCGTGATATTTTAAACACGATATCGAAACAGATGGCGCTGTTTTTAAATAATGAAAAAATATGAATTTAAAGCGGGATATTTTAAACCCGACACTGTTTTAAAATAGTGAAAAAATATCAATTACTTACTGCCAAATAGCCAATTGAATAAAATTTTTATTTGATTTGTATTTTTATTTTGTGGAATTACATTGTTATTAAAATATTTAAAATACCTTTTACAGAGTTTTACAATATTTTTTGGAATTTTATATAAATTTTAGAATTTTATCCAGGCATGGATATGTTTATATAAAGTAATAAATAAGTATACTGTAAAAGTAAGAGTCTTAAAATTTGGTGTGGATTTCATTCAAAGCAAAATCGAACAAAATGTTGTCAGGCCCCACACAACGTATGTGGGCACTGCTAGTGTTACAATAAAATTACAAATTATATTCTAATTTATGGAGCATAGTAATTAAGATCTTAACTCGTTGTAGTGAAATATCCAGAGTCTATGTTGGGAATGGAACCTACAATCCTCAGACTGATAGACTAGCACCAGGGCACCCTATATGCAGTTAAAAAACACAATGTACTGAAAACAATTCGTTTTAACGTAAGATTGTCGGAATCTGTGACACTAATGTAGTTGTAGATTCTGTTGTTGCTCAAGCCGTTACAATGACGACTATTGAACAGGCAAATAGTAACGAAAATTCATATCGGTTCGAATCTGATTCTGCTATTCCCCCGAGGTCACCTTAATCCCAATGCTTCTGCGGTCCCAGAGGCATGCAGTGGATTGTAACTAGAATATAAGAATTTTCCAGTGTCTAAAGGACTTGTACCACAGAAACTGATAGCCGAACAAATTCTTACAAGAAGCTTTGAAGTGCACCAATGTTTTGAAACGGTGTGAAATATACTTTACTCCATTTGATCTTCCTACTATTTATATCACCTATATTGATCGAAAATATTTTAGATCTGGAGCATCAACACAATGTGAGTTCGTTATATTGTTACTGCATTAGTATGTACTGTAATGATATTAGGGAAATTTTACCCAATACCCACTAATTTTTCCAACCAACACGCTTCTCATTAAGAGTCCATCCATTTGTGGTCGATTTGGCACTACACATTATAGGGAAAATTGATCGTATGTGGAACAAAATCCCTGCGGATTTTTTTCCTGCCAACTTCAATATCAGAAAGTTCAAGTCAAATGTCCACAAACACTACTCCCTCTGTCATACTTCCCATAACCAAATTTCCTAGTTCCAGCACTATGCATTGCATCAGTAGGGCTAATCCCCTGAGTGCTGATTCAAACATAAAACTTATAAACGTCTTCTACCAGCCATGCAAGAAGGGCGTTGAAAGACGAATTGTTTTCTCCAGTGGTAGGATCACCCTCAAGTAAAAGATACTGACATAAATATATATCTCACTTGTAGTACGGCCGTTTAAGTTTGTATCTACTGTCATTTTCACTGTCATAGTCTATGTCCACTGCTGAACAAATTTTTAAAGAAAAACGGCAAAATAAAAAAATAATGTTCCTCTTGTTGAAGATATCATTATAATGAATTATAATGAAATTTTAAAGTATTCGAATTCTTTAAGCATAAGAAGTTGATTCATTTGTGGAACAATATTAACGTGAGTACCTGCCTACTCGGCCTAATCTCACGGTGGTCTTACCACTGAGTGAAACTTAGGCGTAGACTAGCGCCCCCATTGTGTAGTATAACAACACTTTACGATTGCCACCAATCGCTTTTTGTGTGTGATACAGTCACCATGAGTAGCAATTTATATAATATGGCAAGCCTTTCCAAGGCAAGCCTAGATCCACATTATAACCTCTTGTTTAGGGGTTTGGAGACTATCCAAACTCCGTCTGTTGAGAGTGCAACAGCACACTTGATCGACCTTGCACCTTACCTACATAAATCGATCTTAAACCACAACCACCACGTGTACCCCCGAAGGGGACATCACCAATAACCGGTCACAGAGAGGATAGGCTCTCTGTGGGGCCACCGATTACCGTGGTACTAGTCCTTTGGGCACTTGTCGGACCTCGAAGAGGACCCGTATGTTTTAACACACAGACCTTTTCTTCCAGATTTAGGCTGTAGGAACCCTAGCGTCTGGTGCCCCTATTTATCCCGAGTGAACCGCGTCAAAGCATTTGCCATATTCCTGCAGTGACAATTGGAACCCCCGGGAGTGTTGATTCATTTGTACTTAATTTTTCTACATTTGAGGAATGTGTAGAAATATGAAATAACATTGAGTTTTCATATCTAGAGGTTTCAAGTTCCATTCCCGCCAAAGACTCTGGGTGTTTTCTGCACAAAGTTTAGAGCTTCGCAGTTAGTGTTGTCTTAAAAAAACTAAGTCTGGCCAGTTTTAGCAAAAAAAAAAAACAAATGCAAAGGTATCTGATATTTTTTATGGTCATTTCTTAACACAAAATATGTTAAACTGTTATTAAAAGTTTTGTACCCATTACTTGTAATCACTACCATCTTCTTTATTTTGACATTCTCGATGTCTTGTTTTTTTTTTGTTGTTGTAATTTTGAATTACTCTTTTAAAATTGCATCACACATAATATCATACAAAACGTTACTAATTAAAAATTTTCGTTGACATGGTTGGGTATTTCTTCCGCCAGCTCTTCCTCAAACACACTCTTCTCCTGTAGCCACAAATTTTCTAAAGTTGACCATGTCGGGGAGATTATGTTGGTTAAGTTTTTTGTTGTAACATGTTATCATTTCGTAGAAAATAAATGACCACAATATCTAACATAGCATCAGACAGATGTATCATTATACAGAAGAGACGAAAGACAAGACAACGTTGCAGGATACAGCAATGAGTGTAAACAATATTTTTGGTCAAAAAGCCAAATGACCACACTATGATTTTTCTTCCAGCTCTGATGAGAATTTTATGATGTTTTGCAAAATTGTAGAAAGAAAAAAAAAAAAAAACAAATAATAAAACAGACATGAAAAGTTGAGTAACAGTATGACTTAATCACCGCTAGTTTAAACGGACATACACACATACATTTCAACAGATAAGTTTATTAGTTGGTCGTTGATAAGGACAACATTTAAGGATGTGTGCTGTAGTATTGTATTGGTTTGTTTATTTCTTTTTGTGGTTAATTAATCACAACATGATCTAGTACTTTCTGTTAAACAAAAACTTGTAGGAGCTCATACATCTCTATTTAAAAAATACTTATTTTACGTATAGAAGCACATTCAAGTTCAAAGATGAAAGATAAAAACTTAAAAAAAAAACACAAAATAAAAGGATACTAATGAACTCCTCTTCTTATGCCTTTTTCCATTTTTAACAAAACACATGAATATTAAATCATACCATACTGTTCCATACATTTTTAATGGATTGGTTGGCTGAAGCTAACATCTCCTTTGTGATCATTTCCCTTACTGTCTGTCGGTCTTTCTGCATGCCTTTTTCTACTGACTGCTGCTTTTGGTTACAAGTTCTTAATCTTTTTTTTTTAATTTTTGTAACTAATTGCTTAAACGTGGTTATTAATCATGGGTCAGTTACGTTTCCCTTAAGGGCATTATACTTGATTTTTTATTATTTTTTTTTAACGGTAACTGCACATAAAGTTATGTGCAAATATTTGGTTTAACGAAAAATTATTTCGCATTCGCGTTTGATAATCTATACATATAATAAAATAGCAACTCATGTGTTCGCATCACGTAAAAACTACTGAGTGGGCTTTAACAACACTTTGTAGGAAGATACCTTAATAACCTGATTCCATTATAGGATAAAAATATTTTTTTTTCAACAGAAAGTGGAGAAAAAGCAGTGAAATCACGCAGTTATTTTAGAAAGGATGATATGTATACTTAATTGCGGCAGATGGCGCTATTTAATGCAGCACTAAAAAAGTAAGAATGAAATCTACACGATTGCTGTCAAAGCAAAATCGAAAAAAATATGGCAAGGACGCTCATTAAGTGGCGGGCACAGCTAGTTAAATAATAAAACAACAGTTAATTACTTCATAATTTTGTTTAATATTGTTATTGTGATTAAAATTAAAGAAAAGTCATAAGCTTATGCAAGAATATGATTTTTGTACATACTAACGATATATCTGCAGTTCTTTTCTGAATCAAATTCCTAATTATAAATCATAAGTTATTTTCGAACTTTACATTTCCTTAGCCACTTATTGTTCTTTTGGTTTTTTTAGGTAATAAAAAATTATTTCTCTAGTGCAAAATATCGGTAAAATTTAGTTTAAAATTCGGATTGTTTAATTTCTAGGCTTTAGATTGTTATTTAAAATCTTAAGTTTTTGTCTTCAGATTCCTACAGAAAACTTTAAGGCCTTATATTTCCATAGATAATTAAAAGCTTTTATGCTTTTCATAATCTAACGCTTTAAAGCTATAAATTTCTAAAAAAATCTTAAGTTTTAGGCTTTAAATTTCTATAAAAAATCTTAAGCTTTTCAGGCTTTAGATTTCTATAGAAAATTTGAAGCTTTAGGCTTTAGATTTCTATAGAAAATCTGAAGCTTTTAGGCTTTGGATTTCTATATAAAATCTAAAGCTTTTACACTTTAGATTTCTATAGATAATCTTAAGCTGTTAGACTTTACATTTCTATAGAAAATCTTAAGTTTTTAGGCTGAATCTGAAGCTTTTAGGTTTTAGATTTCTATAGAAAGTCCTAAGCTTTTAGGCTTTAAATTTCTTTGGAAAATATTAAGCTTTTAGGCTGTAGATTTCTATAGAAAATTTTATGCTTTTAAGGTTTAGATTTCTATAGAAAATCTTAAGCTTTTAGGCTTTAGATTTCTATAGAAAATCTTAAGCTTTTAGGCTTTAGATTTCTATAGAAAATCTTAAGCTTTTAGGCTTTAGATTTCTATAGAAAATTTTAAGCCTTTAGGCTTTAGATTTCTATAGAAAATTTTAAGCCTTTAGGCTTTAGATTTCTATAGAAAATTTTAAGCTTTTAGGCTTTAGATTTCTATAGAAAACCTTAAGCGTTTAGGCTTTAGATTTATATAGAAAATGTGAAGCTTTTAAACTTTAAGATGCAGGCTTTCGATTTCTATAGAAAATCTTAAGATTATAGGCTTTAGATTTCTATAGAAAAATCTCAAGCTTTTAGGCTTCACATTTCTATAGAAAATCTGAAGCTTTTATATTTTCATAAAAATCTGAAATTTTTTGGATTTAGATTTCTATAGGTAAACAATAGCACTTAAAGGCTTTGGGATTTCTTAGAAAATCTGAAGCTCTTTTGAAGTTTAAATTTCTTAAGTTTTAGTAAGTTTTTAAATTTCCACATAAAATTAAAAGCTCTTTTCCTGGCTTAGCTTTTCTACTAAAATGTCTTATAAACATCTAAAGATCTTAGAGTCTTAACTTCTATAAAATATTTTAAACTTTCTGCAGCTTTAGATTTTTCTGAAATGACTTTTCCCCTTTAATTATCTCTAGTGTCTGTGTCTACAAAATTTAGTAACCATTTATAGTAAAATATATTTGCTCGCACAAAATAAATAACAGTTTTATGTCACACGAATATAAATAATGCCAGTTTTATCACCCATTTTCCAATTACTCATACCGGCAAGAATTTATATTATTATGCCTTTTAAATTCGTCTGAAATGAAACAATTTTTACATTTGCAGTTGAATTATTTTTCCTATAAAAATGCAAATATTCAAATGTTCAAATATTGATGTATTCCTCTGAATAGCTGAACACTAATGTATACATTTTTGGTTTGGCTTATGATAAACAAAAGTTGGTCGCAGGCTGCAGAAAAAAAAATTATTTTTAATAACACAGGGCAACACTGACTCTGCGGTACTCGTGTTATTAGCTAATGTTGATAAATAAGTAAATTAACAGAATATGAAAATAAACAAAACGAAACGTTTGCTTTCCCTACGTATTGTAGTTCTCTAGAGTGCACGATAAATATTTTTTTCACTTTGTATTTTAGTGGACTATAAGGGTTATTCATGCCAATTTTCAAGGCTTTATCTATTGTAGTTCGCCAGGAATACGATAATAATTTTTTACTTTGCATGGGAGGTACCACGACCACAATTCCAATTCAGTCTGTGTTTAGCTAAACTATGTACGTTAATACGGTGGTAAATACAGGCTAGTAATTTTTTACTTTGCATGGGAGGTACCACGCCCACTGTCCCAAATAATTCTGTATAGGCATAGGAGTTACTCGTGCAAAGATTTAAGGCTCTATATATTGTAGTTTGCAACGAACACGATAATAATTTTTCAGTTTTTATAAGAGGTACCACGCCCCCTATTCCAATTCAGCCTGTGTTTATCTATTCTTTTCCTTATTTAACAATAATTTGATATCAATATTTAATAACAAAATTTTTATATTGATAACTAAGCTAATTTCGAGTGGCATTTCGTCTGTGGCTTACGCCATATTTTCAGAATTTCTTTTTTAGATTTAATAACCTTTAACTTTTCGATTTTAATTAAATGATAATCCAATACTCCAGTTATTAAATTTTAATATCTTTGAACGAAGCTATGTTTTTTTTTTTCTTAAAATATCATTTTAATTTTCTTTGTGCAACTATTACAACTGATTAAACGTTATAAATTTATGAATTATTTGCTTACATATGAAATCCTTATCACTTGCCACCTAAATGAACAACCATTTTATTTGTCTATTAAAAAAACTATATAGAATTTAAACCTTCTACAGGGTGACTATTATCAAAGTGTTCAAAGTGTGTATATGCAATAATATTTTCATTAATTTTAAATGTAAAATAAGCACTACAAAGTTGTTATTTTTTTAATAATATCCAATCCACAAATTTTGGACGTTTAAAGTAAAATATCTACCGTTAAAACTGTAAGTTTAACGTTAAAATGCCGTTAAAATTGGAAGTTGCAAATTGAAATTTCAAACGATGTTTTGAGAAATAATATAGAAAAAATATATATAAAATATAGAAAAATCTGAACCTGATTAAGATTTCATAAAATCTTAAACTAATAAAAAAAATAATATGTAGAACCTAGTTTCTGTAACTAAAGTGGAAAACTTTTCATATGAAAATATAATAAGGATGACTATTATATTTTCATATGAATATATATATATATATATATCTAATCCCAAGGTGAATTTCTACTGTCTTCTCATATATATATATTGTTTTATATTCGCTAGTGTAATGTCGAAATTGTCGTTGTTGTTGCCGTACTGCTCACACCTAGTATGAATTCGTCTTGGCTAATCCTAAACTTCTTATCACATATAAAGTAATGAAAATGTTTGTTATTATATCCAGATCCCCCTGAGTAGAACAAGATGACTATAATAATATTGTTACGAAAGAAGAATTTATTCATTATAGGCTCTGAACCACAATACTCTCGAACAACAACAACTTTAATGGTTTGTTTTCTTACAATGATGAAAGAAAGAAACAAACAATAAAGAGTAACGTCTTAAAAACAAACATTCGCACATACATACACACATTAAATAAACACTCAACAGTTAAATACACAGCTACATACATAAATACAAGCCTAAACAAATAAAGAGCTACACATGCAGGTATAAAGAAATAAACAGCCACACATACAGCTATAAAGTAATAAACAACCACACAGACAGAAAACAAGAGCAATAACAATCGAACCTGCCAGATATGTCTGGAATAGAACATTCTGGTGCTTTTAAATCACCTATATAAGTGAATCGTGCAGGCGAGTAGTATGGCAGTAATAATTTAAAAGTCAAAGAGTTAAGTTGTCGAATTTTAAGAGTGTTTACCAGTTTGATGTATTTTTTTAACAGTGGTATTAATAAATAAAGTGACTTACAGTAAAAGTAATAACAGTGTGTATTTATTTTGCAATTAAAAGAACCCAACGTAAAGTAAAAACGTAACAATATCAAGTGAGAAATTTCTCCATAAGGTACAGAAACGAGGCACAAATTCCTAAACATCGAGATTTTTAAAACGGGAAAAATATGTTCTAAGAAATTGGATTTTTTTTATCATAACAGTGGCTATACTGCCTTTGTTTTTTATTAAGGGCTATCAAACCTTTTCTTGACTATATATGGCAAAGGATAAAGGCTTTCAAAATCCCACCAACTTTATAACTTAACAATATATCAGAAATTCTATTTCAAAATTTTCTTAGTATGAAAAGCAGTTTGAGGAAGAATATTGTAAGGTAATATTTATACGTTATTGCTATAGGTTGTCTTTTAAATAGTTTTAAAAAAATTTTCTAGTACTAATTTATAAGGTAAAATTTTTTAGATTTCTTTACTTTTTAAACCTTTTGTCGATAACAGCTATAGCAAGGCAAATCTATATAAGGTGGCAGCGCCGCGACAACAAACACAACAGCAAAAGACGCCTACATGCATTCTGTCGTTGGTTAAAATTAAAATATTACATCTAGGTACTAAAAACACTTCTTCCTTTCCATTTTTTGGTAGTATTTGTATTTTTTTTTATCTTGAAATATACATATTTGGAATTATTTAAATTTTGTTTTCTTTTTTTCCAAGTCTAAACAAAATAAACAAATTTTTGACAGCTAGTTGTCACATAACAACGTACACCAAAAAAAAAAAATAATAAACTTCGCAGTGCTGCCACCTAGTAAAATGAATTCGCCTTGTGCTATAGCCATTTTTTCGTTTGGTGACTTTTTTACGTCTGTTCTCCAAAATCTTGAAAACTAAAATTGTAAGTAACATTATCGGCCGAAATATGGCCAATTTTATCTCAAAATTACATGTCTGCACATTTTTTTCTTTAGATATTTTCTATGCATCAATACATGCAGTGGTTTGAAAACGATTTCTTTTGGCCATATATAATTCGGTATCTCATGAACGACTGAAGATATCTTAATGGAATTTTTTACTCGCATTTACTATAGGTTTTTTTTTTAAATGGTTAAAAATAATACTAGAGTATCGAAATTAAATTACATAAGCAAAAAAGAATACCACCTTTTCGGAAAACCGAGTTATATCCAAAATAAATCGTTTTCAAGCCACTGTGCATCGCTAGTTTAAATTAAATCGTATCACGGATCGAGTTATTCTTTTAGCAACATAAAAATACTTTTAGCTATTATTCGTATATTTAAGAAAAAAGCTATTACAGATATTTATGTAGTACCCTGTAATTTAATTCAACATGTAAGCGTTTGTGCTATATGCTTCCTTTATAAAACACACTTGATTATAACCATCTCTGTATGAAATCCAACAAATTAATCCAGCAAAGTAAAGCTACACAGCAATGAAAAAAAAACTAACTTGTCTGACTGCGGCCAATGCTGTGGTCGGTTTACAAATGAAGCTACTAATGGCATTTAGGAGCCATAATACATACAGCAGCAGTAACCTCCGCTTCGAACTTCATCCCTTTTAAAATACAATATAATATGAAAAACTACTAAAGCAAATGAAAAATTCTCCCTGAATTCAAACGAGAAAAAAAAAACTGAAAGAAATTACATAACAAAAAGAGTTTACACAAAGTTTACATTTAGTAAAATAAGCGGAAAATGCCTGCCATTTTCCGTGTTTAAAGAGAGGCATGGAGCAAAGGAAGAAGAAAGTGAATTAAAATGTATTTTTTTTTTTTTTTGTATTAAAATCATCAACGATTCCCTAATGTAAATGAAACTAGCTGGCCTTTTATTTTTTTGTTCTCTAAAGAATTTTCTGTTTATGAAAATATAAGAAAGAAAAAGAAAACATAGTTCAACATCAAATATGAATGTTTTTGGGGGCTTTTTAGCTTATTATTTGATAATCATTTCATATGTTGGATTTTTTTATATTAAGTTTTTCATTACTATTACTTTTTCCCTCATTTACTGATGTATCTCTCGTGGGTTTTGGTACAACGTCATGGCTATATGATGAGCATTTATATTAATATTGAAAGGAAAATTTAAAAATTTAACCACTTATAGAAAAGCTATCAAAACTGTTCAGTAAACCCTATACTTACAAAATATTATTGGAACTATGAGAATTAGAGACGCATCGGCGTACTGTGGGACTTTTTATCAGAAGTCGATCAAGAGTTTATAACATTTTACGGTTTTAGTTTTTTTAATGCGATTATTTAAGAAGACAAATATTTTGGTTCGAAATACATTCATTTTCAACTCTGCGATTATTTATAGGAGTACTAGCTATCCTCGGTGCGCTTCGCCTTACCCAACTACAAAAATACCATAAAGTCTTGGAAGAAAAGTATGGCCAACCTTTAACTCGAAAACGCACGCATCCAATCTATTTTTTGCTAGTCTAAACGTATTAGTATGATAAATTTTTACATTTTATGGTAGGTACCACTACCACAATCCTAATCCAGTCTGTATTTTGAACAGTGAACTCATAACTCTATCCGCTACAATTAA
This sequence comes from Phasia obesa, assembly GCA_949628195.1. Classification (NCBI taxonomy): domain Eukaryota; kingdom Metazoa; phylum Arthropoda; class Insecta; order Diptera; family Tachinidae; genus Phasia; species Phasia obesa. Next base: position 117,055,304 of record OX451219.1, on the reverse strand, counting down.
AATACTTTCAGTGAACTCAGTGTAGTTCCGAACCTCGCAAGTATAAATAAATGAAATGGACATAGACATAGACATAAAATAAAAGTTTGTGAAGAAAAAAAGTTGATTTCGACTTAATACAAAAATGTTGTTACATTATAGACAATTTTAAATCTTTACAAAAAACTAAAATATTGCTTAATGTTTGATAGTTTTTTTAATATATGTGACCCGGCCTATCACTCAAAAATGTTGCATTGTTGCAAATTGTTGCATTGTTTATCTTTAACAGCTAATTTATCGAAATTTTGTTTTTGAGTCATAAGCCACCTTTTCATAGACCGGGTCACATATAATATTAATAATATCTTGGGAGAAAATGTCATTCATTCAGTCATGGCGTTCACATCTTATCTCTGAGCTGAGCATCCAGCTAAGCTACTTAGTGTAGCTTTGACAGCTTAGATTTGGGGTTAGTAAAAGCCAGCCAGTAGCTTGGCAATACTAACTTTTTGCAGTTCTTTTACAATTTTCCAAAGATTCAGATTTTCTTTCCTTTTTAAGGGCATTTTTGGTATTCTTATAGAAAATTGAAATTTAATATTTAATTTAAGTCTTTTTCGTTACAGAGTGCTGCACTACTCATATTTATAAAATATTTTTATTTACTTTTGCAGTAAGTATTTAAATTTTACTACCAAATATTTTCATAGAAATATTCCTATTGAATTCGTATTAATTTTTTTATTTTCCATTTAAAAATAAAATTTCTATTTAATATATTTTATAACAAAACTTTGGCCCAAATTTTTACCAATATTTTTTATTTTGATTTTATTTTGTCAAAACTTAAACTTGTTTGCTGATTACTTTGGTTGTCATTTTGTTGTTGCTGTTGCGGATTATTGTTATATAATTATACTGCAACATACGGACAGACGCACAAATCTCATTCTCGTCATGTCCAATTAGCCATCACTAATTGACCACAATAGATTTTAGTTTTAATGCATTTCTGATGTTGATTGAGGTTTCTTTTTTTTTGTTTATTATATTCATTTGATATTTTAATTTATTTTATCTTTTATTGTTTGTTTTTTTTTTTGTGTGTACCTTATGTTGTTGTATATTTGTATGCCTTGCGTAGGCATGATTTATAATTGTCAAATAAATATACTCGAAACAGAGTCGTATATTTAAAAAAATAAATAAAACTTTTAATTAATATTAACTTCTAAAGAAAAAAGGCTTTTCGATTATTGCAGTTGAAGACACCCTAATTTAGTACAGGGTGTTTTTTTTAGATCATCTTTAAGGCTGACGCGATTTTAATGATACATTTTAGAGAAAAAATGCCATTCGATTATTGCAGTTGAAGATACCGTTCTTGAGTACAGGTTATTTCTCTAGGATATGGAAATGGACAACCTCAAATCTCCAACTAAAAAATTGTCGGGAAATTTTTCACTTTTGCGGCTACATAAGCGCTACCTAAACGATGTTAAGAATCATTCCTAGGAAGTTTATATGTTCAAGAAAGTTGTTTATTTAGATCTAAGGTTCATTTTTGTAGTTGATTGTTTCCTTGAATTTTGAACGGTTTGCTACCTATGGACCTGAACAGGGGAAAAAAGGTAAAAAAATTGAATTTTTTAAAGTTTTTTGCGATTTTGACCTTGAAGATGAAGTTTTTTTTGATTTTATATGTTCACAATTTTTGTTCTTTATGACAAGAGCTACAACTTTGCCTCAGAGAGTATATCAAAATTTCAAACGGTTTCCAAAATATGAGCTTGAGGAAATGATCATTTTTTTGCAAAAATGACATCGAGGCCCCACATCTTTGAGGGCCCATAAAAAAAAACCTGGAGAACTTTGAGCAAAACTGGGAGACAGGGGTGTTTTTTTTTGGTCTTTTATGACGTAGTGGTGTCCGCATATGGTTATTTTGCCATGACTTAAAAAATTCCACAGTGTGTAGTTAAATCTCTAAAGTAATTTGAAAACAGGTGAATTTTATGAGAAGGAGTACATCCGCTATAAGATCAAGAGATGTTAGTTTCTAAAAAATTAGCACGAATAGTGTAAAATTATAAATTCTTTAAAGTGTCCTTAAATTCAGTTCAAAACTGAACTTTTTTTTATTATATACTACTTAATATTTTAAAATTCCTCGAAATCAGTTTAATGTCAATACTTCTCCTCTCATGTATCATCTGTTGTTTGCCTACTTTAGCATCTTAAGTGGCTTTATATATACTTAATTACTCTGCGCTATAAATTTTATGGTTTAAAAGTGGTACACTGAGTTCCATTGTCCTCGTGTCAACAGCAATGATGCTAAATCTGCCGAGAAGCCATGCAAGGTTCCCAGAAATTGTCATGAAATAAAATTGGACTTGAAATTTTGGTGTATGAGTTGGCTAAGGCCATTCATATGAATACTTTGACATGACAAGACTATCGAAACAATGGGCCCGCAGTTGCTCAAACTAACCCATACGCTCAACTATCTGACCAAAGGAGATGCCAAGGAACATTCAAAGCAGTGGACTTCTATGAAGACAAGGTTAGCCTAATGTCCAACAAGTTTAATGCGGTAATTCTTTGGGATAAACGAGGTGTCTGATAAATCAGTTACCCTAAAACCACCAAAAATGATCACTACCAAATGTTATTCACATTTGTTTGACTAATTTGGTAACGATTCGCAGCGAGAGTTACGAAAACCATGGCAAAGTAGAGGTGTACTTGTGAACTCATCACGATATATACTACATCATCCAGCATATTGTCCAGATTAAGACAACTGCAACTATTTATTCTTTTCCAGCATATATTTTTCCGTGTTAAGGGATTTTTATTGAGCAAAGAAATATGATTAAAACAAAAGCTTATTTTGGGAAACTTATAGGAATTAAAAACAAGTTGGAGATGGACTAAATGCTTCCAGCTAGAATAAGAATATATACAGAGATATGAAATGTTTACTTGCCGAAAAAATATATTTCATTATTTTAAATTATTGTTATTCAAAAAGTGATGGAATGTTTAATATGTTTGTTGATAAAGTTTTCTCTATAAAGAAAATCTAAAAATCAGAGATTATATATGATCAGATATCATATGTAATCAGAGATCATATGTGATCAGAGATCATATGTGATCAGAGATCATATGTGATCAGAGATCATATGTGATCAGAGATCATATGTGATCAGAGATCATATGTGATCAGAGATCATATGTGATCCGAGATCATATGTGATCAGAGATCATATGTGATCAGAGATCATATGTGATCAGAGATCATATGTGATCAGAGATCATATGTGATCAGAGATCATATGTGATCAGAGATCATATGTGATCAGAGATCATATGTGATCAGAGATCATATGTGATCAGAGATCATATGTGATCAGAGATCATATGTGATCAGAGATCATATGTGATCAGAGATCATATGTAATCAGAGATCATATGTGATCAGAGATCATGTCAAAACAGAAATCATATCTGATCAGAGAATATATATCTGATCAGAGATCACATCTTATCAGAGATCATATCTTATCAGAGATTATGTCTGATCGGAGATCACATCTGATAAGAAATCTATCTACCAGGACACAATGCAAGTTAGTTTACTATCCTCCAATTTCTAATATAATTACGTTGGTTTTCAAATAGGGTTTCCTTACAAAAATAGAGAGTTAAAAGCTTTGATTTTTTACATCTCAGTTGTTTAATATTTTATTTTCTATTTTTCATTACATAATTTAAAGGGAAAGTAGATATAAGGGAGTGACTACAATTTTAAAATTTGTTTTAGGAACCGATACATATCTACATATATAGTCTACAATAGCAGGTGTGCACAATATAATGTTTAGAAGAGTTTTTGGGTCACATCAAACTTAGAAGCATTCTGTTCTGTAAAATTATATAACTTTAAGTTGGCATTGATTTTGTATATTTGAGAAAAAAAAAAGTTAATAATTTAAAAATTATTGCAAATACGATAACGATCAACTTTTGAAATTTAGAAGCCTAAAATTTTAATTGCAGATATATTTATATTTAATTTTGCATTAAATTAATGCCTATTTTAAGCCGTTTAAATTTAAGTTCTCTTTTCGAACGCAACACAACAAAAAATCTATTTGTTTGCTTAACTTTACATCTTTTAATCAAGCATTATTTGCAAAAAAAAATTAACATTTCAATTGTCTATAGTCTAGGCAGGAAAATCAGTATGGAAAAAAATTAATGTAATGTATTGTACGATTGGACGGCTGGCTCGTAATGGCAACAATTCAATTCAGTTCAGTTGTGAAACAGAAGAGAAAGAAAGAAAAAAAGCAAGCAGTTGTCTGTAACAATGCCATGAATGGTATTTGATCGGGCAGAAAAACCACAACGAATTGAACACAAACACATATTTTTGCATACAAATACATTCAGTGGTATTAAATGCATTTAAAAAAGGGTGTGCGAGGTGTGTTCAAGACGAAGAAGATGCAGGAGATATAAAATTGCCCAGCCCCAAGTTGACTGACACTGATTCATTTGTATGTTGCTATGTTGAATCTTAAGAAAGAGGACGTTTGATGTCAAAAGAAACATCAATAAAACCTAAAATTAAGGATTCGAATAATTTACTTAAATTAATACAAGATTTTTGAAGTGCTTCCAAATTTGGTTTAAAAAGCTGAAAATAACTATTTTGAAGGGAAAAATTGTTATCGATGATTGACAATTATTGTTTACCTTATTTATTGAACACACCTCGTACCGCATACAATTATCGAAATTAGTACATTATGTGAGAGGAAATTAAAAAATATACGCAGGATGTTTCACACCATTTGATTTACTTTAAACTTGAAAAAGCAAATATATGCTAATAAAACCAATAATGCAATGCCCAAACATATGCTACAAAAATCGAAACATCCTATTATGAGCCTTAAACTTAAATGGACACAATTTACCATATAACGTCCGTCGCACGTAGCATGGAATAAAAGGAGATTCGGTTTGTTATCTTCTTGTTTGCTGATGACAAGGTGGGAAATGGGAAACGAATTTTAAAGAAAATTATTTAAAATTAATATAAGCCGAAATATATGCTATGAAATGTAAGAGAATTTGCAAAAAACTTGGAATATATTTTAAAACTGAAAATTAAAGTACATCAAGAAAATGTGTGTTAAAACGATAACTGAAAACTGTAAAAGATACAAAATGTTTTTTTAACATGATTTTCGGCCATATTTCCCGTATATTTTGATTTCTTAAAATTTTTTTTCAGGCCTCGTAGTACGTATTAGTATATAAATTAATTTTTAAGTAGATGTGAAATGAGAGAATATTGGGCTGGATTTTGCACGTCATTATTGCGTTAAATACTTTAAAATTTGTTCATGATAGAATGGAAATCATAGGCCCAGTATTATAACTTTGCAATAGCTAAATTTATGATTTGTTCGAAGATATAAGTACCTTTTCGTTATTAAAGGTAAGCTAAAAATAACCTATAACTACCACGTACTTCAAAAGCAAGTTATAATAACGAGCCGCCTTACTCTCGTTATTATAGTGACAAGCTGCTTATATCTCCGATAAAATCCATACTTTAGCTACTGGCAAGTTATAATAATGGGTCAGAGAACATTAATGTATGCTTCGGAAAAAGGAAGGAAAGCCTAAAAAGGATTATTTTTGTACCTTACTTTCTACTAAGTACCAAAAAAAGAAAAACAATAATGTGCAATTCCACATAATAGAAAATCCATAAGTTTCTAATTACTTCGAAATATTTAAAGTGATATTAACTAGAAGCTCTCGAATGGTCTCAACAAGTTTTAAGGATTGTCTCAAGATGATTATTATTATTTTCTAGCTTTTAAATAAAAAAAAATTATTATTTCTTTGCTTTTTATTATTAAAATCGAAGAAGGGTATTCCCCATTTATGATTCTTTGGTGGGCATTAATAAAAATTATTGCACTATTAGTCAACTGACCTTCCTACTAATTTTCTCAACCGAAACCATTTTACACATCTATTGCCAGCTGTTCAGTGTGATTTCAGTATTGGCTTTATTATCCTGCCAATATGATTTGTCAGAATGTAATGAAATCCAATTTGCAATAACAAAGAACAAATTGTATAAAGTTTTCTACATAAATATAAATTTTTCCCACATATTATTTATCCCTTTTTCTGTGTTTTTTTTTTTTTTTTTTTTTTTTTTTTTTGTAAAAAATACCATTCGCGATGCAGTTTAATATGTATCGTATGAGTAGGCCCTAGTGTGTATGAGTGTGCCTTTGTGTGTGTTTGTGTGTTCTTTTAAGTGCGATTATGTGAATTAAACAACGCGTGTTTAAAAGTATTGAAACAATTTTTTTTACTAAATGTTAGTGAAATAATAGCAACATGGACATCGTCAACAATCTCAAAATAAAATAGAATAAAATATAGTCACAATTAAAACGCTCCGTTAATGCTATAGAGTCATTAAAAAAATTAGTAGTATAAATATTTTTCCAGGGGGATGCTGATTAAGCTACATAGCGAATATCACTTTTTACAAAACCTCGAAGTTATTTAGATTTAGGTCAGAAGAGGAGGGCAAAAGCTCTTCGGATCTAAATTTCATACAATTTTTGAGAAAAGGTGTATCGGTGATTTAAATTTAATAAAAATATCTTTGAGTTTAATTAAATAAAAAAACAAAGGTTTAGGTACAGGGTGTACGTCGAGAAGGTACACAACTTTGTTTTGCCGCCATTTTAGTAAACATCAGTCTTGACAGTTCATATTTGGAGTATACACTTGGCAAATTTATTATGTAAAAATATTCGATAAACCAACGTGTTTTAATCGTTAAAACGTTAAAACTCATTAAATCATAATGAGTGACGAGGCACATTTTCATTTGAATGGATATAGTCAGTTTAGGTAGCGCTTAGGTAGCCGCAAGAGTGAAAAATTTCCCGAAAATTTTTAAATTCATTTCGGCTTCCTAAGCGCTACCTAGACGGTGTTAAGAATCATTCCTAGGAAGTTCATATGTTCCAGAAAGTTGTTTATTGAGATCTTAGGTTCATTTTTGTAGTTGATTGTTTCCTTGAATTTTGAACGGTTTGCTACCTATGGACCTGAACAGGGGAAAAAGGTAAAAAAAAATTTAATTATTTAAAGTTTTTTGCGATTTTGACCTTGATGATGAAGTTTGTTTGATTTTATATGTTAACAATTTTTGTTCTTTATGACAAGAGCTACAATTTTGCCTCAGAGAGTATATCAAAATTTCAAACGGTTTGCAAAATATGAGCTTGAGTAAATGATCATTTTTTGCAAAAATGACATCGAGGCCCAACATCTTTGAGGGCCCATAAAAAAAAACCTGGAGGACTTTGGGCAAAACTGGGAGACAGGGGTCTTTTTTTTTTTTTGGTCTTTTATGACGTAGTGGTGTCCGTATATGGTTATTTTGCCATGACTTAAAAAATTACACAGTGTGTATATAAACAAATGTATACATCCATACAAATTGCTGCAATAAAAATTGCACGCTATAAACATAAAGAAGAAACGAGAAATATTCCAGCGACTAAAGTTGCCTAATGTAATTCGGGACTTATAATGTAAAAAATCTACAATGTAATAGTTAACACTTATACATAATAATGATAAGTTAATTTTATGGCACAACATTTGTAGCTAATCAAATTAAAAGAATCAAAAGAAATTGCGTTATATTTTACTAACCTTCTCTATTCCTGTGGTGTGTACACTCTCCTGTACAAGTACGGAGTATTATATGATCGGCACAATATTTGCAGCTACCCTACTAAGCCTTATAGCAGGTAATTATATTGTAATAATTATATCTAAAATTTATAATGTAAATAAGAAGAATATAACGGTCTCTATAAAAAACATAAGTATGTTTTTATATTCACAGAGTACAGAATTAGAAAGAGACACATGCCAGTGGCCAGTATACTGCTCGTGTTAGTAAATTATTCTTTATCTGTAACTGTATATATTAAGTACCATTAACTATGGGAACACCCTTTAGTTACCAACTTTATACTTATTGCTATAGAGGTCATAGTATTATACGTGTTCTATGTAAATTTCAAGCGTCTGTACAGAATGGTTTCAAAAATAGCGCCATGTAGGTGAAATTACATAAACTATTGGGAAACCCTTTAATTTATATTTTCAATATATATACTTGTTATCTAACTATTTTTAATTCCTAATTAAAAAATTATTTAAATATTTACTATAAAGTGTTTCTACATAGAAACCAGCGATAGGTGACGATAACGCGAATACAATGGTTTTTCTTCAACCAAAAAGGTGCTCACGGTGCCTAAAAAAGTTTTCACTTTATAAAATTGTTTTATTATGAGATGAATGTTAGAGCCTTCGTTAATTATATATAAATGGCCCACTTACTGCGTTAAGTAGGCTGAGGTGAAACTATTGAACACAATGTTTCTCTTCCTTAGCACTAAAATTGTAAATATTTATATTTAAAATACAGCCAACTCAATGAGAATTTGAGGGTAAAAAATCGTATTAAAAATTTATGCTGTAATTTTGATAAATTTAAAAACTTTTTGGGTTCTAAACTTACTTCTGTTCTGCCTAAAAAACACTTTTCTAAAATTATTATTACAGTTTTATACTTTTGATTCTCGCAAACCATAATTGGCACACTGTGCCATTTTTGGAATAAATTTATGCGATTGTTGAAATATGCGCAAACATCCGGTTTTAAAATCAACATCCGTTTATAAACTAAATGCACTTATAATAGTTTGAGTTGTAGTCAAATACGAGTAGTCACAGTTGTAGTCATGTTAATAGAATGAAAGCAACAGAAAAAATAAATTGGTATGATGTTATTAACTTTACCAATTTCTTTTTTTTTATTTTATTTTCGGCAACAAAATAAGCGTTATATTAACGACATTATATAAATGGCCAAAAATTAGTACATTTGTATATACTCTGACACTCGCACCCTTATATATTCATATAAAACTACACACACATTGAATATAATTTCACATTTAAAACCACATACTCATCCACTCACATAAACACTGATGTAGAATTAAATATTTACACACATTCCTTTAACGTTTACATTGTGGATGCCTTATTTTGTGGTATAGCCTAATTATATCCAACCTAATGGTGAGCTTTAGCATGCCCCATAAAATAGACATTTAAAGCGAATTCTATTTTATATGTTGAAGATAATGTGAGAAAACTGAAAAGAGCCCACCTCATTTTTTTGGTTTCATCACAACGATTACGAAGTTATAGAATTTGGTTAACTAAGGCTACTGTATTAAAATGATAACAGTGATATAAACACTATTTTATTAGTGATAAAACACTATTTTAATTAGAAAACTTTGGTTAAAGTACAGCAAAAAAGTATATAGTGTTGAATGACCGAATTTTCACCAAGGCTTATTTAGTTTTTTAATCAATATTGTTACAAAAACATAATATCTTGTGCTTATATCACAACCATGTTTTTTCTGTATGTCTGTGGCCATGAAGGTTAGTTCCACCTAGAAGATGTAGAACATAAATTAGTTTCAAGCTTGTTCTGATAGAGCTTTTCGTTAAAAAGTTACAAGCCTTTGAATAGGGAAAATGTAAAAAATACCGTTTTTTTAATTCTTACGTAATTTGAACTTACTTCGGTATTAGTAAATTTTTTCAACCATTTTAAAGACCTATAGCAAATGCGAACAAAAAAAATTAGCCCTATCCTAACATAGCCAATTTTAAAACAAAATTTTAAAGTTATCATTAAAATAAAATTTAGGCTTATATCACTCAATAAGAATGTCTTAAAACTACCTGCGGGATGACTTAACAAACGTTGTGGTCTTCGATACCATCAGTATACTTAAGAAATACGATGAGTTTTCGAACACTCGCATTGAATGTGGCCTGCATTTGTTGCTCGTGAACACAAAGACTGACAAAAGAGCCATCAATTTGGAGTTGAACAATGTTATCAAACATTGTCCTCTGAATACGCATGAGAATGTTTCAATTCTATGAAGTTTAGTGCTCTTTAGTTATTTTTTTTTTTTTGTGGTTAATATACTTTATTTACTTGTGTATGTGTGAGGCCGTGTCCACTATTTCAATCCAGCCTACATATTCCTCACCTCCTACTGTTCTCCATCTACACTATAAGGAATATAATCTATCGTTTCGGTAAGTTTCAATGCTTCTACTTGCTCACTTTGATTAAAAAAAAGTTCTATGGCATTTTGTTGAAAACAGAATTGTATTTCTCAATATAAGCTTAATATATTTAGTCCTACTTTTTTCATTCCCTCAAAGTAATGAGATTTCCCAAGGGCTCAAAATATGCTTTGGTTTCTCTTTTACCCTCTTTGTTTGGTTCAAATCTCTTACCATCCAGCCATTCTCTGAATTTTGAAACAAGAAATAGTCTCAAGGGGCTAAAGACGGAGATTACGCCAGATAGGGTAGAGTTTCCTAGCACAACTCATAGATTTTTACAATAACGATTTCAAACGAGTGCACTAGTGCATTGTTTTGATTGTGGCACCCTACGCAGATAGATATCTTTTTATATCGAAATTTTTATTCAAAATGTGAGGTACCTACTTAGTTCAAATACCTACAGTCTTCTCCATCTAACTCACTTTCATTCTCCAATTATTTTAGCGATCATTTCTGGCATGACGAACTCTTTTAACCCACCTGATCGGTTGGCATCATTTGTATTGTTACCACAATAAACCTGAGTTTTTAATAAAAGACTGTGTTAATTTGAATTTTTTCACTTGAAATGCTAGAGTAAGTCTCAGCGCTTAATAATAATTTTGCTTTAGGGTCTTGTGCTCTGAACTTCTCTCAATTTTACCTAGTCAGTCCATATTTTAACAAAATTTAAAAAAAAATGCACTCATACTCCATGCTCCAATCACCTCAAGTGAATTATATATTTAAACATTAATGGGAATTTAGTTGCCTGGATTAAAAATATACGTGAAATATGAAATATGAAATATGACTTTTGTCTATAAGTGTAAATAGTTTACAAAAAAATGTTTTTGCAATTACCTTCTAATTTAAGTTCTTTTTACAGGAAAACCGGATGTTTGGAATTTAACTTTTCATACCTGCCATTGTAAAACCGGGCATTGTTTAGTTACATTGACATGTTGCATATTGTATGACCTAATTAACATTTGCTAATGATTTTAATGCGGTGATATTAGAAATGATATTAAATTGCAGCGACATGTTTGGTTAAATTGGTTAAAATAACACATACACATTTATAAGGCTTTGAATTTATTTTCATTCAAATTTAATTTAAAGTAATTCGGATTAAAATGTTGGGAAAATGGTTTGAGTTTTTATACATACATACATACATACATACATACATACATACATACATACATACATACATACATACATACATACATACATACATACATACATACATACATACATACATATATACATACACACATACATACATACATACATACATACATACATACATACATACATACATACATACATACATACATACATACATACATACATACATACATACATACATACATACATACATACATACATACATACATACATACATACATACATACATACATACATACATACATACATACATTATTTATATAGATGTTCCTAAAAACCGAAACGCCCTATAGCTATGATCTATATCGCACACTAGATCATAAACTGTTACAACTTAAAATTTATCAAAAGGTTTAGTTTTAATAAAACAAGTTATTTATTTATTTATTTATTAAATGTTACAATTCAATTACAAATTATATTCTAACTTAATTATTGAGCTTAGTAACAAAGACCTTCACTCGTTGTAGTGAAACACCCAGAGTCTTTGGTGGGAATCGAACCCACAACCCCCAGACTGATAGACTAGCACACTACCCACTAGCCTAAAAAACCCTAAAAAAATTTAAAGGTCGAATCTCTAACAACAACGAAAATTCCGGTTGATCCCTGTCTTCTTTAACTGGTAAAATACTGTTATTGTGGAACTTAATTTGATTTTAAAATTTTGGAATTTTGTTTTGGAATTTTGTAACACAGTTGGCAAGACTATGTTTATTGCCCTTATTTAGGGGTTGAGACCATCTAAACTTCTCACACACCATTGGTGTTGAAGTGCATCAGCTCACCTGCGATTTAGGTTCATAGCGAACCACCACTTTACTCCGCGAATGTCTTCACCAATAACTCATCTCAGGTAGTGGCTCCAGTTTTAGGCTCCAGCAAGACTCAGGGATTGATGACTCTTTATACCCCTGAAGCATTGTTGTAGACAACAAAGTCAACAAAGCCCACAAAAGGAATATCATAGAATTTGTGAATTGTTATAACCAATGGCAAACAGGTAAACATTTCAGGTCCTTAGAGTTACATAAGCGCTTTTAATTTAGTTGATTATTTGTTTATCAATTTTCTGTGCTAAAATGGCTTCGTGTAGCAAAGAACAGAAGATTAACTATTCGGACATGGTTAGTATTATATACTGAAGTACATTCTATTATGTTTATTTTCTACTTTTATAGCCATCAATAAACGGCGGCACATTTTTGACGTGTTTTTTTAAAGAAATTTGAAATACATTAGTATTTTTGTTTATGTGTCGTACCTTGTCGCCTCAAAATTTATATGTGGACATAAAATGCAGACTCCAAAAAAGTATAAACATGAACAAAAAGTCCCCTCAACGTACCCCATATTTTTTATAGTACTTTAAACTATATAGGGAAGACTAGCCTGATATCCCGTGCCCTGTCACGGTATAAAATACAAAATAGCTGCAAAGAATAGATGGGCATTTTTGTAGAAATACGCAATAATAGTTACTGCAATAGTAACGACAAATAAATACGTCGAGAAGATTTTTTGACAATCCAGAATGTTCATCTCGGATTACTGGAATAAATATAAATTTGATAAAAAAAAAGTTCCGAGTCATTATCAAACTGATATCAAGGGGATATGATATTTATCTGGGAAATTCGAAGACTTTGCTCACACAACTGCCAAACTGTATGTGAAACTGTATGGTTGGCATTACATGTCACATATAGTTAACTAGATTTTAATGCATGGCGCTCAAGTAATATCAAGTCACATTGAACTTATCGGACAGCTATCAGAGGAGGCTGCTGAAGCCCGGAACAAATAATTCCCTAAATATCGAGTAGACTTTCCAAGAACATTTTCTAGTGTGTACCGCAATAGATATATTTTAATTATGTTATTGCTGACATCTGATCCCTTCATCAGCTGCAACAGAATAAAACGGAAGAAGGAAATCAAGTCGTTTTCCCAGGAAGCTATTAGTATGCTTCTCACGAAAACACTGAATTGTGACACTTCTGACGGCGAAGATAATAAGGATTACATCACCTGTTGATTCGGTCTCCTCATCATTAACTTCTTAAAAAAAAAACATGTTTTAAGAGTAAATACCTTCTTAGATTTGTAACTTATTTTTTTTTAAATCCCTATTTATGATGAATTATTAATTTGTCCGGTTTTTTTATGTGAAATAATCTTATGTGCAATTTGAAATGTTGTTTAAGATACCTATCAAACCTACCAAAGTTAAACAAGCCATCAAAGTTTTTTTTTTAACTTATGACGTATGATAAATATTTAATTAATTTATTGTTACTCATTCGCCATATTATTGAAATGTCTAAACTACATATTTATACAACGCACAGTGAACGGTCCATAGTAAAACTGGAAATTTCTCGGCCTGCTATTTTAAAAAATGAATTAACATTTTTAGAAATCCTTTTATTTCTCCGGTGCGGGGACCATTAAATACCCAAAATTTCCCCATTTCAGTAATTATTATTTTGTTGAATTTTAATCCATAATTTCACATACAAAATGATAAAGCGTGATAGGTTTTTTTTTATAAAATATAACCAATCTCTAATTATTTAGGGTTGCCGTATACATTTTTTGAATATAACATTATTTTAAACTTTTTAGTATTTTTATTTTTTAAAGTATTGAAAATACTAATAATCATTGATATTCAAATTACATTATATGAACAGGGTTACCAAATGGACAACACCAAATATTTTAAAATTAAATTATTATTTAAGATAAATAACATATTTATATAAAGACTAATACTAAAGTAACAAACAAATTTAAATAACATAACAATTGTAAATAATTTCTTAATCACTAAAATAAGTTTCTGAGTCTGAATCAGTGTTAATAGATTCATCTACTATTATGTAATTACTAATTTCGTGATTATTGTTGAATGAGCTGGTTGTATTTATTGCATTTCTATTAGATGAAATTAATGGATCAAAAGAAATTAGGAGTTTATTCATTAAATCTTGATTACAATATTCTCTGCTATTTTTTCGAGTGTGCTCAAGTCTGTTCTTTCTAATTGTTTTGTGTAGTCATTCATTCTAATTCATCTGCAGAAAGATGAATTATTCTAAAGCATCTTCAGAAAGCTTTCCTAAAATAAACTAAGAAAATATTTGAAAAAAATATTAGCAATGGGTAAATCAAAATATTTTATAATTTCACAACCATGAATGAGAAGTTTATGGAACGTTGATGGCATATAATACCAATCATGGTTATTTAAATATATTTCTCGAGTTTCCTCCGTTAGCTGTTAAAAGTTAGATATATTTATAGGTTTTTCAGAAGATACGGTTTTTAAAGTTAAACTCAAATTATATATCAATTGTTCATTAACTGCTGTAATCTTAGACGATTTTTTGAATTCGTTACTGGTGCCAAACTTAGACTTTATCAACTGTTAATCCCATCCCATCTCAGATCGAAATTTATCTTTAATTTGGTAAAGGAAGCGAAAATGCCTGAATTCGCACGTCCACTCACCGACCTGGTTTAAAGCATAGCCTACTATTATCATACATTTTCAAATATTAAAAATATTAATTGATAATTTTAAGAAAAATATCAAATATGGGTGATTTTTAAAATCATTATACACCTTATTCTGTCTTTAACCTTCCTGACCATTTCGTCGGTCTGTGAGACCGATGAATCACTTTTGTGTTAATTTCACGAAAACAAAAAATTGCAACACCATCATTCTCTCAGTATCTTCATTATTTCTCATTATAATGGGTGATTTTTTTGAGGTTAGGATTTTCATGCATTAGTATTTGACAGATCACGTGAGATTTCAGACATGGTGCCAAAGAGAAAGATGCTCAGTATGCTTTGACATTTCATCATGAGTAGACTTACTAACGAGCAACGCTTGCAAATCATTGAATTTTATTACCAAAATCAGTGTTCGGTTCGAAATGTGTTTTATCGACAAATTTTGTTCAGCGATGAGGCTCATTTCTGGTTGAATGGCTACGTAAATAAGCAAAATTGCCGCATTTGGAGTGAAGAGCAACCAGAAGCCGTTCAAGAACTGCCCATGCATCCCGAAAAATGCACTGTTTGGTGTGGTTTGTACGCTGGTGGAATCATTGGACCGTATTTTTTCAAAGATGCTGTTGGACGCAACGTTACGGTGAATGGCGATCGCTATCGTTCGATGCTAACAAACTTTTTGTTGCCAAAAATGGAACAACTGAACTTGGTTGACATGTGGTTTCAACAAGATGGCGCTACATGCCACACAGCTCGCGATTCTATGGCCATTTTGAGGGAAAACTTCGGAGAACAATTCATCTCAAGAAATGGACCGGTAAGTTGGCCACCAAGATCATGCGATTTGACGCCTTTAGACTATTTTTTGTGGGGCTACGTCAAGTCTAAAGTCTACAGAAATAAGCCAGCAACTATTCCAGCTTTGGAAGACAACATTTCCGAAGAAATTCGGGCTATTCCGGCCGAAATGCTCGAAAAAGATGCCCAAAATTGGACTTTCCGAATGGACCACCTAAGACGCAGCCGCGGTCAACATTTAAATGAAATTATCTTCAAAAAGTAAATGTCATGGACCAATCTAACGTTTCAAATAAAGAACCGATGAGATTTTGCAAATTTTTTAAAAAAAAAGTTCTCAAGCTCTTAAAAAATCACTCGTTACAACCGGTGATTGTAACCGGTGATTGCTAATCAGACGGTCAGTGAGACCGACTTATAGTTAAGTGTCACATTTTCGATAGGTAAGCTGGTTTTGCTAAATTGGAAATTTTTAGATGAAAATGGACAATTAGAGAATAGTTTATATGATTTAATAAAAGAATGATGTTCAAAGTTAATTATCGTGAGATTTTCGTTAGATATGGCAGATATTGAGCGCATAAGAGCTGTTCTGAATGAAATCGATTCAGATCTAGATTTTGATGTGAAAAGTGGTACTGAATACGAAGATAATATTGATGTGTATGAAGCAAACACTGATACTGAACAAAAAGACTCAGAGGAAAGTGATGTTGAAGATTTACAGGATGCTGAATCGAGCCACAAGCTCTAACGACTGATTGAAATTTACAAAGACGAACCTCATAATGAGGCATATATTTTAAGCATTTTGAAATTATTTTTTTTTAGTGTCCCGTTTTTTTTAAGTCATTTTATTTTTTTGTTTACTTCTAAAATATATGTTAATAGAAAAACAAAATTTTATAAATGTTGTGTTTAGTGAATGAATTTTTTTTTATTTTTATATGAGGGGTAGGATCAAAAATGCCAAAATATTGTGATGAAATATAAATTGATGCTGTGAGCTAAAAAAACTTAATTTCGTTTTTTTTCTTACTTCAGTTATTTCAGCTTAGTTTATTAAATATGACCACTGCACAGATTTTGAAAACTTTAGAATAGTTTTGAGATACCGAGAAATACTTGAAATCGGTCTGAGAGACCGAGAAATGTGAATGTGTACCACACAAAAATGAAAATAGTCAGGAAGGTTAAACGGTAGATTGTGTCCAGAAAAATCTATGTAAAAAAAAAACATTGATCATATACAAAAATAGGTGATCGGTTGTTTATCTCTAAAACCTATTAAAATTCGTGAAAAACGAGAATTTTTTTTAAGAACAAGAAAGCATGTTCATTTTTACACATACATATATGCATGTACATATAATGTGTATTTGCACCGTTTATTTGCATCTTTGGTGTATGATGAAGACTTAATAGATAGTTTCATTCCAGAAATCAACGATTGCCTAAATGAATTTTAATTTTTTTATAGTTCTTACTATGACTTCGTTTAAACCGAACATTTGGCCAAGAAATGTTGAGCCTTCTTCATTTCGAAGGCGATCTAAAATTTCAATTTTGTTTTCTAAAGCAATGGCTTTACGTTGTAGTTTCTTATTTGTAATTTTCAACCTCTTCTTTTGGAGATGCATTCATAGTTCACAAAATATTAACACATTTTAATTGCTCTAACAAGTAAAAATGCTTGTATGCACAAACAAAGAATTCCTCTATATTTGAGGTATAAAAATATTTCGCAAAACTTAAATTTTACAAATAAAATCTCAAGCTCAAAATATTTTGAATCGTGCTAAAGGGAATAAAATCGTGTAAAAAAAGTATTTTTTTATTTTCAAACCGTTTTAAATCAAAAACGTGTAAAAAAAGCCCGTGTAAAAACAGAATTGGGTGTATTTCAAGAGTTGGCATAGAAAAAACGTAAAACCTTTTATACATTTAGTATACATAACAGAAAAAGTTATTGATGCATAAAAGTAGTTTTTTGATGTGCCTATTTTTTCGGCTCCATCGAAGCTGACTATTATTTTTAACCGACTTCAAAAAAGAAGAGGTTATCTATTCGTCTGAATGTTGCTTTTCTTATGTATGTAACCGCAGAACTCAGCCATTTCTGAACCGATTTTAAAATTTCTTCCTTTATTTGAAAGGTTCTGATTTCAGGTTGGTTCCATTTTAAAAACAGTTCATTATATTAAAAAGGGTGTCCCCATACAACATACATGTTTTTTACGTGTATTAAGAACCGCAAAGGGCACCAAATTAAAATTTTAAAAAATTGCGTGTCGCTATAGCTCTCAACAGCAGAAATTAATAAAAAAATAAATTTAAAATTTAAAGGGTGTCCCCATAGGTGACATAACTTATATATTTGGGGGATCTTTTGAACCGTTATAGACAAAACCTTGAAAATTTTACAGAATGTCGATTACTATGACCGCTATAATAAAATGTATAAATATTCAAAATTTTAAATTAAAGGGTGCTCCAATAGTTCATTTAATTTGATGTATATGGCCATAGTTTTGAACAGTTATACACAGAAATGAAATTTACAAAGAACCTGTGGTGCTAAGTAAGCTATAACAAAAAGTATAAAATTTGAATTTGGAACTAAAAGGGTGTCCCAATAGTTAATGTAATTCTATGTGAGTGACCAAACTTTTCAACTGTTAGAGACAGACAGCTGAAATTTACAATTAACCTGTATTGCAAAGTCCACTATAGCAAGTATACAATTTGAATTTAGAAATTAAAGGGTATCCCCATAAATTATGTAATTTGATCTATATGGCCGTATCTGTTGAACCGTTAAACACACACACTTGAAAATTACGCAGAATGTCCACTACTATCTCTGGTATGATAACAAGTATAAATAATTGGAATTATAATGTAAAGGGTGTCCCAATAGTTCATGTAGTTTGATATATATGGCTAAACTTTTTAACCGTTATAGACAGATAGTTGAAATTTACAAAGAATCTTTCTGGTCAAGTCCCGTATAACAACAGGTCTTTAATTTAACATTGTAAATTAAAGGGTGTCCTAATATGTGATGTTATTTGATCTGTGTGCCCCTATCTGTGAAACAGTAGACAGAGCTTGAATGGTGCCCCTATAAAAGACGGATGCTGATGAAAAGAGGAGAGGCTTGAAATTCAAAAAGTCTTCATTTTTCCCTCTAAGTTTGGAGCATCTTTTATTTGATTCAAATCTAATTCTTACAGATTACATCTTAAATTTTTAGCTTAGAATTTGTGCCCTTCTATCTGTTTTGAAGTCGGGTCTTTTTTGCAAGAATTATTTAATGACATATTTTGGCTAAAAACTTCACAATTTTTTTTACAGTATTGTATTTATATATATAATATTTCTGAATAAAACAAATATAATTACATGCAACTTTATTGATAAATGAATTTTTGATATTTATTTTTCCAAACCCAATTTTTGTTTCTTACAAATTAACACATTCTCGATTTCTCAATAGACTTACCAATGTACTAATATTGGAGTTGAGTTTACTAAGTTTTTTTACTTTTACTTGTATGTATGTATGTATCTGTGGCAAGTCTGATTTTTAAGTTTTTCAGAAAAGCAATTTTAAACTTAAAAATTAATTAAAAAAAAATAGCTTATCTTTAAACTTTACATATTAGAGTCAAACGTAAGATTTTGAAAACATTTTATATCTACTAAAAGTACGCAGGCGTTACAATTAATAAGTTGTGAAAGAAGTTTTTATGATTTAGAAAATTAGCTTGCAGTTTCTTAAGCTTTTTTTTTAACTGCGATGAGACATGGAAAAAAGATAAAGAAACATTTATTTTGCTATAAAATGGTACAAAGTAATTGAAACTTTGCACATGGGTACTCTGGAGTACGTAGATTCCAAAGGTGCCAGTAACTCAAATTTTTCTTAAGTCGACTTAAGCAAATCGACTTATTACCAAATTGTCGGCGAAGTTAAATACTAATATAATGGCTATATATCTTCAAAACTAATGTGCCTAATTGACACCAGAAGCGCTGCAACACTGTTCTAAAAATTATTATGTGGTGCAATTATAGAGTTGGTAAAAGTAAAACTTTCTTCTTTTATGTCACCACCAGTGTTGCTAGGGCCAGACTAATAAATTTACGCTTTCCAAAAAGAAAAATTTTTTGAAGTTAGATTTTGAAATTTTATCGTTGAAATTGTAGATCGTCTTTTGTACCAAAAGCTACGAAAATTTTATTAAATGTTCCATGAGGTCTTCAGAAGTTACGAAATATGTAAAAAATGTAACCGAAGTTATGCTTTATCTCTATTGTTTATCCCTATGCTTAATCTCTATTCTATCCCTTTCATAAAGAAAGAAACACAGTTAGTTGGTAGGCATAATTGCGGGAGTGCTACTACTCTTTAACAAAAAAAAAATATATTTATACATAAATATGTAATTGACAACTATAATAAACTATAAAAAAAAAATCGCCTGCAAAAGTTCTTGAGAAACTTGCTGACCCTATCCAATGTGTCTTCTTAAATACACACATATTTAAGGTGCAATTCCCCCGATTATGTTTAAGATGATGAAGTTTAGTAAAGTGATTGCTTAGGCTTATAATGCTTATTATGCTTCGCTTAACATTTTGTGTTATGAGCAGTATTTGTGTAAAAATTTATGTTTTTGTGTGTATGTGTGTCTTACTAAGTACAAATCCGTTTCACTATGTATATGTATGTGTGTGCGTAGGTTTCTTTGTTAGCAATTGTTCAAATAATTTAAAAGCTTGATTTTCTTTTTGTTCCTGTTGTTTTTAGTATCTGGTATTTTCTATTCTACATCTTGGGTTGCTATGGTTCGTTGAATTTTCGTTTTCTTTTTTCTTTTCATTCTCATTAAATGAAAATTCTAACTTTGCCATTCTGCTATGCTTTTGTTGGCTGTTAAATTAACAAAAAATTTAAAAGTTTTCAAATAAAATTTATAATAGAATTGGGAAATTAATCTCAAATTATGCGAACAATGAAAAGATTTGGAAAATTTTATAAGTAAAGTAAGATAAAGCCGTTAGAGTTTTTGCATTTTATTCATTCCTCTCAAAGTATTAAGATACAGCTCAATTAAATACATAGAAATTCTGCTAAAACTTGCTAAGCGGGTGAAGCTTATAGTATTTTATATTTGGAATACTGACTGCTATTGGCATAACAGCTCTAATGTTTTATATTATAACAGAAAGATAACAGAAAGTTCGTTTTTTATTTTGGGCTATCGAAGCGTGACTCCTAATGTGGTTTCGGGTTTTTAAACTGAGGTGTGGAACTTTTAGAGTTGAACCGTTTTGATATTAAGTTTATTTCATTTTTTCCGCCCGTTTATTAAATACTGTTGTCAAACCTTCGGTGAAGATCACATTCACTGAACGTGTTTGGTACGAGCGCTTTTCTACCAAGCCACATCTTAGAGAGTATTATTTACGACGGCGTTTGATAATGATGTCTAATAATAAATTAAAGGTATAATCAGTTTTAATAAGAGATAATTTAAACTCACTAGGAGGGCATAATATTAAGAGGAACATTTTTAATATTTCTTATATAGAGTTTGACATTTGAGATTTCAAGGGAAAATATAAATCTCGAATGTGAAACGGCATAAAAAACAGAAAATAAAATAGATTTCCTCCTCCAAGTGATTCTAACAAAGTTTATGTTTAAAAAAAGAAAAATTATATGTCACCTATGCCGACTAAAAAAAATTACCAGAGACTGTTGAGACACCTGTGCAGACTTTTCAAGAAGTTGGTTGACTTGTTAATTAAACTGCCGCTACCGTTGCAGAAAATGTAATTCAACCGGATTATCAAAAATTATGGAGAATTTTTTAAATATTGTAGTTGAACTAGGCTTCAGCAATTCATGTGTAGAAAGGTGAATCCAAGAATTGAAGTGGGTAGTGAGTGGTATGTTAGAAGCTAAGCTATAAAACTGAAAAGTGGCGAGGACATGCTTGAATGGTATTCATGAAACCCATAGGCGGAAAATCAAAGAAAGTACCTTTGGCTATATACTTAAAGATTAGATAACGTCCAACTCCTAAAAATTATCATGTTCCTGCCTGCCATGTTTTTAATTTACTAGCTGTTGTGTCTTTATAGCTAGTCACTGACGCTAACCTGTATCATTATGTTCTACTCTCATTATAGACTGGTCAAAAAGAAGAAGAGAAGAAGAGAAGAAGAGTAAAGTTTTAGACTAAAATCTAATTAAGGCACAGTCTAAGTAGCGAGTTAAGAGTGTGAGTCGACTCTATGGCTGAACTTCTTTGATGTTGCATTGAATTTCCATCTTCAATGCACGGATGGCTTGTTGGCGTATACAATTTACTTTTAAGAAAGCCATAGATGGTGGCGGCATGGTGTGGTGATTTAGTGATTGCCTATAAAAACACGCACTCCAGGTTCGATACCTGCCAGAAGAAGATGCATTTTTCACAGTTTTTTTCCAGTTTTAGAAAATTAATTGGCTTTAACACCCTCTAGACAATCCATCAAAGAAGTCCCCTGACCTCCCCCTGAAAATCGTGTTTAACATCATGACAAAAGGTCAGGCGGCCACCTATACCTAAGAAAAAAGAACAAAAAGTAGAAAAAGGTGGTAGAAATCAAAGAAAGTTTCTCACCACTACACCAAATACACGGAGAGCGTATTTTATAGGCAACGATATATGGCATTGCATGCCCATTATCCTAGGACCTGCTACAGACCAATTAGCTAGAACAACACGAAAAAAAGACGCGAAAACAGCTTCAGTAAATCGTGTAAGATGTAGAAATTTGCTTTGTGAAAGCCAGCCATATGCTTGCCAAGAGGGGTAGTGGGGAAAAAAATCGTTAAAAGGAAGTAAAATGGTATTATAACACTCTATTTATTTATTCCATGCAAATAATTAATTGTTTCACGGGCACCATCACCATCTTGTTGAAACAACAATTTGTCCTCATCTATAGCAACGAAATTACGCAGGAATAACACGGTTATCATGTCACGTTATTGAGTACGAATAAAGCCACTAATGGACTACCATTATTTGTAAACCATAATTGCAGTCCAAGGATACTTCTAGCCGAAAATCTACACAAGAAAAAACAACCGTATGCACAACATTCCACTGTTAGGTTAGGTTAACATTCCACTGTTGCAAATACAATTTATTATCTGACATTCACATGTATTTTTCTCAAAACTCCAAATGCTGCAATTTTGAAAATTAGCAACGTTATGAAGGTGAAAATCTACTTTATCGCTTTAATGATGTTATCACTCTGTTATTCATTTTTCTCTGTATTCTATTTTTCTCTGTAAAGCTTCACTTTTTATTACCCTAAACTGTGATGTCAAATTCAGATTTTGCTTCAACCTTTGGGTCACATTTAACAAACGGAAGGCCAATATTATATTAATGTAACATCTGCTTCCTCTTTTCTTTAATTATAAAGGTATAGTGCATCATACCAGATGTTCATAAGATAAAAAAGACTATTATCTTCATGTTGTTCGCCGCACTCTTTCGATTTTTTTATTTTCAAATCCTTTATAGTGCGCCGTTGTAGGGAGCATCACAAAAAAAACACGGTCGGAATAGTGCAGCAATTATTAAGGACTTGATTTGCGTCCCCTCTTCACAGCTTCCAACACTAAAAATATAATTTTGATTTTTTTAAATGATTTCAGATTTCTTTGATATTTCTTTGGAATTAATAAAGAGAAAAAATTTTAAAAAATATTTAAGTCCTTTATTTTTTGTTCAAACTTGATTTGCATTTAAATAGATTTTTAGCTTTCGTTCAGTGGTACAACGGACATCTTAGAATATACATATTTATATACGAGAGGATTTAACACAGTTAAAGTAATCTTTATTAAACTTTCATTTAAATTATTTATAAAAACCCAATTTTCCTAAGATAAAATTTTACTTTGGCAATATTAAACGAAAACTTTAAGCCCGCTGAGCATAATGATTATGAATACCTGTCTTGGAGTTAAAAAGCTGGCAGGCTGGCAGGCAAACAGCATTATTTTTTAAAATTTTTGTGCCACTTGAAATTCATATTCATAACAAAACTTTTTCATAAAGAAAACCTACTACTCGCTTCGTTTTCTTTGGCTTGTGTTAAGAAATAAATAAATACAGCCTGAGAAGAGGAAAAACAAAAGGAGGAACGAAAGTAATTATTTCTTTATTTGTCAGAGATAAATTTTTCTTTTGTTAAAATGCAAATATTTAATTTCAATTACCCCAACTACCAGCAGATTCTACTTTTATAAAGTAGAACTAATATTTTTTTATTTTTTATTATTTTTTGTCTTAATATTTTTCTGAAGAAAAAAACCGAAATTAAAAAGAAAGTGAGAATTAAACGAGATCTTAAGTCAACAAGTGATTAAGGGATTTATCTCTCTGCCACAGTGTGATTTAAATCAGTTGTTTGTTTGACTTCTTTTTCAGATATCTTTATCTTAAGTGTCTTTTGACATGTTGTAATATGAAAAGAATAATTTACGAAGAAAGAATTTAAAGGTAGCAATAGACGTAAACAAGAAAATGAGCTGTAAAGGAAATATATACTTTTAAGGATGTGTTGCAAAGTGAAGCATTTTCCTTGTAGTTAGAGTTGCATTAAATTCTATATAAAAAATATTTTTTTAGATAAAGAAGAAATGTGAAAATTTTAAATCTAACTTTATTGTTGAATCTTCTTTAACCCGTTTTTGTCTTGTCATATTTAAGTTACTTTTATATCTATACTCGTACGTTACTCAATTAGAGTATTATTTGCAGTTTTGTAGTAATATACCCATTTCCAATTATTGCTATTACTTAAAATCTTTTATTATACTTATAAGGTTAGTCATAAGTGACCAATGGATGAGAATTATTAAGAAAATAGAGACTTTCATTTGGCAAATCTCAGGAAGTAAAACGATCAACACTTTATTTTATTTGATGTAAATTTTTCAAAAGTAAATTTATACAAAAAAAAAATATTATCGCAATATTATTGTGATTAAGATTGTAAAATAATCTTAAAGTCTTATGATATGTTCAAGATTAACGTCAGCACCTAGCCGTTTTGGCCCTTATCCGATGGTATTCTTACCACGGTGAAATTTGAAATGTTCACCAGCACCGCCATTGCGTCATATCTATACCGCACGCTAAAAAATACAAGCGCAATTAAGCAATGAATAGCACACGTATGCCATTGGGTCTCATGCATAAAACGTGAGCTTGACTCGGACTCGATTTTTTGAGTAAAAGGTGCTTGTCGTATGCATAATAAAATTTGAAGTATTTGCTTTTTCTCACGGCTCACATTTGATCTCGTCGTGCTCAGTTTGAAGTAAGTGAGATGAGCTTGAGCTCATTTTCATGTGCATAAAAACAAGCTTTTGCTTTCTTTTGTGAGCTCTTGCTCAAATTTTGTTGAGTCTGCCTTATAATTGACTCGCGTACACTAAAAAGGAATCATGGCTGAATATTTTGTGCCACAAAGAAATACAAAATGTTATCAACAGCGTAAAACAAAGTTAGCAAGTGAGGATAAAAAATTATACAGGTTTGTATTCTTAATTATTAATATTTTTATATAATTAATAATAAAATGATGAATACATAGGTTTGATGATAGTAGTTGCTGGTTGGCTAATTATTTTTTTGAGAGTTTAGAAGAAGCAAGATTGATAAAATTCGACTGTTTTTAAGATTTTGTGCAGATCCCGGATTCCAAAATGGTATAGCAGATATTGGAGTCTATCAATCAACTGTGTTGCGAACTATTGCGGAAGTTGTGAAACTTATATCTGCCAAAGCAAGCGAGTGCTTTCCATTTGCAATTGGAGTGATTGATTGTACTCATATAAAAATTAAAAAAAAACAACAAATCAAAGCGATGAGTATATTTATAGAAAAGGCTTCCACTCTATAAATGTGCAGGCAACTTGTGATGGAAAAGAACTTTTTACAAGCGTTGACATATCCTAGCCTGATTCAGTTCATGACTCACGCATCTTACGAAACAGCGAGGTCTGTAGAATAATGCAAAATGCAACGAACGATGCATTACTTCTCGGGAATGAGGGCTGTGGAATATGCCCAACAACTGACATAGAAAAAACATTCAACAAAGTGTTTAAAAGAGAACGTGTCATTATAGAACGGTGTTTTGGGCAATTGAAGCAAAGATTTTCGGTACTTCAATACAAAATTCGGGTATCGACAGAGTTATCGCCCCACGTAAAAGCCAGTTGTTTCATTTTGCATAACATAGCTAAATTTTTAAAAGACGATTGTATCCTTATCAATGACGATTACAACAATACTGATATATGGCAATTAGGAAACGATATCGAACAACAAACAGCAAGAAATTATTATTCTACTTCACTTTCACTTGACGGCATGTTTGCACTTCAATAACAATTAGACGTTTGATCTCCTTTTGCTCAAGTAATTGCAATTGGTTTGAACTCATTTTTATGCATACAAAATTGAGCAAAAGCTGTTGCTGTTTGATTGAACTCGACTTACGAGCAATTGCTCACCTGCCTTAACTCAGCGGTTTCACTCGTTTTTATGCATCAGGCCCATTGTGCACAATACGTTCGCTAATGAGTAGCAATTTAGAGGACATGGCAATCGTGGACCCATGTCCTAACCTTTTTGTTTAGGGGTTGGAGACCAACCAACTCCTTCTGTTGGGAGTGCAACAGCACACTTGATCAACCTTGTACCATCTCTGAATGTATTGATCCAAACCACAGCCACCACTTGAGTCCCCGAAGGGGAACCCGTCATCACAACGTCTCAAAAAATTTCCAAAAAATATTTTTACAAAAACTTTTTGCAAACATTTTTACAAACGATTTTCGAAATATTTAAAAAAAATTCTATATTTCTATGAAAATGATGAGTGTAACATAACATATTTTTAATACATATTAAGAATAAACATATATAGAGTAACATGTTTTTTTTAAATGCGTTTATTTCTTAAAGCCAATTCACCTAAATGCATTAAACCATATACAACAGCAGGATACCAACCACGAACTGACAAAAATTAGTTCCGAGGTGGTGGTTTCAGTGCGTAAGATTAGTAGGCAGTGCACTATAGTTTTTGATTGGTAGCTTCACTTTCAAGTTGGGAGTATAATCCTGATAAATAAACCTGACGAGGGAAGAGTGTGTATGGGGGAAATGTGTGCAGCTACATGAGCTCCATCCCGAAGTAATGACAGAAAGATTACGTGGTGGTTGTTCTAGTGTGGAACCATTTATATATATATATATATATATATATATATATATATATATATATATATATATATATATATATATATATTAGGGTGATGCTTAAAATATATATATTAAATATATATATATATTAGGGTGATGCTTAAAAGACTCAAAAATATTTTTAATTTATTTTCTTTTAGTTCACCCTCCCATTTTGTTCTACCTAATAAAAGGAACTTAAAGTAATTTTTGGAGATTTTTTGATTAAATTTTAAAGATCGCTACCGAAGGTTGAAATATGATATTTTTTTACAAAAAGTGATTTTTTGAAATTTTTTAATTCAAAATAAAATAATAAATTTTTAATTTAAAAAACCGGAAGTGAGTATTTTAAGGTCCGGATATCTAACCCAAAACTGAATTTATATCATTTGTGGGTTAAAATAAACTTAAGCCTGTGATAAAATAAGACGAAAATAGACAAAATCGGGTTTTTACAGCATTTCTTTTATTTCCACAACTAATTACAACATATTCTTATTAAGTGAATACTAACATTTACTTGTTATTTACAGACCTCAGGAATATTGTTATTCACTATTAACATGTGAAAAATATATTATGCAGTCAGTAGTGTTGCTTTTTTGTAGTTCGGAAACTTTTGTCTAAAAGATTTCAATAGGAGCTTCTGGTCTTCATATAGGGTTAGTATCTTGTTGTATTCTTGGATTAAAGACACCCCCTCTCTGCTGCGTCATTGACTACCTTAAGTTTTGTAACTACCCCCTTACTTTTAATATATTCCTTGTCATTTATCCAGTCTTCAACTTTTTTCTTAAGAAAATCTGAACTCATTCCAGTAATAGAAAAGAACCGCTTGCTGTTACTTGTAACAAAATCTTCCAAATTTTTATCACAAATGTTTTCAACGTCTACAGTGATTCTTTTCGGGCAAAATTAAGCACCTTCCTTCTTAAGGGCTTCCACCATCCTGTTCTTGGTTACGTTTGTAACTTTGTCGTCAAAGAATGATAAGGCAGATTCCTCGCAAACCATTTTCTTCATGTTTTGTTCTCGGAACAAGAATGTTTTTAGAGAGTAGATCGACTTCGCCATTCACCGAGCTTGGTGAAGACCTGCAGGCTTTTTGAAAGATACGCCGTTTTCTAGTTCTCTTCCCAAAAATAGGATGCTGAGTAGCAATAATTCCTTATAGTCATCTCAAGGCTGATATTCAGTCAATTGCTGTTTAGCAAATTCGATTATTTCATCTTTCTTGTCTTGTAGCTTTTCCGAAGATTCTTTGTCACTTATTAATGTCGAATATTCTTCTTTGTTTATTGATTGCCAGTTTTTCTGAAATCTTGTGAACAATAAATTGTCTGGTCCAGATGAAGGCCCAATTTCATTTTGAACAACTGATTCTAGCATGATTTCCGTAATGTGATGCCTATATGCTAGCCAGAGCAACTTCTTATCCATTTTCTGTTCGAGTAGAATACAAGCCCCTTTACCTGAAACTAAGACTGGAAGACGATCAACAACTTATTGTCCTGTAATATCTTCTAACATCTTTCTTTATTTTATTTGTGTTGTGTCGGAATCCTAGCTTTATTCCAAATGTCCAATACATCTTTAGAAGTAGAACGAGCCGCTTTACGAATGGTTTGCTTTGCACTATCTTTGTAGTAAAAAAATACTGAAAGAGTTTCACGTTTGGATGGCAGTTTAGTTTGAAGTAATGTTTGAGAAATTTGGCCTACTAGACATACTTCCGTTTGTTTTCTGGTAGAAATTACAGGCTCTTTAGAACTTGCCATAAATAACGTTAATAAAATTACAAATTAATCTGAAGTCTGTTAATAACTGCCACAAGAGTTCATATAACACAACCACCTTATTAGTAATGGAATCTATTAAACAGCACGTAAATAAAATAAGAAACTAAAAGTCACTATAATATAAGAAAAACACTGTCTCAAAGATTAGACTAACTGCACACACCTGCACTGATTATAGACAGCCACTAAACTGGCAAGCAATTACATGCTCCTCAGCTAGTGCCTACTGTAGGTGCTTGTTAAAAACCAAAGAGTGCAGATAAGCAAGTTGGTGGCAGGAGGTTGGTGAGTAGAGTAGTGGTTTTAGCTTGAGTTGTGTGGTTAAAGAAGAGTGTTCTCAACATAAAGAATATGTGTGAAAGTAAAATAAATGTTATTATAATTTTTTTAACTTATTGCAAATTTTACTAATTTTTCACTTTTTTAATGAAATTAAAAGTGACACCTAAAACATAATAAAATACTACAAAAATTTGGTTAACCTCGTTTTACACATGAGAGATCAAAATGGAAGGGTGAACAGTTGAGTTTTTAAACTTTCATTTTTAAGCATCACCCTAATATAATATATATATATAATATATATATATATATATATATATATATATTGGTTGTATATCTCACAGTATTCACCACAATGCACTGATTTGACGGACAATTTTGGACACGTTTTTGATTGGTAGCTTGACTTGCAAGTTGGAGTACCTTGAACGCATTTTAGGATTGTTTTCTTGAAACTTCGATTGGTCCTGATTAGGTAAGAGCAGGATTGGAGAATAGGTATAAGGAAAAGATGTGCAGCTACATGAACCCCATCCTGCGATAATCACATAAAGGTTTTATGTATAAATAAAATCACTGTGGTGAAGGATGTATAAGATTCAACACGGCCGAGCACTCTAACTTGTTTCTAAATAAATGTATAAACAT
>OX451219.1:116994204-117025241 GCA_949628195.1 Phasia obesa | reverse complement strand
AATATAAACTGAGTATTATGTTTTGCTAATTTATTTTTCACTGAAATATCTGAACTTAAATCGTTGATAAAAATCGTGGATAATTAAAAATGTTTCTATATGATATTTCATTATTTTAATCATAATCATCGTTTAATTTGATCATAATATGTTCATATTATAGTTTTTAATAAAAATATGTTTTGTTAAGAAATATGTCGAAAAGAATATATTACGAGAGTGACAGATCCACTAAGATTTACTTATGTCTGATCATAAACAATATTTTTTATAGCAAATCAATTAGCAAAAGATTCCAAAGCGCACATTTTGCTGGGTTATCCTTCACATATTTAATCTTAAATACAAATTAATATAGGAATTTCCCCTTTTTTGTATAAAAAGAGGAAAATATGTACTTCAAAACAAACTCAGATACGATGTGAATAAAGAGAATAAAATCAACAAACAAGACACTATAAACAACATTAAAATTAAAGATAAGAATGTGAGGATATGAAAAAATTTATTTCTGATGGTTCGTATGCTCTCTGTGTGGGGTTGAGCAATCAAGAGATTGGCAAGGTAAAATTGTTGCTGTTGTTGTTTTGTTGTGTGTATCTAGGGTTAATTAATATTTCACATCTTTATACTTAACAAAAGCACATACTTAAGTTAAATATAACGTCAGGCAGTACACACACACACACACACACTCACACATACGTGCATGCGTATATAAATAAGTATGAATGAAAGAGTTTTTTGCTTGTTAAAGATAAATTAGGACTTTAAGTAAGCACAGTTTACAGTGGGTTGTCACAGTAACAACAACTACATCAACAACTACATCGACATCCCCATGAACATCAACAATTATTCATAATTTCACTTTGGTTGCAAGCACACTTTACAACGTGTGTACACATGCTGTGTTAGTTTATAATAATCTCAAACTGCGTCAAATATTTCAAGAAACTAAATTCTCCTTGGAAACCCTTCGGAAACCATGGGGTAAAGAGATGTTTAGTAAGATGAATGAAAGAAGGAAAAATAAAAGAAAAAATAATCATTTAGCTTTTATTTTTCCAACTAAATAAGGAAAAGAAAAATTACAAAAAGGAAACAACAACTAAATGCCACAACAACAAAAACCAAAAGTAGAATAAATAAAAAACAGCAACATCAACAGCAATTTAACAAAAGACTTGACAAACAATTTGACTTTGGGGCACAGAAATATTATGAATATTTAACAACAGCAACAAGAACGAACACCAGCCAAACGACAGGCGCTTGAAACAGTGCAACATAAACAAATGACACCAGCCAAAGAAAATGATTATGCTGCTTTGTCA
Organism: Phasia obesa; assembly: GCA_949628195.1. Lineage (NCBI taxonomy): Eukaryota > Metazoa > Arthropoda > Insecta > Diptera > Tachinidae > Phasia > Phasia obesa. The sequence continues at coordinate 117,023,904 of OX451219.1, read as the reverse complement.
GCTCTTTTATGTTTTTTGTTTTTCTTTTCTTTTCTTGTGCCAGTTTTGTATTTTGTCGTTGGCTGTATGTGTATGTGTGTGTGTCTGTGTTTGTGTGTGCGGCTTTGTAGAAAATATGCAACAATTTTTTGCCTCAAAACGTCAACATGATCTATAAATTTTCTATGTTGGTTTGTTGTGTTGTATGGGGTCTAACAATGCACTGTTTAATAATAACCATGACAAACACAACGAAATATATTAACCTACAGCAACAACTACCAGAGTCTACAATGAATCCAACGAACTTAAGTTAAAGGCTTCTTAAGTGAAAAGACATCATGGAGTCTACCTGAGTTTTAGTTGATCAGAAAGCTTTGCTGCGTTTATAAAAACATATATGAGTTTCAGATCATATATCTCGAATCAAGAGTTGCTCTCTCCTCCTGCAGTAGTGACGAGGGGAAAATATATTCTATTATCTAGTATAGAGTTATCACTTGGGAAGCCATAGTTTGAAAAAAGCCACATCATGTAGATGAATAGACAGTTCCTTCCTGTTTCTGCCAAAAAGTTACTGTCCATTATAGAGTTATCATTTGAGGGGACAACTTTTAAAAATAATGCAAAAGGCGCAACAAAATGCCCACTTTACACCACATCTTCTGTTCCACTGCACATAGGTATGGGCTTAACACCTGAAGTCATTGGATTGCATGCTGAATTTTATATATGAAGAGTGGACTGGGTTAATAGGGAGTCGTTTTGACGGGCAGAGAAAGTGCCGTTAAATTCTACGTTGTAGAATTATGATATGAGTTGATGTACGCAGTTACATCAACTTGCCTGTCATTATAGATTAGTGTTTGATGAAATTTTTAAGTTCATAGTAGAATAGAACTCACTTGTTATAAATCATCCTTAAACATAATCGATCTTATCTTGAGATCGATTGGATGGTCGGAAAAAAGAGGTGTTAACCTCAATACTAACGGGTACGACTCGAGCGTTTATGAGTGTAGTGTAACTCATTATGTGCATTTTAAGGAATGCTTCTAGGTCCCTGTTGCAAGTCCTCGAAAGCCGACCAACAAACTGCAGAAATAATTCTAAGCTCATAATATTTGCACTGCAGAGCAAGTATGGCGGCGATCATAAGAAAGAATATTTACACATAAAAAAAATGTTCACCAATTAAAAGTTATAATGGGTTTCAGATTAAAACTTAATTAAATATTTAATTGATTCAATTATTTGTTACAATTTAATTGCAATTTTGTTTGCTATGTTTTAAGCAAATATATACTTGAATCAATTAAAAAAAATAATTGAACTTTAATTTAAAACTAATTAAAACCTTTAATTGATGCAAAATTTTTTTTTCTGTGTGTGTATGATGAAGCTATGCGGCAGAGTATAGAAAGCTAGTAGTGCGATGCTTTAAGATTTTTCTATAAAAGTGGATCGTTTACTACAGCTAATTTAACCAGGGTAAAATGAAAGACTTTTGGTTGGTATCTGTGTGTGACCTTAGCACTAAATATGCAGCGTGCGCTCTACCGAAGTCAGTCCTTTCATACCCAGAATAATTTCCAACCAGCAATTTTGGAAGTTGCTCTTCGGCGATAAAACTCAGTCGATGGAGTTATAGAAGACATTTAGACGAAAGCCAAGTGTAGAGAACCTGAAAGGCCTTAAAGCAATGAAGTGGATCAGTTTCACCATTAAACTAGAATTGCACTAGCGGGATGTTTTAAACGCATTAGGGTAGGCCTATTGCAGCGACAAGCATAAGGCACAAAAAGGGTAACAAGGTCTACCCTGCTACATAAAACGAAAAGAAAAAGGAACAGGAGGTATTGCAGAAGTCACATTTAAAACCAAAAAGTAGCGTTATTTAAGCTGTATCTTAAGCGGTTAGCACGTTGACTACTAAGCAATGGTCACGAGTTCATTTCTCAGCCATGGCAACATCAATTTTTCTGATATGTATTAATTTTTCTTTATAATAGTGCATATCACAGAGCCCTCCTTCGCCGGTATTACCACATAGCACTAAATCGCCGGGGAAGTAAAATAATTATAAATTGGCTATACTAGCTTCAAACTAACTAGCCTTAATAACACGAGAGGCGCTGCAATACTGTTCTAAAAATAATCATAACGTGCAATTGCAGTGTTGCCAGAATCGAAGCTATACTATCACACTAACCATCTGTCTTATCTACTACTATCCCTTTCCAAAGGAAGCAACACAGTTAATGTAGGCATTAACTACCTGAGTGGTACTTCTCTTTTGAATAAAAAAAAAAAAAACGTTTACCCCTTAATCCCAGTAATCCCCGTAAGAAAATACGTATCTTACTGCTCTGGAATGCACCCACCTACAGAAGAAAACACATTATGACGAAAGCATGATCTGATAAAAGGGGCACTTGAGGCATTGCGAAATGGAAGTCTTAGAAGACTACTACGGGGCAATTTGCTATATTATTTATCGGCAGCATTTATTTGTTATGCCCAATTGAGAGAAACATGTATTTATTGGCATTGACTTTATGATAATTCCTTGTATCGATTTGCACATGAGTCAGCAAGTAAGGAGTTGGCAGTGAAACAAATCTTGAGCATACTATTCTCTGCATTTTAGGAAGGCTTATAGATGCTTAATGCATTTTCCATATAGTGATTTTTGCAATAAACAAAACTGAGCGTTACACAGTGGACTATATCACGATAAGGCGGTCAAAAATCCATAACTTTCGATTGGATTGGAATTTGTATATGCGATTTTTTTCTATTTTGGCAGGGTCCGCCATAAGTAATAGGACTAAAAACACAAGAAGAAGATTTGATAAAAAGTCGTTTTCTTTAGATTTATATTAAAAAGGCCGAAATACTTCAAAAAGTAACGTTGCAAAGCTGTGCAGAAAATAATTGGTTTCGTAAAACTTGTGTTTTCATTAATTTGTATAGAAAATATCGGACCTTGGGTCAGAAAAATTGTCTGGTGCCCAGGGTCCCAACCTGGCGCATATATAATAGAGTATAGGAGTGTAAGGGAGGGTTCGGACTACAAACTGGTGAAAGATTTTTTTGACCTGGTTTGACCTCAAGGAATTATGCTCTATTAAGTCGGAGATTTTAAAGCAATATGGATCTTAAAAAAAAAAAAAAATTACAAGTTTCTGAAAGACACAAGGACAAATAGCCTATAAGTTATATAATTACACAAAATTTATTTTGTAACAAAATCTTTTAATACAAAACGGTTATAGGCATTTAAAAATTAAAATTTTCAAAAATTTTTTTAATTTTCACAAAATTCACTGTGATAATTTTGCAATAGACCAGTAGTATTTTAACTTCCGAGGTACTCTAGTATTTACTTTTAAATGAATATTATATCTTTGAAATCTGTAACCACAAAAAAATTATTTTTGGCCTTCTGCTCAAAATACGTGCCACAGTGCGCTGATAACAAAAGAATGGCAACAATAAATAATGGCTTTGTAATGTAACTGCTGAAGCGCAGCGCCTTTACTGAAAAAATATTGTTTTTGGCTGTCACTTAAGCACTTGCAGAAGTGGTTTCTAGTAAATTCCACAAAACCATAGTATTATTATATATGAAAGCTTTTTTAAGACACACATAGTTCGACGTGAGCACTAGACATAAATGATTATAATGACACTGTGGCCTCATCTTTCTATAGGTGGTATTATCTGCTTTAGTTTAATGATTATTTGCTTAAATTGGCACTGTCTTATTGGCGGCTTGAGGATTTCTTAGAGTTGGCTTATGAGCACTCAGGTTGGTTCCATAACACATTGCATATAACATATTGCACAGTCCTGTGGACAAAAAGTTGTAAATATGTCTGCTGTTACTCAAGCAGTGGTTTTTACAAAAATCTTTCTAAAATTGCTGTCGCGCATCTTAGACAACTCAGTAAGTCTAACTAATTATTAGTTCTAATTAGATTTTAAAATCTTTGAATCTTTCGCTAGATTGTTTAATAACAGGTCCGGCCATTCTATTTCTAATTATGTATAATTTTTAAGTCTTCATATTTAGAGACTACCAGATTTGAAGGGGTCGGTACTAGTTGCTATTTTCACGTTAGATATCTTAGTAGCAGTAAAAAAAATCTTAGGCCCCTAATATTCTACATTTCAACATGTCCTTTCAAAAATGCTTTCACATCTTTCATGCGTTATTAATTTTTCTTTCAAAACATTTTGTTGGTTGACATTTGGCCTGCGAGGATGGGATAAAAATTGAAAAGCAGGAGAAAAAAAAAGAAACCAAGTGCCTATAAAAGAAGTTGCGGTAAAATATAGGCAACAATATCTTCACCATAATAATGGTGAACAAACTTGTAAAAGAAAAATAAATTGTATAACAATGTTGGTTGTAATGTAGCTTTTGTGTGTTTAAAAGCGCATAAATACAACACAAACAAACCCAACCATCAAAAAAAATCTTTTGCTTAAAAAGATTTTTTTTTAAGCTAAAGTAAAAGTTAGGGGCAAAAAAATTCCATGAAAAACTAACATTTAATGACATATTTTCCCTTAGTTTACTTTGTATCACATAAAATATTACATTTAATTTTAATTATAAAATGAATTTTTGTGGTATTTTTTTATTTTTTAGCTTTAGCAAACAAATGCCAGTACAGTCAGACGGAGATATCCACAAAGTATTTTATAGTTTAATATTTATGATTTACAAAATATAAAAAAATCATAATAGTAAAGCAGCAAAGCAATATTTTGAGGACCTTAAAAATACTATTATTAAATTAATTATCGAAACAGAACACTAACTTCATGGGTCCTTTTGACCTCCTTATGCGCTCAGTGACTTTCTTGAACCGATTGTTCTTTTACGACTACCTTCCTCTCCTCGAGTCTGCTGCTAACCCTTTACTTTCGCCTGTGGTAATTTAAGACTATCGACTGATAACTGTCGACCTTCTTTTTCATCACGGAGTCTCTTGTTATTGCTAGCAATTGTCTAGGGTTCAGATCCCCTATAGCAACGCAATGTAACATACAAGCCTCTGCTATAGACTTTACCAAACACAATTTGCAAATCTTATCATCTTTGAATTTCATCTTGTCGAAATGATAATTGAAGTTTCCATGACTAACTAATCACTAACGCAGTTATTCAGGGCCTATTTCTTCAGAGTGTCTTTATTAGGAGGTACCTATTAAGAGGTATATGTTTCTAATAAAAATCTAAGTACCTTCAGAGTCGGATGTCTTCATCTTGTCCATATTTGATTTCATCAAAAATTAGAATTAGAAACTTCCCAGGAATGAGGAATTTCCAAATGACAATTGACCTATCACGCAGTTATTCAGCTTAAGATACTTTAAGAACGTGCCGTGGACCTATTTCCTCAGGAGTGCCTTTATAGATTTACCCGTCTACCTATTAAGAGGTATATGTTTTAATCTCTTGCGGCTAATAAAAATCGAAGTTCCTTCAGAGTCGGACGTCTTCATCTCTTACTTAAGACTTTCTTGTTCATATTTGATTTGAACAAAAATTTGAATTAAAAAATTCCCAAGAATGAGGAGTTTCAAATGATAACTAAATATTTCCATTACTTTCAGCTTAAGAGACTTTCCGGACATCGTGTAGAGGGCGTATTTCCTCAGGAATGCCTTTAGAGATTAACCCGTCTATCTCTTTAGAGGTATATCTTTCAACCTCTTGTGGCTAATAAAAATCGAAGTCCCTTCAGAGACTGACGTCTTCATCTCTTGCTTGAAACTTTCTTGTCCATATTTAATTTGATCAAAAATTAGAATTAGAAAATTCCCAGGAATGAGGAATGTCCAAATGATAATTAAAGTTTCCATGACCTACCAATGACACAGTTATTCAGCTTAAGAGACCTTCCGAACTTCGTGTCGAAGGCTTATTTCCTTAGGAGAGCCTTTAGAGAATATATACCTTTAGAGGTATATCTTCCTACCTCTTGCGGGTAATAAAAATCGAAGTTCCTTCAGAGTCGGAAGTCTTCATATCTTGCTTAAGAATTTCTTGTCCATATTTAATTTGATCAAAAATAAGAATTAGAAAACTGACAGGAATGAGGAATGTCCAAATGCTAAATGAAGTTTTCATGACTTATCATTGACGCAGTTATACACTTAAGAAACTTTCTGGACTTCGTGTCGAAGGCTTATTTTAAAGATCCTTCAGAGTCTGACGTCTTCATCTCTTGCTTGAGACTTTCTTTTCTATATTTTATTTTACGAAAAATTAGAACTAGAAAATTCCCACGAATAAGAAAAAGATAGCATGCAGCTCCATTCAAGCATGAAGATGGAGATCGACAGGTATTCAGCAGAAACAAAATCTTACTAGAAGCCTGTTACCGACCTCCACCATACGGGGATGTAAATCGGCACTATTAAGTTGAAGGAATAAATACATTGAACAAAATGAACTAAATAAGTTGAAGGAATAAATACATTGAACAAAATGAACTAAATATACTGTACTTAAAGTAGACTATGTCGAGAAATAAAATGATTGGTTTGGCAAAAAAAAATATTTTATTAAAACAACTATGGAGTTATCAAATTGCCCTCGTTTACACCTATAAAAACAATAAGGTAATGAAATAAGCAATAATGTTTGAAGCATATTTTTAATTTCAAGCCATACCTGATGCCATATTCTGTAATTCTCGTATCTAAAACTATCGCTAAAATTCTAAAAATGCATTACAAAATTCAAATAATCATTTAATGTCCTTAAAATTAGCCTTGCAAATTAAAAATTCCAAAATATGTTAGAATTCACGTAATTTTTTCATGTAATTTTAGAAATTTAGCAATACCTTTAGCTACTAGAATTACAGAATATCGCACCTGTTCACCCTATTTTCCTAAAAATATTTTTTTTATTTTAAAAGTAATGATTTTAAACTGACTGTAGCAACCACGGCTTATTGCAACCTTAATGCTGCAGTGCAATGTAAAAAAAAAAAAAAATAAAAAAAAATTTGCTTTATTTCTACCAGGGATTTAAAATAAATTTTTTATTTGAAAAATCTACATAAAAAACAAAAAAAGCAAATTTTTTGCTTGCGGAAAAAAATACTGACTAGATTTATGAAAACTTACAGCAAAATTATCACTGTATGTGACAATACAAACTCAATTTGTTAATTTTTTCAATAAACTTAATTTTCTCCAAACTGATAAAAGGGAGTTATTAAATGAAATAAAATATTATTTTGCACATTCTATTCTATATACATTTCCATAATAAAATATTACTTTACATATTCTACATTTAAATTTAAATTTAATATAAAAATTGTAAGTTTAGTTTGGACTTAATGAAGAAGAAGCGGAAGTATAAACTTTTCCACTAAACTCCAATTTATTGCAGCTGTAGATATGTAAAGGATTCTTTATTCTATTTTTTTTTTGTTTTCCTCTAGTAGGATTTTTAATTTTCATCCTTACTATTATTATTATTTTTTGTAAGCTTTGGTCTTCAGAGACAGTTCTACACACAAACTTATGCACCAAGTTATATTTATACTTTCATTAAATATTACAAAAAAGAACCATTTACGAGGGTGATTCTACAATTATTATAACTAACAATAAAAATACAAAACTTATAAAAAAAACTGTTCTGTGAATCAAATTCAATTGGTTAATGAAGGAGAGCTGGGGCACGAATTTATTTCTTATACAATTCAGTATATAATATAGATGCAGAAAGTGGTCGTAGAATATTCTATATTTTATTTTGACAGCGTTTTTTCTTCTTCTCTCATTTTTAGAGAGTCATTCTGTCAATAATGTTACCATTTTTAACCGACTTCAAAAAGAAGGAGGTTATCTATTCGTCTGAATGTTGCTTTTTTTTTATATATATGTAACCGCAGAACTCAGCCATTTCTGAACCGATTTTAAAATTTCTTCCTTTATTTGAAAGGTTATGCTTTCAGGTTGGTCCCATTTTAAAAACAGTTCATTATATTTGTTACGTCTTTATTCCACGCAAATTCGTAGATGAATATGAAAACACATGTAACTTTATTGACTTCAGAATACAAAGTGATTTTATTTATTCTCTTATTCTTAACATTCAAATTGGGATAATTACATTAATATAAGGAGTTGCCAATTAGGTTTTTTATTTTTTAATTCATTTAACCCTTCAATACACTACAATACCCCCTCTTTTAATGTATCCCTCCCTCTTAATTCTTACTTCTAGGCCTTAAATTATATCTTTCAGAGGGTGTAACAGATTCTTTTGTTTCTACGTTTTCGTTTGTTTCTACTTTTTTGTTTTCAATAACATTAACGTTGTTACTTTCAATCGCATCATTTTCATTAACATTATTATTATTATTGTTTTCAAAGTCTTCTCCGATATTTAATTTTTGCAAAGGATCTGTTAACACTCCTGAATTTCTAGTATCATCAAATTCCTTAAAACATAAAGTTATTTAATTAGCGTGCCTTTTCCAGACAGCGCTATTAGCAGTTTTAACAATGTAAGATTGTCTACCAATACGTTTTACTATTTTTGCTTTGATCCATGAAACTTTTCCTGGCTTAGTATAATCTTTTACCATAACTGTGTCATTTATATCAAATGTACTTTTTCTTGATCCATTATGATACTTTTTCTGATTTGCTTGTTGTTTTTCTACATGATTACTAATATTGATTTTACTTTGATATTTAACATTTCGTTTTTCATTTAACAGATCAAGTCTACATCTTAATTTTCTCCTATTGAACATTATATAAGCTGGGGAAACACCTGTAGTTCCATGAATCGTATTGCGGTAATCTAATAAAAATCTGTTTAAAACATTGTTAAATTCTGATAATGGTGCGTTACGTAAATTCTTTTTTAAAGCTAATTTAATTGTTTTTACAGAATTTTCTGCCTGTCCGTTTGTAGAAGGGTGGCCGACTGCAGAAGTTAGGTGCTTGATACTATTTAGGTCTGTAAACATTTTAAATTCTTTTGACATAAACGCGGTACCATTATCGGATACAATTATTTTTGGTATACCATACCGTGCAAACATCTCCCGGAGTACTGCCACCACTGCTCGACTAGTCGTATTAGTACCCATATCTACACACTCCACCCACTTACTTGTGCTATCAACGATTATTAAACACCAACGGCTTAGAAAAGGTCCAAAAAAATCTATATGGATGCGTGACCAAACCTCATCTGACCTTTTCCAAGGAATAAGTTCTTGTTTTGGTGGTGTTGGACGATAGAGTAAACATGAGTCACACTTCATTACGACGTCTTCTAAGTCCTTACTTTGATTTGGCCACCAGCAACATTCTCTGCTCATGGCTTTCATTTTAATTATACCCATATGGGAAATATGCAAAAAATTAACTGTGTCAGCCTGAAGACTAGCAGGAGCTATGATTCGATACCCCCAAAACAAGCAGCCACCTTCTTCGCAAATTTCTAACCTTCTTCTAAAATAAGGCAATAAATCTGCATCCTCACATACTTTTGGCCAACCGTAAACCATGAACTTTTTAACCTTTTGCAATAAAGCATCTTTTTCTGTCTCTTCTTTAATGGCCTCAAAATTAAGCATTCGACTCTGTCCATTGCACTTTTCGAAATAGTTTAGATATATATTAGAGGGCGATTCAGATTTCGTATTTTGCGTCTTTGAAATACTGTTTGGAAACCGTGAGAGATAATCCGCTACATTATCTTTCGAAGGTACGCTTTCCACATCAAACTGATAACCAGTTAGTGTTAAAGCAATGCGTTGTACACGGTTTGATGTCATAGACGGAATACCCTTCTTAGGACCAAAAATATATTTAAGTGGTTTATTATCCGTCACTAAAGTGAATTTTCTACCGAAGAGATATTGATGAAACTTAGTTACACCAAATTGAATAGAAACCGCCTCTCGATCAATCTGAGCGTATTTACGTTCCGTCTCACTTAATGAACGGGAAGCAAACTCAATTGGCATTTCTACACCCTTCTCATCTACTTGGGATAAAATTGCCCCTACCCCTATGGGACTTGCATCCATCGTTAACTTTGTTTTCAAATTTTGATTAAAATGAGTTAAACATAGTTTTGATGCTAGGGTCTTCTTTATCTTGTCCCAAGCATGGGAACAATCTTGAGACCAAACAAATTTTTCATTATCTTTTAACAATTTATATAAAGGACCACATACTGTTGACATATCTGGTAGAAACCTTCTATAAAAATTAACCATTCCCAACAGTGACTGCAGTTCCTTTACGTTTGTGGGTTGCCTTAGGTAGTTTATTTCTTTAACCTTCTGAGAATCCATATGTAATCCCTTTTTATCAATAACATGTCCTAAGTATCTTATACGTTGACACAAAAATTCACATTTGAGTTTAGATAATTTAAAACCAGCGTTAGACAAAACGGAAAAAACCTTTTCCAAAGTTTCTAAGTGCGACATTCTATCTGGTGCCGTAATCAAAATATCATCAAGAAACACTACTACTCCTTTAATTTTCATTAAAAGTGAGTCCATAATTTTTTGAAAAATGGCTGGGGCCGAAGCCAATCCGTAAATTAAACGGGTATATTGAAATAAGCCTTTTGAAGTCGAGATAGTAGTGAACTTACGAGAAGCTTCATCCAATTCTATCTGCTGATAAGCAGTACTCAAATCTAACTTTGTAAATTCTTGACCCCCTTGAAGCTTTGCAAACATTTCCTCAATGCGGGGTAAAGGATACCTTTCTATGTATAATTGTGGATTCAGAGTTACCTTAAAATCTGCGCAAATTCGGACACTGCCATCATTTTTCAATATCGGCACTATGGGAGTACCCCACTCGCTATGATCAACAGGTTCCAAAACATTAAGTGCCACTAACTTTTCGATCTCTTTTTCTACCGTATCTTTCATCGCAAATGGGAGTGGCCTCGGGCGAAAAAACTTGGGACTTGAATCCTCTTTTATACGCAATGTAGCTTTATAGTTTTTAAATAAGCCAAGTGAACCATCAAAAAGAGCTTTGTATTTTTCTAAAATAGTATCTAAGTCTGGGCCAGTCGAATTTTGTGCCGTGTAATTTAAATTGGCCAGTTTGATATCGAAAGAATTTAAAAAATTTCTACCGAGAAGCGGTGGACCACCAGACTTAATAATCAAAAACGGAATCGTCCTATTAATATTATTAAAACGCACATTTATATTACATGTACCGATGTGATGGATAGTCGCACCATTATAAGCCTTTAACAAAGTTTTTTTCTCATACAATCTGTAGTTAAAGAAAAAGCTTTTATAAGTGTTTTCAGAAATTACATTATTTTCAGAACCTGTATCTAATTCCATAAAAAACGGTTGATCATGAATAAAAACCTTTACTTTAATCGGCTCATCTTTACTACTACTTATGGCAAACAAACTAACCTCAGTATTGTCACAATAATTTATCTGTTGAACATTACACATTTTCTTCAGATGGCCTCGTTGTTTGCATTTATTACATTTATAGTGCTTAAACTTACAATTTTCTGCTTTGTGGTTTGAATACCCACAAACTTTACACTGCTGCTGTTGCTGCTCAGCTCTGTCCTTTTGCTGTTTACGTTGGCTGCTCTGCCTCTGTTCACATGACTGCGGCCCCTTACCACGTTGTTTTTTATTAAAGTAGTTCAGAGGTTCGTTTTTAACCTCACTTACGGCATGCTGTTCCTGAATATAAGCTGCGACATTTGCGATTTCTACCACACGTTGAAACGTCACCGTACTTGCTTCTAAAAATATTTTATCACGGCTTGGACCCTTTTCCAGCCCCATAACGAATTTATCACGGATCGCAGTCTCCAGATGTTCACCAAACTCACACTTTGTAGCCAACGCTCTTACTCTCACCGCCCAATCGTTCACTGATTCGGTTGGTGTCTTAGCAGCACTGTAAAATTTAAACCGCTCTGCAAATGCCGATGATGGTGGTTTGAAATGCGATTTCATCGCACCAATGCAATTTTCCAAAGTTGTGCAGCTAGCATCAATTTGAGCTGGACTCAGCAGATTCTCCAGTAGCGTATAGGCGTCCTGCGACAACGACGTCAGCATTATGGCTTTTTTTCTAACACCATCAGTTATTCCATTCGCAATGAAAAACTGGAACAATTGCTTCTGATTCCTTTCTGGATCGAAAAACGGAACATTGATTTGAGCACTCCAATTTGGTGGTGAAGCCACATTTGCATTTTGCTGACCACTTAGCGACATTTCTTGTTAAAAATTTGTTACAAAAATCTTTTTTTTATGTATTTATTATTTTTCTCGTCGCCAAATTTGTTACGTCTTTATTCCACGCAAATTCGTAGATGAATATGAAAACACATGTAACTTTATTGACTTCAGAATACAAAGTGATTTTATTTATTCTCTTATTCTTAACATTCAAATTGGGATAATTACATTAATATAAGGAGTTGCCAATTAGGTTTTTTATTTTTTAATTCATTTAACCCTTCAATACACTACAATATTAAAAATTAAATGGTGTCCCCATACAACAGACATGTTTTTTACATGTATTATGAACCGTAACGGGCACCAAATTAAAATTTTAAAAAATTGCGTGTCGGTATAGCTCCCAACAGCAAAAATTGAGAAAAAAATAAATTTAAAATTTAAAGGGTGTCTCCATAGGTGACGTAATTTGACCTATTTGAGCCTATCTTTTGAACCGTTATAGGCAAAACCTTGAAAATTTGACAGAATGTAGATTACTCTGACTGTTATAATAAAATGTATAAATATTCAAAATTTTAAAGGGTGCTCCAATAGTTCATTTAATTTGATGTATATGGCCATACTTTTGAGCAGTTGTACACAGACCGCTGAAATTTACAAAGAACCTGTATTGCTAAGTCCGCTATAACAAAAAGTATAAAATTTGAATTTGGAAATAAAAGGGTGTCCCAATAGTTAATGTAATTCTATGTATGTGGCCAAGCTTTTGAAATTTACAAGGAACCTGTATTGCAAAGTGCACTATAGCAAGTATACAATTTGAATTTAGAAACTAGAGGGTGTCCCCATAAATTATGTAATTTGATCTATATGACCCTATCTTTTGAACCGTTAAACACAAACACTTGAAAATTAGGCAGAATAACTACCTAACCTTCTCTGGTATGATATCAAGTATAAATATTTGGAATTATAATGTAAAGGGTGTCCCAATAGTTCATGTAATTTGATATATATGGTTAAACTTTTTAACCGTTATATACAGATAGTTGAAATTTACAAAGAATCATTGTGGCCAAGTCCTCTATAACAACAGGTCTTTAATTTAAAATTGTAAATGAAAGAGTGTCCCAATAGGTGATGTTATTTGATCTATGTGACCCTATCTTTGAAACCGTTATAGTCAGGGGCATGAATGGTGTCCCCATAAAAGACGGATGCTGGTGAAATTAGCTTACATTACAGTAATGCTTGACATTCACATAGTCTTTACTTTTTTCCGCTAATTTTGGAGCATCTATTTTTTGGTTTAAATCTAATCCTTAAAGATTACTTCTTACATTTTTAGTTTATAATTGCTGCCCCTCTATCTGTTTTGAAGTCGGTTTTTTTTTTTTTGCAAAAATTATTTCATTAAATTTCATTATAAACAATACCATGAACGAAATTAAGCACAAAGATATAAAAAACTATTTTATTATATGTATAAATAATCAATATTTCTCTGTAAGATATTGAGACCACAAAGGGTATTAGTGCAATCTATTTTTTATTGTCTTAGTAGGACAAAATATATGTCAAGAATAACGTAACCAAAAAACTACATTCTAGACAACATCAAACATTTCTGATTGCTATTTAAATTTGAACTAATTTCTATAATATTTTCAAAATTGTCACTTATAGTCCTTGGGCTTCAATTTCAAATATGCTGACTAAATCGACAATTTTTAATTTGTAATTGTTCGTTTTTTTTTTTTTTTTTTTAAATGATTTACACAACAGGGCTGATAATCTCCTATTATCTTTATACTTTTGTGGTAGGGGATTTTAAAAGCTGCAATTTTCTTTTTACAGAAAGAAGCATTAAACTATCAAATGCAGACTCTACCTGGTACAAAGTAAAATTTTGTTTCAGGTAACCATAACAACGTAGTTTTAAAAGATATTGTTATTATTATTAAATATATAATATTATTTTTCTGTTAGCCGAGATAACAACATCGTAAATTATTATCATAATTAGTTAATAAAAATATAATAAAATATGATCATAATGTAATAAATTGTATTATATTATGATCAAATATAAACCTTATATACTTAAATTAAATGATAATAATATGATTAAAAATTATGTAATATGATTATCATTTGTACAAAATATTTTTTTAACTTAGAAAGCACAAAACGAACTTAAGCCTTACTTCAAAAATTCATTTGAATGTTTATTAATTAAGAATAAAAAAAACGTTCACATATTTTTAATATTTTGAAATACAAACCAACAAAATCAGCTTCTGATGATCTGAAAAAAAAAGTTATTCACATAAAACACATATGTTGTTACAGCGAACATAATATGGTTCTTTTGACCATATAATAAACATGTTTTTTTGCATACAGAACCTAACAAAAAAATTATTTTTTTCTTCTAAATTAATAAAAAAAAATGTTTTTCTCGATGCACTTACGTCGAACCAATTATTCTCTTTTCCTACGCTTACTACAACCGATATTTTTTTGTTAACATCAAAAAGCTAAAGATGTCCTTTAATCATGGACTTAAGAGAGTACTAAGTAGTATTTTCCATCGATGTGCAAAATCATTCATCTTCTGCTAAATGTGGTAATTTTCCCGTATTTTTCACCGATTTTGACCAAACTTTATATACATGCTCTATGGGGCGTGAGGAGTGTTTCTATGTAGTTTGAAGTTCGTCCGACAGATGGCGCAATATTTAGTTTTTTGTGTTTTTGCACCGTAACTCAAAAACTACTGCACTATGATGTGTTTCGTTGAAGGCGTTGGGTCCGTAATCAGCGTTCAATGTCGTTAATTAGCCCGATATAAAAAATAAAAAAATACACTGTGTGCGTTATTCCAATTTTGATTTTTGAATAAAATATTTTTTTCTGTTATAAATAACTAAAAACACTGTTTACGTCAGAACAATGAAGATTTTCCATCCCTTTTTCATCGTTGAGAGTGATGCCAAAGTTTGTGGAGTTTTTTGACGTCTATCTTCAATTGCCGCTTATTCTTCTTCCTTGGTTTCATATACTTTTCTATCATAGTGGAAGTCGCGCCTATAAAATTAATTAAATTGTATTATTATTAATAATTATTTGCGCCATATCGTTGGCATTAGTTTTAAATTGTAATTGCTCAAGTTCAATTTTTGATCTAATCAAGTTTTCGTTGTCGCTCGCGCCAAATTGGGTGATGCCAAATTATAGTTGAAAGGATCTGACGTCTAAGAGGCGCTGCTGTTCTTCTTGTTTTCTTTAGTTTAATTTTTCGTTGATAAGTTGTTTTAGATACTTACATAGTTTTTGATCGTTCGAAAATAAGTATAAAAAATATTGTTTGTAGTAGAAGTCGCGATTTTATAAAATTATAGTTTTTAAATCTTTTCTTTCTTTTGCGCCATATCGTTGGACAATAAGAAAGAAATATTGTTTTCGTTGTTAGAGTCGCGCATTTTAACTTTTTGCTATTTAATATAATTTGAACTTTGTACTTAAATTGCTAATATCAATATCGTTCGTTTCTTTTTTTAACATGAATTTAACTTAAACTCTAAGTAAAATAAATTGTGGAAAAGCATGTAAATAAATAAAAGGAAAGTAATTATTCGTATTCGTTTTTAAAAACAAATACAATTTAACCTGTGTTTTATTATCTTTTTTTTCTTGATAAGCTATTCGTGCTTGCTACTGGGAAATCCATTTTGCTGAGGAAGCTGTCTCGAGCCACCCTCATTAAAACAAACACTGATTTTGATTTTCTTCGAGAGGCAGTTCAAAATAAAAGAACAATTTGGGGCCAACAACGCGGATTGGGCCCAGCTAGTAATTATATAAAATATAAATCTGGCAATAAGTCTCATATTTCGAAATATAAAGCAATTGACAAACTAAGCATCGTTACAATCACCTTATCAACATGGTTTTAGAAAGGGTTGATCAACCACAACTAAAATTCTTCTTTTAACAACTTTAATCAATAGTGTATTTATATAAAAGAAACAAACCGATGCTGTTTATACAGACTTTTATTTATTATTTTAATGTAAGGTATATAACAAAGCAAACCATTGGTCCTTTTTCAAAACCCTTCGGCTTTCTTAGGCAACTGAAATGTAATTTACGGCTACCTTATATTCAGAGAGTCATGTGCTACAACCAGCCTTTAATCTTGACTTGATTTCAGACTGTCGACTGGTAACTGTCAGCCTTCTTTCTCGTTACGCAGTTATACAGAATTAAGTAAAGCGTTTGAGAAAGATAACCCTCAACCGCTAACTAACTAAATTTGATTTATTAGTTGTAACTCGTTGAAGTTTAAGCTGAATGAGATCATATTTTGGGCAAAAAGCAAAAAATTCGATTCCACAATAGTGCTTCTAAAGCAAGAGCCCCCACGCAAACCGCTAAAGATCTGTGAGCACATACACAAACTCAACGAGAATCTCACAAAGAGAACAAAACATGTAAACATTTTCAATCAGTAGCATACCAGCTTTGACCAAGGTAGGTTGTGTTACTTTGCTAAGTATTTAGCAAACCAATGCATTTTCATTTTAACCACTTTTTTTGGTTGGGGGCCTTTGTTCTAAAGACATGTAGTATTCCTCAAAATGATCTTACTAACTTATTTTTAAGATGTAATTTCAACTTGATGGAGCTGAATTAAAAAAATATAAATGCATGTGTTTTTCCAATAATAATTATATTTCAGCTAACTATTCTTTGGGAAGCCATCAATTGGAGTTGGTTGATTCGTTTGTTGAACTTGGAATTCGGCTAGATCCCAAATTAAATTTAGTTTCTCTTATAAATATGGTTGTAAACAAAGCTAGAAATACTTTTGCCTTTATAAAACGTTGGGCTCAAGAGTTAGTTTGCTGACCCATACATTAGCAAGCAACTCTACATGTCGCTAATTCGACCTATTTTAGAATATGGATCAGTTATATATTAAAACATTGATAATGTTCGCGTTGAGTCTGTTCCAAAATAATTATTACTATTCTGTTTATGTGACTTTCATTAAAATTACGCTACAAATGTTCCCTCTTATTTAAAAGTCGTCGTATAATTTGGAATGTTTCTTTTATGATGAACATTATCAAGGGTAATATTAGATGTAATTTCCTATTAAATTCTGTTAATTTAAATATTTCTTGTCATAGTACACATCATCATAATTCTATTTTCATTAAATTGTGTAGAGCTAAGTACTATTTTCCCGGCCATTATACGAGGTTATATCGTATATATAATTGTTTTTTTTTTTCTTTTCAATTCATAATTAATATATATAATTGTTAATTCATTGTTAATATTGTTTATTAATTATATTGTTTAATTAATTTTTAGAATATTATTACTAGTTTGTAAGAATTATATCATAATAATAAATAAATATTAAAACCCCAAAAAATCTTTCATTAAATTAAGATAAAATAAATTCATAATGGCGAACAATTTAATAAAAATTCATTTCTCTATTTGTAGCCACCAAACACACTAAACATCAGAAGTTAAGTTCTGCAACTTCTGCCCTCGTACACACTCTGTTATTATACGTATCACCATGATTTTTATATTTTTTTTTTTTGCTGCTGCTGTTGTTGTTATTGCAGCAAACAAACATCGGAAATAAGAATGAAAAATTTGCTATAGGGCTGTTAGGCTTTGAAACATTTTAATAAATCATAAGCTTTCATTTTGCTAGACGCTGATGATGTTGCTGTTTTTTTAATACCACCCACTTATACACAGCTACACAAACTAATACTAACACCAGTAAATCGAGTCCATATACACAAAAGATTCATTTTCCCTAGAACATAGTTGTAAGCAACTGACAGTTATACTCTACGTATACGTAATATGATTCTCAAATGAAAAAAAAAACATTGTGTGAATTTAAAATTCTCACTGACACTGCAAAAATTCCTATAGTTCCAGTGTGGAACAAAGGGCCACAATTGCCACAAAGCAATCTATCGTGTGCTTTGAGCATCACTTCCGGCCAAGTTGCTCCTACTAAGCCTGCTTCCGCTTCTATTTGTCTCCTCCATGTATTAGCAGGTCTGCCTCCTGCTACCTTGAGGATTCCACGATATTGCCATTTTTGCTACGTCGTCGTTTTGTCTCCTTAGGATATGGCCAATCCACTTCCATTTCCTCTCCACTAGTTGGACACGGATGGGAATCTCCGCTGTTCTTGTCCATAATTCTGTATTTGATATTACGTTGGGCCAAAAAAATCCTTATTATTTTTCGCAGAGACCGGTTTATGAACACCTGTAGAGCCTGTAAATCGTTCGCCGAGGTGTTCCATGACTCAGAACCATATAGAT
Organism: Phasia obesa; assembly: GCA_949628195.1. Taxonomy (NCBI): domain Eukaryota; kingdom Metazoa; phylum Arthropoda; class Insecta; order Diptera; family Tachinidae; genus Phasia; species Phasia obesa. The sequence continues at coordinate 117,005,285 of OX451219.1, read as the reverse complement.
TTGTGTAGATTTCCACATCTTTCGTAGCGCTCCGCAAGCTTGGTTGGCCTTGTTGATCCCATTTGTAATATCTTCACTATACTTAAGTATATGGAATTAAACTTAATAAATGAAAATGTCTTCTATTTTTATACAATTTCTCTCCATGCATTTCTGTTAAAAAAAACATAAACTTTCCTGTAAGCACTTGCATTTTTCTCCTACTGTCGTATAATTATTATTATTTTTTTTTTTTTTTTTTTTGGATGCCTAGAATTTTTCATTTAGCTTGAAATGTTATGACAGCGAAAATCCCATCATTTTAGTTGAGATTTTTCATTTAATAGTTGTGTTTGTATTTGGCCATTGTAAAATTTGATTTTTTTTTGGAATTTTATATAAAATATAATATAAAAAAGGAAAAACTACAGATATTAATATACATTTTGGCTTATTTGGTGTAACAGTATTTGGTTTTTTATTGCCTAAAAAATGATTACAATGGAGAAAAAAGATATATAGTTTTAGAAAAAAAATTAAAGTTCAATACGCCTGAGCGATGTAATATAAAAAATGGAAATATATTTAGAAAAAAATAGTCATAGTTTATTCCTCGTCTAGTCATCGTTATTAGTGGTCAATAGAAAATTATAATCTAATCATGGTCTAGAAAAAGTCTTGCAATAAACTAGCTATAATCAAGTAATCTTTTGAAAGTTATGTCTTATGATAGTTATTCCTTAAGGGGTCCCTTCTCAACCCACTTCCACCCTCAACGATTATAGGCAAACAAATTGTAATTATGGAAACCTTCTTTTCATTGAGTCACATGCTGCCACTAGGTTTTATTCTTGACTTTAATAATTTCAGACTGTCATCTGGTAATTATCGACCTTCTTCTTCATCACGAAGTCTATAGTAATTGCTAGCTTTTATTTAAGGCTCAGGTCCCCATGGCATCCACATTTAACAAGATGCTACCAGTGTTCCTAAGTGTTATGCTAGCCAGTGCTGGACATTCACTGGCAGCGTGCGCTGTTGTCTCAGCCTCCTCCTCCAGTCACAGTCTGCAAGTTTCATCTTGACTAAATGATATTTGAAGTTTCTATGACCTGTCACCAGCACAGTATACAGATTCTGTTCTTACTGGCCGTTCTGCTTGTGGACTCTTTAAGCATTATTCGAGCTTGCCTACAGGTATTAGCCTCCCTCGGCCTTTAAAGAGTTCACCCATTGTATGGCCTTCGCTCGCATTATGCCATTACCCATCGCTACTCTGGGTTGAAATCCACAGAAATACACAGCATATCTCCCTTTTGTTAGTTATTGTACTGCTTCACTCCCTATGTATCCGTCAACCCACACCAATGGTACCTCATTATCCGAGGCACATCTGTTAAGTTGTTAAACCGATTCCAGCACTAGTTTGGAGTACACGCTCACCTGACTCTTCCGTTTTGTAACCGTCTGGTTGTCAAGTGCAATGAAAACCTTTTTTCCATTCACCCTACATTCCAGCAGGAGATCCAACGCATGTGGCATCCCAAGAAATGCTGCTTGGAAAAGGAAGACTTACCCCTCAAGCGCAGACTATAGGATAGGTTCAACTCAGCTGAGTATACACCTGCTCCTGCTCTACCGTCTGTAATAGAACAGGCAAAAAAAAATTTTGCTGAGGGCATTCTTCCTACTACATTTAACTGATAGTGTAGTAATTTTTAAGTTACAGAGTCAAGTCTCATCATAATCTGACAATAGTATAATCAATTCATAGTATGAAAATATACTACATTATAGGAGTAGTCTGTTCGTAGTTAGTTAAAATCTAGTCATAGGTTTGTCATAGTGTTGAGATAGCAAAGTCATAGCTTTTTATAATTTTGTCATATTCTTACTGAAGTCATGGTGTCATTACTGTATTCAGAGCCTAGTCATATTCTAGTCAAAATCTGGCCTTACTCAAAATTTAGTTTAGCAAAAGGCCTGCCATATTCAACAGAAAGACTAGTCATAGTATAGTCTGCTCTTAGTTTAATCATATTCTACACATAGTCTAGTCACATAGTTCAACTATAGACCAGCAATTTTCTGGTCATAGCCTCTTTGGGTTAGCTTCTGAGCTAAGTAGTAATAAAATCTTCGACTGTCCATAATTTAGTCTTAGGCTGATCTAATTGTATCTTCTAACTTTTCTCACTAAAAGTTCTGTTTGCCCCTATAGTCTTCATAAAATATATTTTCTTTGCGCGTATAAAAATACTCCGTCTTCTTATATTTTTTTGTACAAGTGCTTTAATTTATCAAAATTTTACTTATTTATATTTTGTATTTTCTTAAATAAAATTTATGATCATTTTATGTCATCATATATAAATTGAATCTTTATAAATTCTTCGCATTACTTAAGAATATTCGGTTGCAAGATAATTGTTTTTCTCCATTGCATTATGACGTGAGGTCACGCTGGTTTGACTCAATTATAACTTTTCATTGGCTGGACATTTTAAAAAGCCAAGAAATGACTATATCTTTTTTGTTTTTGTCAAAAAGTTACAAATTGTGGCAAATGGCAAATTCATGTCATTTTCTCGGTTACAGTTGTGTGTTTATAATTGACACAAATAAAACACAAAAAAAAAAACTAACAAATGATATTGTTGTAACATCATCGTTGTTGTAATGTTTTTGGGTCAAAGCTTTAAAATTTGGTTTGTGCAAAACTGGAGCAAAAGTAAGTGGCTGGTTTAAAAAAATTAATTAGAAAGTTAGAGACAGGGATATTGAACGAAAACAGTAAGAAATACGGGACTTTTAACCGAAATTCTTTTTTTTTTAATTTGATTTCTAGATCATATTTGTAGCATCAATTCAGTTTTAAAAAAATATATAATTTTTAAGGTTCAGTACCCAAAAGCTAAAAACGCAAATAAGGCTCTAAAGTTAGTAAGACCGGCTGTCCATGCAATAGAAAAAATTGGTCAATTTAGGCATCCTACTTATGTTTCTTTTAACAAAGAGTTAAATACTGTATTGCGTGTTGATCAAGTAATTTTACTAAAGCACTTTAAAATTGTTAATCATATATATTTCTTTTAAAGACACACACAACATACAAATTTTTTTTTTGCTTTATTGCAGAAAACACCCAAAGACGGGAATCGAAACCGCAACCCCCAGCCTGATAGACTAGCGTGCTACCAATCAGTCTATAGAGAAGATAACGCCACAAAAATCCAAGCGAAACATGAAAATATTTTCAAAAGTTATATATTTCGAGTTTTTCATTAAAGCCTGTTTTCAAATATAATTGCTTATGCCATCCGAAATTCAGAAATAAATGATAATTCAATGTTTATTCTACTTATACGACGAGTTCTCTGTAAAAATAAATTAGTCAAGTGCGAGTCAGTCTCACACACGTTATAAATGCCATAGTAATACACATCCTGTAAAAATTTCAAGAGTCTACCTATAATAGTTAAGAAATTAGGCCACATCATTGCACATAACGTCACTGACGGAACACCCTTTAATCTTCACTATTTGCTATAGAGGCCGTAGTAACATAGTATCTGTGAAAATTTCAAGATTCTAAATATTATGGATTAAAAATTAGATTATATTCAAATCACGTCACTTTCGGAACACCCTTTAATTTCTGATTTAATTTTGTATACTTGTTTATAAAGCGAACATAGTTTTAATTAATGTGTGCAAGTTTTCACTTTCGGTGAAAATTTCAAGAGTCTACCTATATGGCTCAAAACTTAGGGCATATACATGTCACAATGGGACCAAAAGGACCCAAGTGAGTCGGTTTCTCCTCTACACGGAGCGACCCGTGCAACCTAGGGCATATACATGGAAATCACGTCACTATCGGAACACCCTTAAATTTTTAGATTTTTTTTTTATACTTATATAGCGAACTATAATAAGTTTTAATTATTAATTGTTAATTTTAAATGTATGCCTCCCACAGTTCAATAAACACATATACGTGAATAACACATCTCTATCGAAACACCCTATCAGTTGTAGTATTTGTTGCTATAGCGACAACAGTTATACACAAGAGTCTACTTTTTACGGTTCCAGAGATAAAAGGCGCCGACAGACGGGCAGACATTGTAGCGAAAACAATAGGGCTTCGTTTTTACCCTTTGGGTACCAAAGCCCTACAAAACACACAAATTAAAAAATTTACATGAAGCAAAAGAAATGTTTCTGCAAAAATGTACTTACTATTCCTGAAAAGGTGTCACAAATTATATATATTTTTTTTTTTACCTAAAACCACATCAAAAAAATACAGTTTATGAAAAATGCACTGATTTGAAAGATTATCTCCATTACATTCTAAAAGATTCAAACAAACCAACACAGAGGGTTTGAAAAAAAAAACAACAGAAAAAATGTTGGTCACTTGCTTATATTGCACTCGTCGTATTGTGTAAATTGTGTGAATGTTCGAACGAATGAATTAATGAATGAGTTTTACCACTTGGATTTCACGCTGTTCTTTTGTCGTGGAAATCAGGTTTTTCTATTTTTTTTTTCTGTATTTTTTTGCACCTTTTTTTAAAGTTTCACCATTGTTATCGTGTATTAAAACAACTAGTGTAAATACTTGCACTCTTGTGTGTGTGTGAGTGTGTGTTCAGTTTTTTAATTAAAAATTTATTTTGATTTCCACGAACAAGAGAGCGCACTAAAAATGCTTGTAAAGAATAAAACAAAAAAACTTAAACATTTTTTGTTTCCGTTTTATTGCATAGAATTTCGGTGTTAAATGGTAGCTGGAACACACACACTCACAAATACACATTTACACTTGCACATGTAGTTTTTTTTTTTAACAAATTTTGATCAGACTTTATTGTTGAGTAAAATGTTCAATATAGTTTTCTGAATTTCTTTTAATGGTTTCTATTTTTTCGTTTATTTTTTTATAATATACACGTAAATTGAGTCACAGTTTAACTGTTATTACTTTTATAACTTGGCCATTTTAGATGCCGTGCCACACACAAGTAACTGTTATTATTGGCTATTGTAACAGTGATTAGATTAAGGACAACATGAATTTATTTCGAAAATTATTTTAGTTATTACTTGCACAGAAAACATTTATTGCTCCTATTAACAGTTTTAATTAGTTTCAAATACAACTTTAATTTAATTTTTAATTAATTCAATTATCTACTTAATTGAAATATTATTGAATTTATTCTTAATTAATTATATTATATTGAGTCAAGTAAAAAATTAATTAAATTTGTATCTGAAACTAATTAAAACTGTTAATAGGAGCAAAAATTTTTTTCTGTGTACAATCATTTGAGTAGGTTTCTACTGAAGTTAATTTAATTAAAAATGTTCTTATAATTCTATTTTTGATGTAAGTATATTTCTGAAAATTTTTATATCGAACTTTTACACTGCAAGAAAAATTCATCGTTAGATTAATGACACCATATCATCGGTATTATGACAGCAATGCTGTGACAAAAGTCATGAAAAATGTGAAATCTACCATCAATATGATGACAAGAGACGTCAAAAAGCTTTGTCACATTTTAGGTGTCCTATACGTAATGATTTCAGAGCCATCAACTTGGTGCCATATTTTTTATGTATGTCATTCATAGCTAATATATATATGTATAAAAAAAGCGCTCTAAAATTTACATTAGTATTTTAATTTAAATTTGAATTAAATCTGCAGGCCTCTTTAAAAAAATCGGAAAAGTGTACATAGAAAATGTATACGAGATCAAGACCTTTTATCTTCTTATTGATGACTCGTAGACGTTATAAGTGGTGTTAAGGTAAAAAATACGATAGTAAGGAGGTCCACTGACTGCAGACTTTTTATAGGCCGATAGTTTAGTCGCATTGGCCGAGGGATTAGTTGGAATGGAATCAGGAAGACATATAAATATTTTTTATCTGCCGAAAAAATTTGAATAAAGAGAAGCAATGGAAATTGGGAACAGATATTTTTTTTCTAACTTAGTGTTAAAAGAAATAAAAAAAAAAAAATAGCAAAATTATATTAATCTATTCTCTTTAACATGGAAAAAAATTAAAGCTTTAAATCTCCATAGAAAATATTTATATGTGCAAAAGTTTTATTTAATAGATATACATATTATTTCAGTTACAAAATAAAAGTTTTATATATACTAATAAGAGGTTTTGTTACTCTTATGTATAACCAATTTGACAACACGGGTCATTGACTCCACTAGCTTTTTCAGGACAGACACATCAATATTGACCCATTCAACCAATATGTCCTTTCTTAGCTGTTTCCAGCTGTCATATAGCTTCAAGATGTATGAATTTTGGCAAAAGGTATTCACCATAGATTCTCAATGGGATAGAGGTCTGTTCTTAAAGCAGAACACTTGAGCAAATTAATTTGTCGAATATTAAAAAAACGCCTTTATCTTCTTCACCATTCTAAGCGACAAAGGATGTATTCCAAACCATCAATTCGGCTTCAGGAAAAAACATAGTACGATCGAACAAACTCACAGGTTAGTCAATGTTGTTAAGAAGACATTGGAAGAGAGAAAATACTGCTCTGCGCTTTTTATCGACGTTTCTCAAGCATTCGATAAGGTATGGCATGAAGGCCTAATATATAAGCTAAAACTGAATTTGCCCGTAAACTTATATAAGCTGCTAGATAGTTATTTAACCGAACAAAAATTTATTGTGAAAGAAGGAGATTTTTTGAGCTCACCCCAGCCAATCGAAGCCGGAGTTCCCCAAGGTAGTATATTGGGGCCCTTTTTATACTTATTGTATACTTCAGACATGCCAACTAGTAACCGAGTTCACACATCGACATTTGCTGACGACACAGCTTTTTTGAGCATTCACGAAAGTCCCGAAGTAGCATCACGATATTTACAAGACCACATATCCAATTTAGAAAAATGGTTGAAGAAATGGAGAATAAAAGTGAATGAACAAAAATGTACTCACATAACCTTCACACTGCGTACAGCATCTTGCCCCCCTATTCGGATAAATAACCAAAAGATACCTCAGCTTTCAGACGTCAAATATCTCGGCATACATCTTGACCGGCGCCTTACATGGAAACGGCACATAGAAACAAAGTTAACACAAATGAAGTTGAAAGCAGTCCCACTAAAATGGCTAATTGGCAGAAATTCTACTCTAGCTTTAGACTGCAAACTTTTATTATACAAGTCAATTCTAAAACCAATATGGTGTTATGGCATTCAATTATGGGGCACTGCCTCAGCTACCAACGTAGAAAAAATTCAAAGGCGCCAAAATAAGATTCTACGTATTATTACATCTGCTCCCTGGTATATAAAAAATTCGAACATCCATAAAGATCTAAACGTGCCATCAGTTAAAACAGAAATAGCGAAACTTGCCATAAGGTATTTAAAGAAGCTTGAAACTCATCCGAATCCACTGACCCGTAACATACTAACTGAACCTGGTTACATTCGACTAAGAAGGAGGGACACTGCTTCTCTCATCCGTACATCAGAGGGATAACCCACAAATTACAGTAACCGTGAAACATACATTTTTTTGTCCAGCACTGGTTGGACTTAACAAGTATATTTTTAGACTTAAGATATGAGTAATTATTGATAGTTCAATTAAATTGAAGATACAATAAATAAAAATTGCGAAAAAAAAATCTTCTTCACCATGTGGATCGGTGCATTATCGTGCTGGAAAGTCCAGTTATCGCGTTATAAATCACCAGCAAAATCAAGGTGTTCGCTTTGTAACAAATCTATTTAGATTACTGCATTCAATTCCTAACACAAATTCCTAACACAAAGCGTATTTTGGGCTTCTTTCTTGATAAAAAATACCGCCTATACATTGAGTGATCCTGCACCATGAATTCGATTGTGGCATGCTTCCTGTGGGCGTCTTACGTCCATCTAATTTTTGTGGACACCATCTGGTCCGTCCAAATTAAACATTTTGTATCACTGAATATCACAGTTTCAAATTTATTTTCCTAAAATGTATACTTTTCGTAAAATACCATATGCGCAATTTTATGGCGTTGTTTTAGACATAGTTTAGGCACTCAATTAATGGTCTAAATATTGTCTTATTATTTGATGAACACGTTTTTTAGTCACATTTGGACCAAGTTCCACTCTTATTTGCTGACAACTCATGTGGCTATCAAGAGTGCATATCCGGTCGCTACTTGTATTAATACCGTAGTCATCTGGATTTTTCAGAAATTTTTTTCCGTGTTACGGTTTCTCTTTATAGAAGCAGCAATTGGACCAATTTTTTTTTGCCGGATTGACTCGTTCCCTTGATTAATTCACTTTCTTCATCTGTTAATTCAGTTTCACGTGGAATTTTCCTAAAAATTCCAAAAATATGATTTGTTTTTCATATTTTCCATTTGCTTATCCACTATTCTAACTTATGGAGCGACTTCTCCGCTTTATGTGTTAATACGTTGATTTGACACCAGTTGGAAGTCAAATAATTCATTTTTCACATATAAATATTTTACACGGGATTTTCGACATACTTGATTAAAAATAACGATATTACGAATGCGGTGCGAAGATAAACTTAACAGACAACAACAAAAGATAAAGAAATTATAAGAGAATGTGTATGCCAAAAACAACAACTCTACCGTTACTATAACATAAGGTCCAAAGAAAAGAAATTTTGCACATATTGTAATTATTTGACTCTCCATACTGATTAAGAAGCCGACCAAACTATCGGCCGATAAAAAGTCTGCTGCCTGCGGAGGCTCTAAATGTCCAAATAAATGAGGAAGCTATAGCTTCTTTCATTAACATATTGGCTACTATGCGTGTAACGTATTTTGCGGCAATGGGTTCCCAGCCATTTCCAGTTAACAATATAAAAATTATTCTTGATATATATGTAACCTTCTATTACAACGCCCTCCTTCACCGATATATATCAATTATTCATCGGCGAGGGTAATGTTCGCCAAATTTCTGGAGGTTATTTCCCTTAAAAAAAGATAACCCTGATTATTTGATTAAATATTAAAATCAACTTATCATTAAATTCATCTATATTTGTCATTTATTTAAAGTCTGTGTGTCATTGCATGGATGACAGTATTTTTATAACAAAATAACCAATATTTATGTATAACTTCATTTTAGCTTGGGATATAAAATGTTTAAACATATTTCCTTCCACATCACTGTCTGCTTGATGCAGTTATTGGCATTTTCAACTGCACACTAAATCTACCTTTTTTAGGGTTCCGTACACAAAGTGTAAAAACGAAACCCTATTGTTTTCACTACAATGTCTGTCCGTCTGTCCGTATGTCCGTCTGTCCGTCTGTCCGTCTGTCAGCGCCTTTTATCTCTGGAACCGTAATAGGTAGACTCTTGAAATTTTCACAGATGATGTATAGTTGTTGCCGCTATAGCAACAAATACTAAAACTTATAGGGTGTTCCAACAGAGAGGTGTTATTTACGAAAATGTGTTTATTTCTTGAACTGTAGGATGGATACACTTGAAATTTACAAACAGTTATTAAAACTTAGTTCACTATATAAACAAGTATAAAATAATAAAACTAAAAATTAAAGGGTGTTCTGATAGTGGTGTGAAATGCATGTATAAGGCATAAGTTTTGAACCATAATAGGTAGACTCTTGAAATTTTCACAGAAGGTGTATAGTGATGGCCGCTATAACAACAAAAATTAAAACTTATAGGGTGTTCCGATAGAGAGGTGTTATTCACGAATATGTGCTTATTTCTTGAACTGTAGGAGGAATTCACTAAAAATCTGCAAGCACTAAATTAAAATTAGTTCACTATATAAACAAGTCTGAAAAAAATAAACCTAAAAATTAAAGGGTGTTCCGATAGTGGAGTGATTTGCATGTATAAGGCCTACGTTTTGAACCATAATAGGTAGACTCTTGAAAATTTTACCAAAAGTGTATAACTGCGGCCACAATAGCAAAAAATACTAAAACGTAGGGTGTTCCAAAAGTGACGTGTTATTTACTTTTATGTCTTTTTTTTGAGCTGTAAGAGGAAACCACTTACAATTTGCAGACTGTAATTAAAACTATGTTTGTTTTATAAACAAGTATACAAAATTGAACTTAAATATTAAAGGGTGTTCCAATAGTGACGTGATTTGCATGTATATATCTTAAGTTTTGAATGAATAGGTGGAATTTTGAAATTTTTACAGGAGTTGTATAACTATGTCCACTATAACAAATAACAAAAATTAAAGGGTTTTCCGCCAGTGACGTGATTTGCATGTATAAAGCCTTATTTCTTGAACCGTAATAGGTAGACTCTTGAAATTTTGTACAGAAGATGTGTTGCCACGGCCGATATGACAATTACTAAAAATTAAAGGGTGTTCCGACAGTGGTATGTTTTTCACTTATAGTGACTTATTTTTTAATCGCAATAAGTAGATCTTTAGTATATTTATAGAAAGGAAGTTGCCATGGCCACTATAATAAATAATAAAATTAAAGGGTGTTCCGACAGTGACAAGATTTTATAAACCGTAATATAAAATCCGAAAGTAGATGTGTCACTTCGGCCGCTATAACAAATACTTAAAATTGAAGTGTGTCCATTAGTAACGTGTTTCTCACGAATATTACCTTATTTTTTTAACCGCAATAGGTAGGCTCCTGATATTTTAATAGAAAGTGTATTACCATGGCCGCTATAAAATCAATTACATATTAAAATTTAAAGGGTGTTCTAATTATGATGCAATTTTCGCGAATATTACTTTAATTTTAAAATTTAAGGGTGTCCCATAAGACATAAAGAAATAAACAACTGGAATTTTTAAATTATACTGAACATAGTACGGAACCCTACGTGTGTGAGTCTAACTCGCACTTGACTAATTTATTATGTTTAATTTTGTATATTTGTTTATAACGCGAAGATACTTTAAATTACTGGCTGAAAATTTGAAGTGGTTGCCTCCTATAGCTCAAGAAATAAAGACATAAATAAAGAAATAAGGACACAAATGACACGTTATAATAATTTTATGAAACGGATTTTATA
>OX451219.1:116876397-116994004 GCA_949628195.1 Phasia obesa | reverse complement strand
ACTTACGAAACTTTAAATACATAATGGCTAAATAATAAAAATTTTGTCAAGGCTAAAAGTGGTTTTACACGACGCGTATTTGTCATATGACTTCTCACTTTTTCATGTGTAAATGAACCTTTTCAAACATAACATGTGTACAATACATATGACATGTTTCATTTAGAACGTGTTCTATTTTGATGTGACAAAGCATCTGACATCCTGCAATGCCAACTTCATATTTTGCTATTATAGGTTTATTGTGGTGTCAAAAGCCCTAAAAACGTGGCAAAAGCACTAGGTTTTCATCTTTGCATCATCTGGGGTTGGCAATACAATACTGAAAAATTATATATTATAGGTTATGTCAGATGTAGTTACACATGTACATATGTACGTTTGGAAGCAAAAATTATAAACTGTATGTAAAATGGCTATTTTGACAAACACGTGAAATTACACATGGGTTATCAAACTGACAAGTCATATGACAAACACACGTCGTGTAAAACCAATTTAAAATGGTAAAACTAGGAGTTGGTGTCAACTTGAAGCTTCTCGGCTAAGATTCGGTTACTAAAACTACTGAATAGGGTTAATAGAAGTACATAAAATTAAAAATAGACTATAATGAAAGATAAAGAGAATTTTTCAAAAACTAAAATTTTCACTGCTAAACAGGTTAACTTCTGAATCGCCCTCGTACTTTCTTATGTTTCCTCTTTAGTAGCCTTAACAATACAAACAAAAAGAGCGAATGCATGTCCCATACATATGTAAAGTAGTTTCTTTCGTAAATAATCCTTAAAATTACATTTGTATTGAAGATAAAACAGAAACACATACGCTCAGACATGCTTACGAGCAAAAAGGAAGTGAATACAGTACCAAACTTAAATACATGCAAAATTTGTTTCCTTGCTGGATGAATAAAGAACTTGTTGTATTTGGATATGCTGATGTTGGCAAACATTCATATGTTTAAGCTGGAGATTGTGTGTGCGTGTGTGTGTTAATATACATATATGTATGTATAAGTGAGTGTATAAATATAAATTTAAGGAATATCTGCACACAATCGTAAACATAGTGGACAATGGACAGGATGTATAAAAGAAGAGGATACTTTAATATTCACACATCCTGTATCCTGATATAAACCAAACAAGTAACACATAAAATATACAATATAAGAATGTACTTATACAATTACATGCGCATACATTTGTATGTACGTTGTAGTTATTTGTATTTACATTTATATACAATACAATACGATATAATACAAAGAAGGTATTTACATTTGCAATATGTATAAGACTCATTTTGTTATAATTTGAGACATAATTTAAATATATACATATACACATACCAATTTATTAAAGGGTTGTTTCTTAAAAGTATCGACTTTGAAGTTGGGAACGAGGTCAACCATTTTAAGACCTGCCCAATAATATAATCGCACATACACATATAGCCTGATTTAACAACATGAGTATTTCTGAAAACTTATTTTCACGATTTATACCAGTTCTTTGAAAGGTATAGATAGGTATTAACTTTTGGAACACTAAAAGCGTTGTAATTCCCCTACAAAGTAAATTTTTAGTATCGCATTTCATTTATTACTTGGCTTATAGTCTTCAATATCTCCTATATAAGGTTTTCATTATCGCAGTTCTCTATGATAATGAAAACTTTAAAATATAAAACTGGAGTGGCCTACACTCAACTTTACCATACCCAATGGACACATATATTTTTTTGGATATATAACATAAAGAATATAAGTTCAAAGTATATTTAAATCGAATAATTAATTATTTTGGTTTGGGGTGTTAAGTAAACTGCCTATCGCCCCTTCCCGATTAAGCCCATACAGCTCTTCATCTGCATATAACAAAGGCACATACTTAATTTCAAAATGATATGTCATACGTTATGACCTGTAGAGCTTTTACAATATTTTAAAGTAAGTAAACTACCCCCTACCCCTTTCCGATTATGCCCAAAATGTACACAACTCTTCATCTCCATACCTCAAAGGCACATAATAATTTCGTTTTAATATGTCATACGTTATGACCTGTAAAGCGTTCACACAAGTTGCCGGTAAGAAAACTACCCCTTGCCCCCATCCCATTTATACCCAAAAACTATACAGCTTTTCATCTCCATATACCATATACCATACAAAACTTCATTTTGATATGTCAAACAGTATGACCTGTACAAATTCCTCAAAAATAGTGTCATACACACCCACCCACAGACATCATCACGAAAATAGCCAAAGTGGTTTCAGGGGACCTCAAAACGTATAAATCCGTCGAAATACCGACCTCGATCTTTACCTTATACTACGTATGGTAAAGTAATAAATAAGTACGTGGCTAATGTTGGATACGTGATAAAACCAGTAGTGTTGGCATAACACTTAAATTAAAAAATTATTATATGAAAAATTATATAACGATAATCTGCAAACTTTAAATCAGTTAAGTTGGTTGAATTTACTATTTTCCAGCTAGAGGTAAACGTGATACCAAAAACATCATATACACTCTCCATTCGATGATTAGAACCACTTAAATTTCCGTTTTTAGAAGAATATATCTCTTTAAATTTTTTAAGGTGGTGTGAAGTCCCACTTTAAGGTAACTTTTTATCATTGTGTAAGCTTCGTGCTTTAGGACCAGTACACGCATAGAAAAAACATGGTCGAGGTAACCATATTCTAAGACCAATATATTATGATTGAATTATATGGTTGTGGTCAAACCAAATTATTACTAATATTCTAATAATATTGTTGTGTTAGAACCATATTGTTGTCTAACTTAAAAATAACATTGTAAAATATTAAATTTTATTATTTTATATTTAGTGAGATATTTAATAACAAGAAAATACCTTTCTTTTGATATAAACATACTTTATAATAGAACACACAATAATTTATTAGTTTATTTTTTAAGCATTCGATATGGGCTATGACTTAATTCTTAATTATTATATTTTAAAATAATACCGTAAAATTAGATTTTAATAATTTAAGAAATCTAACCACAAAACTTAAAAAAACCAAACATTATTTGTTTATTTTTAGTCATAGTGTGGTTACATACGAGCAAACTTAACGTAACTTGTTTACTAATAATATATTATGGTTATAACTACAATATTATTTTGAAATACTAATAAAGCTTGGGTTGTGCTTTGAAAATTGTGTAGTTCAAAACAACCATGTTGCATTTTTTTAGTGTGGTAACCATTTAAGGATCAAATAGTAACAAAAACTTGTTTTGTCGTGACCATAGTAATGATTAAAACTACTATAAGTTGTTCATCGCAACTATGTATTGTTATATAGAATATACGATGCTTCTTGTGACCATACCATAACCATATTTTTTCTCTGCGTGTATTTTTAATATCTAAGTGTAGAGCATAGCCACTTATATACAATGACTGATTACTGATAAATCAACATTGCTGTCAACTACCATCTTTATAAGAGCGAAATGCGTAACTATGTTGTCATTTGACAACTGACGACCTTTTTTACAACTTCAATGAAAGTAAGGTAGCCGTAAATTATCAATAGGGTACCAGATATCATTCAGGAATCAAGGCGGTAGAAAAGGGACTTACAAACTTAGTGGTCTGCATCGGTATCCTCCCTTCAAAATATTATATTACAATATACATATATCGCACTTGATCAACAAGTGCGATATATGATATATGATCCCGGTTATCCCCGGGAGTTCCAATTGTCACTGCAGGAATATGGCAAATGCTTTGACGTGGTTCACTCGGGGAAAATAGGGGCACCAGACGCTAGGGTTCCTAGAGCTTAAATCTGGAAGAAAAGGTCTGTGTGTTAAAACATACGGGTCCTCTTCGAGGCCCGACCAGTGCCTAAAGGACTGGTACCACGGGAATCGGTGGCCCCACAGAGAGCCTATCCTCTCTGTGACCGGTTATTGGTGAGGTCCCCTTCGGGGATACACGTGGTGGTTGTGGTTTAAGATCGATTTATGTAGGTAAGGTGCAAGGTCGATCAAGTGTGCTGTTGCACTCTCAACAGACGGAGTTTGGATAGTCTCCAAACCCCTAAGCAAGAGGTTATAATGTGGATCTAGGCTTGCCTAGGAAAGGCTTGGCATATTATATAAATTGCTACTCATTGTGACTGTATCACACACAAAAAGCGATTGGTGGCAATCGTAAAGTGTTGTTATACTACACAATGGGGGCGCTAGTCTACGCCTAAGTTTCACTCGGTGGTAAGACCACCGTGAGGTTAGGCCGACTAGGCAGGTACTCACGTTAATCTTGTTCCACAATTGATCAACAAGAGGGTATTTACTCAAAATTTTTTCCAGAAATCAACTAACAACATCAATATCTATTTGCTGTAAAACTTTCAAAGTATTCTGATTACTCTTTCATCTCGAAACCCGCATATGATACAATTTTCGTGATGGTGTCTTGAGTACCTTTATATCAATAAAAAAGTATTTTTATTTGGCAATAATTAAAAAAAATAAATAAAAGAAAAACAGTGTAAATATATTTTTAAATGGAATTTGCTTACTATAATATGTTCGGATTTTTAAATTATCTTAAAATGTAATCACAAACAGTTTTTTATCTCTACTGAAAATTTAAAAATTTTTAGTTAATACCCTCTTGTTAATCCAGTGCGATATGTATATGCCACTGTATTTAAAATTAAGAAATTGGCACGATATTTGCATATAAGAATAACGGTTTACCCTGTTTGATAAAGCATAAAAAATTCACACAATTTTGAATCTCCTTAGTAGTTGTACAAAAAAAAAAACATATTTGTCATGCAAAAAATGTATAATTTTCTTGGAAAAATTATTATATACATACATACATTTGCATTTTATGGTACGTATTTAAATAAAAACAATGCTGCTGTGTTTGTTAAAAAATACTGTACCATAATATGCAAGTGTGTTGTGTTGTACGTACCTCTCCATTTTGTTTAAGATTAAGAAACGTCACTTAAGGATGTGCATAGATTTTAGTGATATATGGCTTGTTATATTGGAAACATGTTTTATTTATTTTTTATTTATTTACTAGCTATATCCTCCACGTCGTAGGCGTCCTGACAATATTTGGTTCGATTTTGCTTTGAAAGTAATCAACACCAAATTGTAAAATTGTACTTTTATAGTGCGCTTTAGTTATGGTTTATGTGTTTACTTTATGTAGAGGTATCCATCCCTGTTTAATTGCTTAGAATGGCTTTATATAAAATTCTAAAATTATTGTAGAGTTCTATATAAAGAGTTTAAACTATTTCGCTTTCAAAAATATAAGGTTTGCAATACCTTGAAATTGGTAAAATTGGGTACCTTCACGTTGTTAGTTATATGTACATATGTACGAGTATGTGCATCTCCATAACCACTTTTTATAATTTTGCGAGTATTATTGAAGCTAAACTTATATTCTTCATTTGAGGTAGGCGAGGTCTTGCACCAATTTTTCCAAAAATTCATCTATTCTTAACTAAGGCATTATGTGACAACTCATTCTATTTGTATGCCTTCGTTATATAGGAACGAAAAACTGTGGGACGGTTACGAATTACAGTTATTTCGAAACCTTAGAGTGTAACTACATCGAAAGGGAACTAATTTCAACCACCCTGATATGTTTTAATAGGTTGAAAAAAGTGAGATTTTTGGCAAAGTTGTAGCTAACATTTACGAACAAATTTTTTTAAGACACTCTCACATATCGTTGGCTCATTTTCATTTCCCTCTAACTTGACTGCACCTGTTTTTTTTCCTTACGGATTTTTTTTCAGTGAAAATAATTTTAAATCATCGCTAGGGTGCATCGGTGGACTAGTAAGTAATGTGCTAGTCTACCAGTTCGGACTTATGAGTTCGATTCCCCCCGAAGACTCTGAAATTTTTCACTACAAGTTGGCAGCAAGATTAAGAAGAAACTAGGATATAATCTGGGTACCTACAAATGGTTAACTGCGTTAATAAAAGTCACTGACTCTCAAGTATTATCTGGCCAGGTTAAAAATCGCGGTAAGACGATATTTGCAGACTGTGCTTGGAAAACGGCTAACATTAAAAAAGGTTTCGGCTTGTGGACAGACACTTATTACATGGAGATGCTGTGAAGACCTCGCCTTAGGCAAATATCCGCAATTGCCGTAGACTCTGTGATGAGGAAGAATGTTGAAATGTATCAGCCGCCTGTCTGAAATCACTACAGTCAAGAGTATAAAACTAGTGACATTACAAGATTCAATGAAAGTAAGCTATTCGTAAATTTCTAGTCGGTTACCAGAAATCATTGAGGAAGAAAGGGGGTCGAAAAGAAGGGACCCATGAAGTTAGTGATCTGCCTTGGTATCCCCCCTACAAAAAAAGAAACAATCGCTACAATTAGTTAAAAACTAGTCAGACTGCGATACATATAATTAGCTCAGGGTTTTAAAAATCAACAAGGAAGATTAAGAAAATTGATTAGTGTATTAAATGAACTAAAAAAATTAAATTATAACCCAATAAAATAGTTTTTGCATGGATCTTATATTTTAATTTCAACCTAAT
This sequence comes from Phasia obesa, assembly GCA_949628195.1. NCBI lineage: Eukaryota > Metazoa > Arthropoda > Insecta > Diptera > Tachinidae > Phasia > Phasia obesa. Next base: position 116,987,399 of record OX451219.1, on the reverse strand, counting down.
CGAACGATGCTTTGTAGTTCCTCTAGAAAAATATCAATTTTAATACGTGTCCATTCACACAGAAATGAGTCGCCTTCGTCATGATCATTTTCGACAGAAAATCGTAAAGCCAATAATAGCCATAGCACAGCATTATTATCATTATATTTCGCCGTTTATTAAGAAATTTATTGTTACAACGTCTTTCGCAGTTTATTCTTAATCTGACAAATTCTTTAATTATGGCATCTTTCAGTAGATGACACACTTAGGCCCACCCTATGTTTGTAACAATAATACCTTTTATATGGTAAACATACTATAAAAGGTAACTTGGCTAATACAATATCAACAACACAAATACATACATATATGTATGTATGTAAGTAAATCTAAGTTAAAACGAAAACTATCAAATAATACAATGGGTTTTCTTAATGTCTACTTTAATAGTTAAACAGTTTGTTTTTGTAAGATTGTATGCGTATGTTGTGTGTGTGAGTGCGTAAGTGAATTTCCCTTTAAGCATTTTGTGTTTGTTTTGTACCCTCATTATTACTGATGGCCAAAGGCATGCTGTTTTATATCCTTGGGCCGCCTAATGGGAAGTAGGTTAAATAAATTTTAATGATAAATTTATCTATTAACCGGACTTTAAATTTTACTTGCACATTGCCATACAATGTTTTATCATCGGATGTGATAATTGTTTAATGCAGTTCTACTCGTATGTTTTTGCATCACATCTTTTATATAATTAAATACTTTGCTTAGGGAAACTTAGCAATTGAAATTGCAGTGACCTGAAAGAAGTAAATTACTTTTGAATTTGGACATTTAGTTGCTTTAGGCTGTTCACAAATTTAAATGGTTTCCAAACTAAAAGATGATAAATTGATCTCAAAGTGTGGCACAAAAAAACAAGTAAGACTACTATATTCGGCCGTGTTGAATTTTCTATACCCTACACAGAATTAGGTACAAAATTGGTTTAATTTAAGAAACAAAGTCATTAAAAATGAACTGCGCACCACTAATCGGAAAAATCTCGTATACGGTATATGTATGTATATCGTTACCTGAAATTCCTAACCATGTAAAAATTTTCTTGTAAAAATTTTATAGAAACTTTTTCGTAGGTATTTTATAGACAATTTTTTTTTTAATTTTGTAAAAAGTTTAAGAAAATATTTTTTGTAAAAATTTTATAAAATATTTTTTTGTAAAAATTTTATAGAAATTTTTTTTGTAAAAATTTTATAGAAAATATTTTTTTGTATAAATTTTATAGAAAATTTGTTTGTGAAAATTTTACTGAAATTTTTTTGTCAAAATTTTACTGAAATTTTTTTGTCAAAATTTTGTAGAAAATTTTTTTGTCAAAATTTTATAGAAAATTTGTATGTCCAGATTTTATAGAAAATTTGTATGTCAAAATTTTACAGAAAATTTGTTTGTCAAAATTTTGTAGAAAATTTTTTTGTCAAAATTTTATACAAAATTTGTTTTTCAAAATTTTATAGAAAAATGTTTTGTCAAAATTTTATAAAAATTTTTTTTTTCAAAATTTAAAAAAATTTTTTTGTCAAAATTTTAAAGAAAATTTTTTTGTAAAAATTTTATAAAAAAAATTTTTTATCTAAATTTTATAGAATTTATTTTTGTAAAAATTAATTGAAAATTGTTCCTGTAAAAATTTTACAGAGAATTTTTTGTAGAGAAAATTGTTTTTGTAAAATTTTTACAGAAAATTATTTTTGTAAAAATTTTATGGAAAAATTTTTTTTTTAAATATTTTATAGAAAAATTGTTTGTAAAAAATTAATTGAACATTTTTTTTTAAATTTTATAGAATGTTTTTGGTAAGAATTTTTGTAACAATTTAAAACTTTTTAAAACTTATTGTAATTTTTTTTAAATTTTTTGTAAAAATTTTTTAAAAAGTTTTTTTGACATTTTTTAAAAAGTTTTTTTTAACATTTTTTGTAAAAATTTTATAAAAAGTTTTGTTATGTTTGTAAAAATTTTTTCGGAAATTTTTTTAATTTTGTATAAATTTTTTTATTTTAAATTTTTGGTAAAATTTTTATGTGAATTTTTTGGAACAATTTTAAATTTTTTTTTGTAAAAATTAAATCAAAGCAGAAAACCTTACCAACCTAGAAAAAAATAATCGTCCTTCGCAGGGGGTTATTGATCCGCCGCGATCTGTATGCACTCTTTGTGATCAAGCTGTCGCGGTCTAATATTTATTTAACCAAAAAAGGCAAAATATAATCATTGAAACCGAAAGAAAATAAAAGAAAAAAAAAAACTATGTGAAAAATATAGATGCGCTTGGTTTTTGGCACGCAACCTCCAATGGGTTAGATTGCTGAACTGCAATCCCAAAATTTTCGAAATTATGCCTGGTGGGCTTAAATATTCTGTACCTGTCTGGCGCCTTGGCAAATGACATTTCAACGTCAACTCGGACATTCGGACAACGTTTAATCAACTCTTATAAAGATCTAGAACATACGAATATATAATTTATGGGGTCGGAAATGAATAAAAACTTGAAATAGAATTTTTAATATTTTTGATAAATTTGTTAATACTTTTTTTTAGATGTAACACAAGTGAACGGGCTTTAAGGCATTGGAGTAAGGTGAATTTGATTTTCTTGGCAAATATCATTTATTTACAATTTTTATATATTTTTTCTTAATTTCGATAAAATTTATTTATTTATTTTTTCCATTTTTATATTCAATTGTCATTCACTTTGCACGAAAACCCACTGTTAATTTTCAATTATCACACAAATTTTATTATCACTTCTTATACTTATGTGCAACCAAAGAATCAAGCCATCATTTTGCTTAACAATTAATCATTTCTCGTGCTTAAACAAGGAATTTAAAAAAAGTATATAAAAACAACTACAACCACATTTTAATGCAATTATTATAAATGCATTTAAAACAAAAATGTGACAACAATCAACATTAAAAATAAATATGATTTATTAAAACAAAGAAGCCAGAATACAAAATAAAAAGAAATTAAAACACAAAGAAACGAAAAGAAAACCAAACAGTCCTTAGCCATTGTTGGCAGGATAATTAAAAGAACAAAGAAGGATAAAAATAAAGCATGCCGACAATAAATGCTGGTTGCTTGAAACAGCAATGAAAATGCATTAAACTTAAGTACAGATTAAAAGAAGATTAAATTAACAAACGATAAGTAAACGAGAGCTTTCAGAACATATTACTTAATGGAAAGAAGGGTAATTGAAAGAGGAATTAATGAGTGAGTAGGATGTACCAATATAAACGTCACATACAGGCGTTACCCTGAAATGAAAGTTTTTAATTATAAAAAACTAATGGTTTAGTAGATTTTTAAAGACAACTATATTCTTATGCCCATATACTTAAAGTATACTTTATGACAAGTTTTGTGTGGAAATTTGTCATACATTTTTTTTAAATACGGGCGCCCAACGGACCATTTCACAGGAAGGCGGTGAAAAATCCACAACTTTTGATTGGATTAGAATTTTTATACCCGGGTTTGTTCTGTTTTGGTAAAAATCGACCGATAAGAAACAAAGTTGTGGAGGGTTTAAAATACAGTTTAATTTTTATTCGAATTTTATTATGAAAGTGAAGTGATAAAGGGTACTAAAAATAGGTTTTTTATGTCTTAGATATTCAATGACACTTAAAACTAATACTTAGTAATAACTTACCACAGATGGTATCTGTGCTCCTATCGGGTATAAACTTTTACTTTATAATTTAAAAAAAAGCTTTCAATTATAAATTAAAAGCTTTCACCCGTCTTCTTAAAAAATATGTAAAGGTATTTTTATTTAGCCCACAATCATTTTCGATACGATTTTTATATTTATTACTCTAATATTGAGGCACGTGTTGCTTTTATTTGCTCGGTCAGCCAAAAGTAATAGGACCCAGCACTCAAGAAGACGATTTGGTAAAAAGTTGTCTTTAGATTTTTATTAAAAATGCCTAAATACTTCAAATAGCAACGCTACAAAGCTGTGCAGAGAATAATTTTCTTTACAAATTAATATTCATTAATTTGTAAAGAAAATATCGGACCTTGGGTCAGAAAAATTGCTCTGGTGCCCATGGTCGCAACCCGGCGCATATATAATGGGGTATACTAGTGTAGGGGAGGGTTTGGACTACCAAGTGGTGAAAGACTTTTTTGATCTGGTTTGACTTCAAGGAGTTATGCTCTATTAAGTCGGAGATTTTAAAGCAATATAGACCTTTTTTTAAAAAAAAAAGTTTAAAAATTTCTGAAATTTTTTGGGAACAAATAGCTTATATTTTATTGAATTATGCAAAATTTATTTTGTAACAAAATATTTAAAAACAAAAAGTTATAGGCATTTAAAAATTAAAATTTTTCAATTTTAACAAAATACAGAGAAAGTCCATTTTTGGAACACACTGTTTGCTGTAATAATCATGAAATAAACCAGTAATATTTTGGCTCACTAGGTACTCTGGTATTTACTTCCAAATGAGTATTAATGCTTTGAAATCTGTGACCATAAAAAATGAATTTTCGGCAGACTTCTCAAAATATGTGACACAGTGGGGCATTAGTATCATGCCGGTTAAAGCAGTCTCAAATTTCTAATTAACAAAATTTTTACATTTTAAAAAATTATTTGCCTTAATCATAAGATCATTAAAAACTGTCGCATTGCAATCTAAATCCTTTTTTAAAAATTGATTTCCTCTACCCCATCTACAACACTGTAATGTTAATGGTAAAACAATAAAGTTGCTGTTAGACTAGATAGTTGACACATCAAATACTTAAATAGAAAACAAATGCCAAAACTCAAACCAGTCAGTTCACTATTACAATTACAATTACTGTTTTTAGTTTTTAGATTTTCAAATTAAAGCTATGAAAATGGAGCAGAAAATTTAAGGAAGACAACATGCAAAAATTGCAGTTGTCATAAATAAAAATGTCTAAATAAAATAAAGTTTGTAAAATTGCAGTTTTATTCATAAAAAAACAACAAACTGCAACACATATACCGGATGGAAATGTAAGGGATTATGTGTTGGTAATTAACCCATTATGTGCTTAAATTTAATGATGGTCAACTTAATTTAAAAAAAAAAGTAAAAAAACAATTTAACATTTAAATAGTACTTTTTCAAAAAGTACTTTTAAAAAAATACTTTGTGTAAAAGTACTCTTTAAATGATGTATGATTAAAATTTAAAAAGCATTTAGAATATATAACCAGTTTCCGAAAAACTTTCGGAAAGCAACTTAAAAAAATATGAAAAGTATCTCTCTTTACAATTTAGAAAAAGTATCTTTTTTTAAAAACTTTAAACTTTTCAAAATATTTTAAATAAAGTACTTTTGGGAAAAAAACATTTTCTAAAACTTGTTTTAAGTAACTTTAAAAATAAGTACATTTCAAAGAAACTTCTTTTCGATGGTCTCAAGTAGAAAGACCCTAACTCGTATTTTTTACAAAATTGAGTATTTCAGTGATCCAATACTTTTTACACAAATACACCTTGTCACAAAAATTTATTGAAATAATGTAAAAAATAACATTAACAGTTGTACTTTAAAAATTATATTGTTCTGTTATGTTTTCACCTTCTCCTGTAAAGTTACAGTATTTTAAGTTTGGGCCTTTTTATTTAGACCCACTCTTTGTTACTTCTTAGTTAATTATAAATTAGGGGCCATTTTACAAAAAATTGCTTTTAAAGAATCAATAGACTTAAAATATATTTCTTAAAATATAAACTTTTACACAAAGCGCCTTTAGAAAATATTTTAGATGGAGCACATTTTAGAAAAAAACACTTTTTAAAGAAAGTACATTTTCAAAAATAATTTATTAAGTATTTTTTTTTTTTTTTTTTTTTGGAAATCATATTTAAGGAAAAAAACTTAAAGAAGGTTTATATTAAGGAATAAATAAATTGAAAACTTAAAGAACGGTTTTGAGATATTAGCTTTTAAAAAGTAATTTTTTTAAAAACTACATTTTGATAATAAATCGTTTATTTTGTATTTCTAAAAAAAGATAATAAAAGATAAAGCGAACAAAAAATTATAATTTTTAAAAATCTGCTTTCGAAGAGTACATTTTCAAAAAAATTACCGTTTTCAAAGAAAGCATTAACTTTAAAAGCTATTTGGGAGAACTACTTTTTGAATACAGACACTTTGAGAATAGATAGCTCTTACATAAACTACCTATAAAAGAAAAGAATTTTGCAAAAAAAAAGTTTATCCTTGAAAAAGAATATCTCTGAAGAGAACTTTTAAAAAGAGAACTTTAAAAAGTACTTTAAAAAAGTACCTTAAAAAATTTACCTTTTTGAAAATTCATCTTTTAAAAAAAATGATTTTGATTTTTTATTTACCCCTTTAAAAAAAGTACTTTTGAAATGATATTTAAAAAAAAAATTTATTCCAAAAATATATTTTTAAAAAAGTATCTTTTATAAAAAAAGATAGAATAGATTTAAAAATAGCTAATTTCAAGAAAAGTTTCTAAAAAAGTATATTTTGAAAAAAGTAATAATTCTAGGAAAAAATTGAATAAAAAGAACCCCAAAGCATTACATTTTGAAAAGGATAAAAAATTAGCAAAATAAACTGTAACTTAATAACCCTCAGAAAATAGTACGTTTTAAAAAAGTACTTTTCACAAAAGTTAGTTTGTGTAAAATACTTTTTAAGAAATTATCTTCTGAAATATATATTTGGCTTGTAACAAAGTCAACGTCAAAAAAATATTTGTTTACAAAATAATTTTTTTTAAAACATTCTACTTAAAAAGAGTATTTTCAAACATATTTCATTTAGGTCAAATAGCCGTTTCAGAAAAGTATATTTGAAAAATAATTTTTGTACTGCTTTTATCAAAACAAACCAATTTAAAGAAAGATCTTTAAAAACGGTACCTAAGATCTAAGATCTTTAAAGGTACCTTCAATAAACATTATTATTTTAAAATAAAAAAAGTTTTTCTTAAACGAAAAAATACACTTAAATGATAATTAATTAATTTCAAATAAATTTTTCGAAGAATTTTAGCACAAAATTAATGTTTTCAAAAAAGTATTTTTTTAAAAAATAGTACTTTTCAAAAAGTACCTTTTTTAAAAAAATAAACCCTTTAAATACGCTTTTTTCAATAACTCCATTTTCGAAAAGAAATGAAAAAATAACTTCTAAAAATTTCACGCTCAAAACATCTTTAAATATGTATTTTAATTTAGGGCCTGTTTCACAATGTCGACAGAGTTCGTTCTTTCTTACAATAATATTTAAAACAGAAAGAAATTCAAAAATTTTGTTTTTGTTTTAAATGTACTTGTTCGAAAGAACGAATTCTTTTGATATTGAGAAACCGGCATTTAATCTTCTTCGCTATTTGTGACGCAAGCTGACGAAAGGGTCCTAATCTTTCCAAGATAAAATTTTCAGTACGGGACAAACCCAAATTTCATGGTTTCTGTTACACCAAACGATATCTTGAGATCAACTACAAAATAGATATTATTTCATATTAGCTGTGCCCACACTCGTTGTGTGCGTTTGTTCGATTTCGCTTTGAAAGTAATCCGCACCAAATTTTAAGACTCTTACTTATTTAATTTATATAAAGGTACCCATCCCTGGATATAATTTTAAAATTTATGATTTTCTTAAATTCTAAAAATTATTGTAAATTTCTGTAAAAGGTGTTTAAAATATTTTAATGACAATGTAATTCCATAAAGAAAAATTGCAAATCAAATAAAAATTTTATTTATTTGGCTATTTGCCAGTAAGTAATTCATGTTTTGTCATTGTTTTAAAACAGCTCAACCGTGATTAAATTATTCCGCTTTCAAAAATAAAAGATGCCTTAAAGTATGCAGTACCTTTAAATCGGAAGAATAAATCGGCGGAAGAAAAGTATCCGATATTAAAATTAAAATACTAAGGTACCTCCTCACAAAATTTTGTTAAAATCCATCCAGCAGTTTTTACGTCATGCAAACACAAAAAGGAAAGACAGTCAGGAAACGAGTTACTGTTAGGTATAGAAGATAATTTTTTTATTATTTTCTTTTATTGGTCAGTAAGGATTTTATATCCATAAACTTTAAATAAAATAAATAAATATTGGTAAACTTGAAAGCTTTTAGTAGTAAAAAATTGGTCAAAGATGTTAAGGAATGATAGGAATGAGTACATAGCAAGAAGCCTAATGCAATTAAGTGATACAAAGGCCACACAAACGCTACAGCCACATCTGTAGGGAACATAAATAAAATCTGTTTGCGCAGCATCAAATCAAATACAAATTTTATTCAATTTAATATTTGGCAGTAAGAAATTCATATTTTGTCATTATTTTAAAACAGCGCCATCTGTTGCGCAACCGTGTTTAATAAAAAACTTAAAAATGCTATAACTTTAATGCTATAATTTTCAGATTTTTTTTTTTGTTCTGTCCAGAATTTTGTACTGGCAAGATAAGGACCCTTCCGTTAGCTTGCGTCACATTTATCGTTTGTCATATGAGAATAATGGGCGTTTCCTAACGCTACCATATAATAATGCTTGAAGTAAGTCCTTCAATAGATTTCGCTTTCTCTCTTCACACCAACATTACTGCTTACCTTTCTTTCCAGGGTTAATTACAAACATGTTAGAAAAATTTGTTTAGCAAAGAAGAAAATAAAGCAATGTTGTTGTTTTCATATTAGACAGACAAAACCATTTTCTTCAATTTAACAAAATAGACTATATTACGAGTATAATAAAGTACAACCCTAATACATGAAGTGCAACTAAATATACTGCATTTAATATATAAAATATTGCACAAGAAGACACATACATGTTCATATGAATGTGTGAACATTTAGAAATAAGTGCAAGTTGTGTTTGACAAGTGCATTTTCCAATTTACAAAATTTAACTAAAACCCTAAAACATGTTGAACATACACAGACATTGTCACTTTGAAGAGTGTGGAAACCACAAAAGGATTTCAGTTTAAACATATAAAATGTATTTAAATGAAATCATCTGTGAGTATTTTACAAGTTTGTTTAGAAAAACTTTACGTAAGAGATTTTTTTATCTACGGCCGGGTATAGTTGATCATATGGTCCAGAGTTGCATTTTTTTGTACTTGTAGCTTATTATGGTCCTTCATAGTTATTTAATAAAAAAAAATATATATTAAAGTGATAATAATCAAGTATATATTATATTTTTGTTTTCTCTTCAAGTTCGTAAAGTACACTGAGGGAAAAACGACGTTGCAAAATCGACAACGATTGTGGTCTCTTTGGTCACTTTTGTTTGACAACGAGTGTTGTCGACTTACAAACAAACGTGTTCGAATTGGCAACGCCCGTTGTCAACTTGTAAACAAGCGCTGTCGAGTAGACAACAACCGTTGTCAACTTTTCAACGAACGTGCTCAAATTAACAACGCAATGTTGTGAAATACTACGAGTTTTACAATTTGTTTTTCATTGTCAAAATTTCATTCAATTTATGCAGACGCATTTCTAAAAATAATAATATGGATGGAGAAATATACTTTTGCAAATTCACCCTAAACGACTATAGACGTTGTGATGGTGAAAGATTCAATCTTTATAGCCAATGATGATAGTGAAGATAAAAAATTAAAAAAAAATTCTTAGAACCCATCACTTTGGAATCAATTTCCCATGACTTAAAATGTAAGTAAACCAAAGTTTTGTTGTTCTAAACGTGTAATATGTAGTTTTGTTTTTCTAGCTGCACAAGTAATATTAAGAAGTCAGCGATTTAAAAAAAAAAATTGAAAGGAAGCAGTGTGCCACCATAGCACTGCGAGTGGAGTCCAGAGAGAAGTATAAACATAAAGGTAATATAATGATTTAATTGTTATGATCAAAGTAAACTACTTATTATTTTTATGTTCATATAAAATTACAGTTCGGAATTGATGATGACACAACCTTTGTGCAATGGTGGAAACATGATGAAACTTCCAACAATACACCTGGCCAAATTGATCTAAGGTAAGAACAATTCTAAATGGTTTTATATAGAACAACTTAAAAGAATTTTTTTGTGGTATAATTTAGGATTCAAGACACTGATAAAATAAACATCAAACAATGGTCAATGTCTAAATAATCGGTCTCAATATTCTAATAAAAATAACAAAGTGAGTATGTATAGTTAGTTTTATTATTTTGGTCTTTCTAAGCAAAGATTACCAATTCTAGATTTTATAACTTTACCATTTCATGTATATCCTATTTTTAGAATTAAATTTATTTAATATTTTGTACTAGTAATTAAAACCACAATTTGTTAATAAAATAATTTTATAAAAATTTATGATCTATTACAATCTGTTTTATTATTATGGTAAATTTGGAAAGGAATGAGCATTTATATATCGAAAACGGCATGTTTTCAACTTTACAACGGTGTGGTGTCAAATCGACACCGGTATGTTGTTACTTCGACTACAATATGGTTTCAAAGTGTACACGTTTGTTGTCATTTTAACAACCCTTCGTTGCCAATATTTCGTTGTCGAATTGACACCGGTCGTTTACAGTTTGAACACAAACGAAGTTGATACACTTTCGACACCGAATGTGATCACTTTGTACACGGATGGTGTCATTTTTTCTCTGGGTGTATCAAACTTTATTGTAATGACCTGCAGTACAGTCAGAACGTATGTAGCCACCAAGTGTTGCAAAGATGTTTTAAATAATTAACTACTCAATATGTAAAATACATATGGGTATATTTTTGAACCTTTAAATAAGATAAGATAAGATAAAGTGAGAAAAAGTCTATAGATCATTTGAAAATACTTACAATTTATTTATGTTTAAAAAGAGATTGACAACAATACTCAAACATACGAGTACAGCAGTACATAAGTGCAAAAGTATTTATGGTCATGTAAATATATACTTAACCATCCGATAAAGTACACACTTAAACACTTATGAATAATTAAGGACTTCTATGTGGTAACACTCATACTTTTATACACACATCCTTATAAGTAAATGCATATACCTGTAAATACAACAAACTAATGGCTAAAGAAATTAAAACAGAGATGCATACAATTAAATACTCTACAATGCAAGACAAACATCTACAAACACACACCCACACACACACACACATCTTTAACACTTTACATCCTTCAATATCATTGTGTAAACCGACCGTTCGAATGCAAATTAATTAGACAGACAGGAAGGACTACAAACTATTATCAATTTGTATTGAATATTAAAAGAAAAGATTATTAAAGGATTTTTTATCTTAAATATTAAATAACTTGCTTCAAATTTAAAGATAAGGTTTTAATTAATTAAAGGACTTTTAATTCAGTAGATTTAATTATAAACAGAAAGAACGAAGCTTCTTTTACTATTTTGTTGCCAAATATTAATGTTAATTTAACATACTCGTCTGCACATGATAAATGGGTAAATGAAACTTCCGATCATATTCAGATTTTAAATAAGTTTAAATTGGTGAAATATGTTTTAAAATTAAATCTTAGACAACATTAGATTTATTAATGAAATTTTTATAAATTATTTTTCTGTTTTTAAATTTTCGGATTTTTTTTTTATATTTTATTTGTATTGTATCTTTACAAATAATAAAACAGTAACTCATTTCCTGTCTTTCTGCATGAATTTTAACAAATTTTTATGAGAAAGCACCTTACTATCCTGATTCCACTATAGGATACTTTTTCCAAGAGAAAGTTGAGAAAAAGCAGTAAAAGTACGTCCATTTTTAACCGACTTCAAAAAAGAAGGAGGTTAACAATTCATCTGAATGTTGCTTTTTTATGTAACCACAGAACTCAGCCATTTCTGAACCGATTTTAAAATTTGTTTCTTTATTTGAAAGGTTATGCTTTCAGGTTGGTCCCGCTTTAAAAACAGTTCATTATATTAAAAATTAATTAAAAATACAACATACATGTTTTTTACGTGTATTAAGAACCGTAAAGGGCACCAAATTAAAATTTTAAAAAATTGCGTCTCGCTATAGCTCCCAAGGGCAGAAATTAATAAAAAACTAAATTTAAAATTTAAAGGGTGTCCCCATAGGTGCCGTAATTTGACCTATATGTGCCTATCATTTGAAACGTTAAAGACAAAACCTTGAAAATTTTACAGAATGTCGATTACTATGACCCTTATAATAAAATGTATAAATTTTCAAAATTTTAAATTAAAGGGTGCTCCAATAGTTCATTTAATTTGATGTATATGGCCATACTTTTGAACAGTTGTACACAGACCGCTGAAATTTACAAAGAGCCTATATTGCTAAGTCAGCTATAACCGAAAGTATAAAATTTTAATTTGGAAATAAAAGGGTGTCCCAATAGTTAATGTAATTCTATATATGTGGCTAAACTGTTATATACAGACAGCTGAAATTTTCAAGGAACCTGTATTGCAAAGTCCACTATAGCAAATATACAATTTGAATTTAGAAATTAAAGGGTGTCCCCATTAATTATGTAATTTATGTATTTTGATATATATGGCCAAACTTTTGAACCGTAATATACAGACAGTTGAAATTTACAAAGAATCTTTGTGACCAAGTCCTTTATAACAACAGGTCTTTAATTTAAAATTGTAAATTAAAGGGTGTCCCAATATAAGATGTTATTTGATCTATGTGACCCTATCTTTGAAACCGTTATACACAGAGGCTGGAATGGTGTCCCCATAAAAGACGGATGCTGGTGAAAATAGCTTAACTTTTGAACAGTAATAGGGAGAGGCTTGACATTCACATAGTCTTTACTTTTTTCCCTCTAATTTTGGCGCATATTTTATTTGGTTTAAATCTAATTCTTACAGATTACTTCTTACATTTTTAGTTTAGAAATGGTGCCCTTCTATCTGATTTGAAGTCGGTTTTTTGCAAGAATTATTTGTCCGATTTAAAGGTACTGCATACTTTAAGGCATTTTTTATTTTTGAAAGCGGTATAATTTAAACACGGTTACGCAACAGATGGCACTGTTTTAAAATAATGATAAAATATGAATTGAAAGCGGAATATTTTAAACACTGTTGCTCAACAGATAGTGCTGTTTTAAAATAATGACAAAACATGAAGTACTTACTGCCAAATAACCAATTGAATAAAATTTGCATTTGATTTGTATTTTTACTTTGTGGAATTACATTGTCATTAAAATATTTTAAACACCTTTTACAGAGCATTACAATAATTTTTGGAATCTTATTCTTTATAAATTAAATACGTAAGAGTCTTAAAATTTGATGTGGATTACTTTCATAGCATAATCGGTCAACATATTGCATGGCTTTTCCAAAATAAGGCTCGAGATGTATACCAAGGTATTTGACGTCCGAAGGCTGGGGTATCATTAGATTATTTATGCGAATTGGGGGAATGAGTCCCTACGCAGTGTGAAGGTTATATGAGTGCATTTTTGCTCATTCACCTTTATACTCTATTTATTTAACCATTTTTCGAAATTGAGTATGTGGTATGGTAAATATTGTGATGCTACTTGGGCGCTTTCATGAAGACTTAAAGAAGCATTGTCATCAGCAAATGTTAATGAGTACACTTGGGTGCTAGTTGGCATCTTGTACAGCAAGTATAAAATTAGACCCAAAATACTACCTTGGGAAACTCAGGCTTCAATGAGCTCAGGCGAGCTTAAGAAATATCATTATTTTAGCATAAACTTTCGATCAGTTAAACAATTGTTTAAGAACTTATGGAAAGTTTCGGGCAAGTTCAGCTTTATCATATATATTAGGCCTTCGTGTAAAATCTTATCGAATGCTTGAAAAACCTCAATAAAAAGCGCAGAACTGTATTTTTATTCTTCAAAGGTCTTTTTAATTACATTTACTAATCTCTGTGTTTGTTGGATCGTACTATGTACGAGCTAAGATTGATTCAGCTTAGTTATTAATATTGTCTTAAATAGGTTTGTTTGATAAACGGCTTATAGGTCTGTATAATTCTATCTTTGTGTGATCTTTAAGCCAGGCTTAGGTATCATAGTAATCAAAGAGACCTTCAACTCTGTGGGAAAATACTCAAGACGTAAGATGGTACTAACAACAAAAAGAATAATTTATAGGGGTCAATTCGAATAACATCTTGTTACTCGTTTTATTAATGCCAGGAGATTTTTCGGATTGTTTTTTAAATTGTGAATTTTTGTTGAATTTAAATTTTTGCCACTTTTTAGTAAAATATATAAATTTGTTCTTGATATTTTGGAGATTTAGATTTGAAGTGAATTTTCAATTTATTAGCAATTTTTATGTTTCCTTTGTTTTTATTTGGACCAGCACTCAGGGGATGACACCTACTTATTCAAGAATTGTGCCTGAACTAGGGCTATGGAAAGCAGGATAGGGGAAGTACTGTTTGTGGATATTTGACTTGAATATTTTCACATTGAAATTATCAGAGAGGACCTGCGCACAGAATTTATTTAACTGTTTTGTCAAAAAACGATTTCTTTCTCTAATGCGTAGTGCGATTTACTGGCCAGTCGACAACAAATAGATGAGCCCTTAATTGAAAACATGTTGTACGCTAAAATTATCAGGTATTGAGGACAAACTCCAATATTTCATTATAGTAACCATTGTACATCGAAATACAACCCCCATTGGGTTGATTCACCAGTGAGTCAATCGAGTCGGACTACTGTCAATGATAAGCTTCTTCGATCTCACCTAAACACGGGCAAGTAACTCAAAATAGATTTTCGGGCTCCTTTTTATGCCCGATATAGGTAATATAAACAGCAAGAAAATCCGAGGCAGGTTTTACGCCATTTCAAAAAACCAAGGTGTTTGAAAGCATCTTTTAAGAATTGAAAAATGTGTTTGGTCCATCGAACATCGTGAGCTTTTGACTACGTAATGTCTATATCATTTATAGGCACAGATGAGGCATCATTTTCGAACGCACATCTGAACACAAGCATTCAACATTGAGTCTTACGACCACACTATTCAGAGATTTGTTCAAGATCATGATTGGGCGTATCACTCATGATTTGTCTCTTGGTTACTCAAAGCATCAACAAAAGATAGTTGGAAAAATTGAGCTTAAAGATTCTATCTGTCATACTTTTTATAAGTTTTAAACAAACTTTTTCGGTGGTTATTTCCGAAAAATTAATAACCTCGACCTTGAAGTCTACAATCTTGTCATATTGCTAATTTCCAGCAAAGATTTTTTACAACATGATTAAACAAAATCTCAATAGGAAAAGGGCTGCGAAAATAGTATTTCATTGAAAAAAATTTATAAAAAACTAGCTATCACCCGGTACGCTTCGCTCCACCCATTCATAAAAAATACAACAAACACCTGGAGGAAAAGTATTCTCAAGACAAAGTTGTTTCTTTATATATATGCAACTTACGACGCCCACTGTTACCATGCAATTTGTTTTTTGCTAGACTGTGCGTAATAACACGATAATAATATTTTACCTTTTATAGGAGGTACCACTCCTAATGTCCTAATCCACTCTGTATTTTGCTATATTATGCACACAAGTATGAGGGTTACTAGTACAAGGTGTCAAGACTGTACCTATTATAGTTCTGTAGGTACACGATAATAAATTTTTATTTTTTATGAGATGTGCCACACCCACCGTCCAAATCCAGTCTGTGTTTTGTTACACTACGCACATTAGTATGAGAGTTACTTGTCCAATGTTTAAATACTCTACCTGTTTCAGATCACCAGATTATATAGATATACATATACATATGTATATATGCGGTACAATAAATAATAAATTTTCAAATTTAATATTTATACTCACAATATTCATAACGGTAGATAGAGCTGTGTGGGGAGGGCAAAGCTACCCAAGAATAAATTTATCCCCCGTTCACAGAATTTTATTAAATTTTTAAAAGGATATTATCGTCTACAGAAAAAATATTTATTACGCTAATAATAATATTACACTTTAACAGAAAGCTTTAAAGCCCCCTTTATCAAATGCTTTTTTAACTTTGAAAAAAATGTCTTAAATATTTAAAAATTTAAGAAAAAAGCAAAAGTCCCACTGTGCATTATCAAATTAATCACCTATCTATAATAATCTATGTATATAAAAAATCTGGAATGCTTCTATATATGTGATTTTCATTTATTGAAGTTACTAAATGAAAATCACACATATAGAAGCATACCAGATTTTTCTAGGCTCATGCCATAAATGCACTCCAAAATTTTTTATTTTAATCAAAATAAAAAGCCATCTTTTAAAAATGCAATATTTTTTCTGACACACATATGCAACTGCTAACAATACAACATCATTTTACGTCTTCATAAAACCAATGTAGCACAATTAAGTTTTCAACATATTGCTCGAGCAGTTTTTAAGCTTCAAAAAACTCAAACATAACAATTGCCCAAAGGCTGTGGCAACAATTTAATCTCCCACTTCAATTGATGAGAAGAAAAGAAAGACCAACAAAAAAGCCACTACAAAATTAAAACTACATTATTTTTTATTTTCTTTATTTTTTAACACAAAATAAAAACAATCATTGCTGGTTGCCACATAGTTATAGTTAACTGTTGTGGCATGATGTTGCAGTAGCATAAAAAAAAAACTCAAACAAGAAATTGCAACTGCAAAGCAAACAACGATAAAAAGCGAAATACCAACAATATGCAACCTTCGAAATAAGTTCCCAATTTGTGTGGCTTTTATTTTATTTTATTTTGTTTTTGTTCAATTCACTACGCTTTTCACTCATATGATGAGAATGCTGCGGTTCTCAAATATGAATGTTTTGCTGTAAGGAATTCTTTAATATTCGTTACCCACAAATACGAGTGTAAATGAATACCGCTGCATACCAACTTGAAATTACATTTATGTTCTTTGATATTTTATTTGTATAAAACCCCTTAAGTCTGTATATTTTACTGTAGGTGAGAGCTCTTATGCTTGTGTGTGTAAGTGGTAAAAACCACGATATGTTCTGTTGGATTGAACTCATCCATACGAACATATTTAGGTTAAGGAATTAAAGCCTACAGGTAGGAGTATAAAAGGTATAAGTAAAGATTTAAAATCTGTTTATGATTCATTTTAACATCCCGTACACGTGCTTAACAGTAACGAACTATTTGATCTTTTAAATATTAAATTATTTGACAAGCATTGCATTTGATTACCCACACAAAACCGTATACTTTTGAGAGCGAGCATTTGACAGCTAATAGACTAGAAATTTTTAAATAATAATCTTGAGTACTAGTTTGATGGCCTACATATTCGTTGCTCTATCCCAGCGTTTCCATATGGAAATAAAAATAACTCAAGCCTTCCAAAACCATTTCTTAGCAGTTGAAGATTCCAGCCAAATTATTGCCGGTATGATAATATAACACAATTTCAATCGAAACTTGTCTCTCAATAATTTATGTACCCAGGGAAAACTAACGCAAGACTTGTCACGTGACTACTTCTTAAGTGATACGAACCTGTTCGGGATCTAACACTTTCTATGAAATGTACCTGTCACTTTAATATGACGATGGCCTAGGAGGGTCAATTGACACTGCTACGACATAGATTGTTAGGTCCTAAACCTAATCTTAACGTGCTTGTTACAGTGCCAGCTACTATAATAATAGTCTAGCTCGAGGTAAATTATTTATTTATTAACAATTTTTAATTAAGTTACATGATGTGTCCTCTATGATCTAGTCACGATTCATAACTTATTGTACCAATTCTAATTTAATAAGTCTTAGAATGAGTACGATTGATTCAATTGCTACTAATTTCTCGCAGGGTCTATATGATAATTTCTACAGTACGATGGCAATTTGTGAACTTTCGAATTTTTCAAATTCTAAATTCTCTCTTAAATAATAAAAAAAAATCGAAACTGGGTACTTCTGTCAACTACCATTTGTTCACAGACTGCTGCTAAATTTTAAGGAAACTGAGTCAATTAGATTAGATAAAGGGTATATCGTGTGATACTAAAACAATTATTTTGCGTAAAATATATTACCAAAAAACACGGCAATGCTTAAAAACTGTGTATCATCAATTTAAATTGTACAAATATAAGTTACTGGATTCTAGTGTAGTTGCACCAACGTAAGAAACGGCTAACATTTAGGACGTTCAAAAGAGTTCGTCGCATCAGAATTTGTCGATAAAATCCATGGACTTAAATGCATAAACGCTGTAGGCATCTTAACTAAATGGACCGCTTTAGAACCAAAAAAAACATTAATATTTCGTATCCCACAAAAGGTTAAAAAAAATCAAGGAACTGTAGAAGAGTTCTCAGTTTATGGAGGCACTGATTTTCATGGCATGAAGATTACGTTTGTGGTCAGACGTAGTGAGATAGATGTTTACAAATTTTATATTAGAAACTACATTTATGACATCCTTACGACAGCCTTATCCTTAATATCATACAACCTTGTCACCTATAACTGGTATATTTTGCACCATAGCTGCCTGAATAATTCTTGGAGATTATCTAAACTGAGTTTTACAAAAGTTCTTTGCATCCATTTTTTAACTCATATCTTCGAATATGGAGAAAGGGATTTTTGACTTACCCACGCATAAGGAGCTCAGTGTGGATGGACATAGTTTTCTCCAATAATGGCCTAGGGAAAAATTCAGAATGGCTGGACAGGAATGCCTCGCAAGGGATGAAAAGGTTAATCTCTAAAGGTTCTACTATAGCGTTGAACCGAAATATTTTAATAGGGATGGACAAGGAAGCCTCGTTAGAGGCGGAGAGGTTAATATCTTTAGGATCTCCGATTTCTACTAGCCAAGGGAGAATACCGAAAGAGAATGACAAAGACCTCACAAGTGGTGGACTGGTCATTCTAGAAAGATACTCCTGCGGCTATGTAGGTAAATGTGGATAAATAAGACGCACCTGCGAGCTTAGGTAAGTCCTTTTCAGAAGCAAGCACCTCAAAACGTCTCTTCAACGTCCAGTCGGAGTCTCTACAGCTCATGCCCAAAAGTGTGAGGCAGAGGCGGAAGAGGAGACGGGGAAAGGAGAGAAAGATGCTGAGACGGCAGCGCACATTGTGTGTGAATGTCTAGCACTGGCTAGCATAAGACTCAGAACCACTGGTAGAAGCCTATTTAAATGACGATGCCACGGGGGACTTGAGTCCTATACAAATGCTAGCAATTACTAGAGACTGCGTGATGAGAGAGAAAGAAGGCCGATAGTTACCAATCGACAGTCTGAAATCACTAAAGTCGAGATTAAAGGCTGGTTGTAGCACGTGACTCAATGTAAATAGGTTGCCGTAAATTACAATTCGGTTGCCTGTAATCATGCAGGATGAGAGAGGGTCGAAGAGGGACCTTCGATATTACCCCAACATTAATACAAAAAAAAAAATAGTACATTTTCTGGCCTCCACTGTTCCTACATCGAGTTTATCGCATATCTCGGGCTTGTGTTAATCTGTATATTATTAAAAATACTAGTACGGTACTGTTGGTGTTAGTGTTAGTGTTAGTGTTAGCGGTCTGGCTAAGAGAAGGCACAATTGTAACGAATGTTAAAGAGTATTTCTTAAAGTTTTTGAGTAATTACTAGGGATGTGAAAATATATATACAAATTATATATGCAGCGCTATAAAAGTAAGCGATGTGATTTAAAGTTTAAGTGTGACTAGTGCAAAAATATGTCTAATAGCTGTATTTCAAAAACTAAAGCTGCTAAAGAAAAAATAAAGGCAGATTTTAAATCAGCGCCCTAAAAAAAAGGCATAAAATTCCGTGCAATAAAACAAAATTAAGAGTTAATGACATTGCATTTATAAGATAGATGGCACCTGAAATATGTCAAAATTTTGTGATGACATTTGTCATTACATTGATGCCACTTTTCACATTATTTATGAAATTTTTCATAAAATTGATGTCATACTTCCGATAATATGTGTAGGCGCGGTTATTAGTAACAATTTGCCCATATCTAGTATTATTGGAGTAGGAGCAAACATACATATAAGTAAACATACTAACTATCGGGTACTCCAAAAATAAACCACTGAACAAATTCTCCAATATGCTTGAAAAAAACAAAACATATAAATATTCATATGTCTCGTTTCTTTTGGCAGGTGAGAAGAGTTTTTGTTGTTATTGTTGTAGTAAAATATTATTGTAGTAATGGCTGTATAAAATCTGTGGTAATTGGTTGCACCGGAAATTGTTATGATTACAATAATAATTCTTTTAATTTGCTTCACCGCCATTCTATATCCACCATCTTGTTATATATTTTTTTTTCTTTCTTTATTACGTTCAACATATACAACCATAAGTATTACATATATATGTATATAAGTTTTTGTACATATGTATGTATGTGTATGTATAAATATTTACCTGCAAAAAGATTCAAAGTAAGTTTTATCGACTGTGTAGTGTACCTGTAGGAGTATTTTTTTTTTTTCTTCTTACTTGTATACGTGCGTATAACAGTGTATCAGAGAACCCAACTCTTATAATGGGTGATTTTTTTGAGGTTAGGATTTTCATGCATTAGTATTTGACAGATCACGTGAGATTTCAGACATGGTGCCAAAGAGAAAGATGCTCAGTATGCTTTGACATTTCATCATGAATAGACTTACTAACGAGCAACGCTTGCAAATCATTGAATTTTATTACCAAAATCAGTGTTCGGTTCGAAATGTTCAAATGTGACAAATTTTGTTCAGCGATGAGGCTCATTTCTGGTTGAATGGCTACGTAAATAAGCAAAATTGCCGCATTTGGAGTGAAGAGCAACCAGAAGCCGTTCAAGAACTGCCCATGCATCCCGAAAAATGCACTGTTTGGTGTGGTTTGTACGCTGGTGGAATCATTGGACCGTATTTTTTCAAAGATGCTGTTGGACGCAACGTTACGGTGAAAGGCGATCGCTATCGTTCGATGCTAACAAACTTTTTGTTGCCAAAAATGGAACAACTGAACTTGGTTGACATGTGGTTTCAACAAGATGGCGCTACATGCCACACAGCTCGCGATTCTATGGCCATTTTGAGGGAAAACTTCGGAGAACAATTCATCTCAAGAAATGGACCGGTAAGTTGGCCACCAAGATCATGCGATTTGACGCCTTTAGACTATTTTTTGTGGGGCTACGTCAAGTCTAAAGTCTACAGAAATAAGCCAGCAACTATTCCAGCTTTGGAAGACAACATTTCCGAAGAAATTCGGGCTATTCCGGCCGAAATGCTCGAAAAAGTTGCCCAAAATTGGACTTTCCGAATGGACCACCTAAGACGCAGCCGCGGTCAACATTTAAATGAAATTATCTTCAAAAAGTAAATGTCATGGACCAATCTAACGTTTCAAATAAAGAACCGATGAGATTTTGCAAATTTTATGCGTTTTTTTTTTTTTAAAAAGTTCTCAAGCTCTTAAAAAATCACTCGATATTTATAACTTTATTCATTTCAGAATTGAAATTGGTTTAGTGCTTTTTATACCTTAATGTTTCTCTTATTTTTTTCAACTGCCATTATTTGGATTGAGTTTATTTTGTTTTTGTGTGAATGGCAATTATAAAGGATTAAAATTGAAAATAATTTCTTATTATATTGTTTAACAGGGATGGAAAATTAAAATTTTATAAAGGTGCTTTTAAACGGGAAGGAAAATACAAAGTTTTAAGTAGAAATTATTTTTGTGAAATCAGTGGTCTGCCAACTGACAGTTGCCTAGAGGTTAGCTTAAGTTGCCCTTGTATGTATCCCGTCCGCGTAAGTCATTAACAATAATTTGTACCTGATATGTACATATCACAGCACTCTGTATCGCAATCCATAGCCGGTATTATTATTATAAAAAATAATTGATTTTAAAATTGCGTTCAAAAGCACAAATTGAACTTAATTAATTATTGAATGTGTTGTGGATTTTAAGCTAATAGGCCTGAGGTTTATAAGTAAATAAAAATTCCTTTTATTTATTTTACCAGATGTTTCGTAGATTTTTTGTCTACTTTTTCTAGGGTTCGTATATTTAAATATAAAAACAAATTATTTTTACAAAATTAACAATAACTAAATCAGTTACAAATTTTGAATTATTAATTTACATTATATTAAATAAACTAAAATTATATTAAATAAAGTAATTATTATTAATTAATTATTAACTCTTTTTCAGCGACGCCACGTCCTATTATTGAAACTTATGCTTCCCACATCCATTTTACCGAATTCAGGCAGAAAAAATCTATCGCGTATCCCGATATCGAGCTCAAGTAAAAGTCACTGCTATACCAGCCTTATATTCAAAGAAGTATGGTCAAGTTAAGTCTCTCTCTCCGTCCCAAATAGATAAATGTCTTTATCGACAAGAGCTTGGGGTCCCGCAACCCTTAATGATACCTGCCATCAAGGTCAGGATAAACTTCAATGGTTAGGCTAAATTGTGTCTCACTATAGCTCCCATTAAAAAAATGTAATTAAAAACTAAAGTTAAAAATTAAAGGGTGTCCTCTTAGGTGACATTATTTGACCTACATATATGAGCCTATGTTTTGCACCATTATAAAAAAACGCTATAATTAGACAGAATGCCCATTACTATGTCAGTTATAACAACAAGTATAAATATTTAAAGTTATAAATTAAAGGGTGTCCCAATATTTGATATAATTTAATGTATATAGCCAAATTTTTGAACCGTTATAGATAGACAGTTGAAATTTACAAAAAAAAAAAACTGTATTGCAAAGTCCGCTATAACAAGTATAAAATTTGAATTTGGTAATTAAAGGGTGTCATCATAAGTGATGTAATTTAAGTTAAATGGCCCTATCTTTGGAAACGTTATGGAAAAACACTTAGAAATTGGACAAAATGTTCACTTACATATATGTCCGGTATAATCTACACATATAATAAAATAGTATCTCATTTCCGTCTGTCTGTCTGTCTGTGTGTCTGCTTTTCTTTGCGTTCGCATCACGTAAAAACTACTGGTGTGGATTGCTTTCAAAGAAAAATCGAATAATATATTGCAAGGACGCTGACAAAATGGCGGGCACAGCTAGTAAGAAATAAAAATATTTCAAATTAAAGGCTGTCCCTATAGGTGATTTTATCCAATGCAAAAGCCTAGTATTCTGTTTTTCATGCAGAATGCTGTGAAACTACGTACATAAAAAATTTTTATGAAAAGGTGGTCAAAACATGTTGTAGGAGCAGTACTTTGTTGTTATGCCTGGTACCGTTTTGAGTTTTTCATGCGGAATACTGTCAAACTACATACATAAAAAATTTGTATGAAAAAGTCACGAAAAAATTTTGCAGAAGTGTTTTCGCTGTGGAAACACATTGAAATGCTTCTGGCAACATTTTACCACAGCTGTGAAATGAAGGAAATGTGCATTATTTCACGTGGAATTTTTTGTAAATTTTTTATTGTGCAAAATTTTTTTAAATAATTTAAAAGCAATAAAATCGTAAAATTCTTCAAAATCGCGAGATGGACACCGCACTTTAAATCTCAAGTTTTTATTGTGAAATAATAAATGTTGCTTAACATCTTTTACAAATTCGAACAGAGTACATACATTTATATGCATAAATATTTATATAGGCTTATACATATTTTATTAATAAATTCTATACACATTTTATGTCAAAAAACAATTTATTCCTTCACTTTTTTTGAAAAAAAAAAGAGAAATACTTTTTTTTTACTTTTTCTAGCATAACTTACAGGGACTCTTATATGTTCACTAACAATATATGGAAAAATTATAGCAACTGTAATACTAAACAATTTTTGTGAAAGTACCAATGCAATCTGAATGTGTCTGGGCACCTTAAATAGCTCCTTGTAGGTTAGTAAAAGGCAGTTTTTTACTAGTGTAAGTTATGCTGAAACAAGTAAGAAATAAATATTTTCTTAAATTTCTTATTCAAAAAAGTGCAGGAATAAATTTTTCTTTTTTTTAACATAAAGTCTATATAGAATTTATTAAACGAATTCTCGGCTATATTATTGCCGAACAAAGTTAAGTGTTATCACCTACATAGGTTGAATGATATATTAGACAAAAACTGATGACCCACTGATTTTCCGAATCCTATACTATCAATTCCTTGTATTTTTTCACTGTTGCACAGTGTAATTGTATTAATCCCAATACAATTATTATAAAATAATTTATAATGCAGCTGTAGGATTAAAAAAGAAAATGTTGAAGGAGTGGTGAACATTACTTTTGTCTTATACATCGCTTTAAAAGCATTACAAGGTAATGGTTATTACAACTAACCACAATACTAAGGCTCATTATTATAACTTGCCTTTAGCTAAAGTTAGGATTTTGTTGGAGCGATAAGTAGTTTTTCACAATAATAATTAGGATAATGCTCATTGCTATAACTTGTCCTTAAAGTACGTGATAGTTAAAATTGGTTTTTAGCTTACTTTTAATAACGAACAACTATTTATCGCTCCCATAAAATCCTAACTTTAGCTAAAGGCAAGTTATAATAATGGGCCTAAGTATATTTAATGTAATTTTAAGCGCTATCTTTAACTCTTAAAGTAGAGATACTAAACCAAATGATCTTTTTTACGGAAAGGAAAGTCAATTAAAACTTCGTTAAAATGAACTATCTCCATCCCTGAATATTTAATACATATTTTATTCGAAGCATGCAAGGTACATAGATGCAAATATCTTTTAAATGTACAAATTAAATATTCTATTCAGCTTATAGCAATTATTTGAAAAAAAGTAAGACAGAAAAATAGTAAAGAAAATGTAAATTCAGGAAAAACCAATATTGGAAATAATATCGGTATCTACATGGCAAATAGTATTAAACTAAAAACAAAACTTAAATAAAATCAGTATTTAATAAAACAAATGAAAAAATAATGAAAAAAAATAGCTACAGCCGAACATGTAGGAATTGTTTAGGACACAGATGTCGTTCACATTAAATAATCCTTTAAATACATAAAAAAATGTAACGTTAAAAAAATGAAAAAAATAAAATAACCCAAGAAAAGGAAACACATATTTTTCTGAAGTTACTAAAATAAATCATTTAAATTAAAAAAGGAGCTAAAATTTCATACACAAATATATTTAAATTCTATAAAACAATTGTATGCATTTAAATTATTCACTGTCCAACTCCCACAACAGGATTTGAGAACGACATAGACACACTCTTGTGTCTATCTGCATCATAAACACCTGCTCATCAAAATTTATGTGTTAATAAACGTCAGCAATGTGTCAGGACAATAAATGCATGTACAACAAATAACAGCAATAGAAACAAGAACATGCAACAAATAACGCCTACCAAAAAAAATAACATTACGACCGACAGACAGACATTTGCAACAAGATGTGCATACGAAATTGTAAATTGTACGAGTATTACTATACAACACTGTTGTACGGTATATTTCGTAGGCATTTCTAATTCGTTTGAGGTTTTGGCACCAAACACAGTTATATTTAAAGTTTAACAAAATAAATGGTGGCTATAATTGCAACCAAAATTAATTATAAATCAGCAACAGCTTTTATTTTGAAAATTAGTTGGCCTCAAGGTAATGACAATAAATATAGCCACTGTAAAATCAAAAATGCAGAATCAATGCACAAGACAAAATCTATTTATTAAAAATTCTAAATTATGTTTTTAAATAAAATTTGAAATATTTTCTATTCTTTGCTTTGTCGTCTAAAACCATCATACCCTTTACCACAGGTGGAAAGGGTATATATAAGTTTGTCATTCCGTGTGTAATTTCTACAATATTCATTGCCGACCCAATAAAGTATATATATTCTGGATCCTTATACATAGAAAAGTTGATAAAGCGATGTCCGTGTTTGGGTTGAAATATCATATGCCAAGGCACCAGATGAGGTATAGAACATTTTAGCCCACCAATCTGCCTGACATAGTTTTGAAAATTTTAGAATTGCAATTCAGCAACATCAGACGATTCTATTCGAGGCTACGGGCAAAAAACAACGGCCACAATATCATGAAATTTTTTTAAAGGATTTTTTTTCTTTTGTTTGACCATTCTAATGTAAAGGGTGTTTTTAATAAAGGTATAGAACTTTAAGTTGGCATTACTTTTCAAGGTGGCGACCGATTTAACAGCTGTCAAGTGATTTATTCTCAGTTTGGTTTGGCAATTCATCATGAATAGACTCACGCCTGAACAACGCTTGCAAATAGTGTAATTTCACGTTTTGGACCTGTGAATTGGCCTCCAAGATCTTGTGATTTAACACCGCTAGACTACTTTCTGTGGGGCTATGTAAAGTCAATGGTCTATACGGATAAGCCACAAACGCTTGACCATTTGGAAGACAACATTCGCCGTGTTATTGCCGATATACCGCCACAAATGTTGGAAAAATTCATCGAAAATTGGACGTCCATTAGTCATTGGTCATATGCTAGAAATCATATTTAAAATGTAATGGCACAAGATTATCTTTCGGATAAATAAAATTCATGTTAACCGAATAATCTATCGTTATTTTATTGCAACTTAAAGTTCTATATATTTATAAAAAACAACCTTTATTTTAGATTTCAAAAAGTTCTCAATTTCTACAAAAAATTTTAAAAAAATTTTCAAAAATATTTTTACAAAAAAATGTTAACAAGCAATTTTCCAAACTATTTTCCAAAAATTTTAACTAAAAATTAAAGAAAAAAAAATTTTTAAAATTTAAAAAAAATACAAACTTAAAAAAAAAATACAAACAAATTAAAAAAAAAATACTTAAAATTTGCTGTACTAAAAATGTTGTACTAAAAATTTAAAAAAACTTTTTTTTTCAAAATTTTAATTATACTTTTCAATAAAATTTTAAAGAAATTTCAAATAAAATTTTAAAAAAATTAAAAAAAAATTTAATAAAAAATTTTCAATAAAAATTTTTCAAAAAAATTTCTATTAAATTTAAAAAAAAAAATTCTATATAATTTTTACAAAAAAAAATTTCTATAATTTTTTTCCTTAGTTAGGCATTTCAAGTGACTAATTTTGCTGATTATTGGAAAAAATAATTTATTCCAGCAATTTTATGGTGACCAATTTTGTCAAAGTGAGTATAGGGTTTTACTATCCTTTGATGTTAGAATCGAACTTATACTGTCACTTCCTTGTATTTTATTTTTCTAATCTAAATTTTTTGTAATCTAAATTTTAATTTTTTTTCTTTCTCTAAAATATTTTGTTCGGATTTTTTTTGGAGACGGTTCTTTATATACCTATATAAAGTGACCCTGGTACGGTGTACTTATTTTTTATGCAAATTCGTATTGACGAGAAGTGTAACCTAATTAATAAAAAATAAAGTTTTTGACACAGTTAACCAAATTTTGTTCGTACGTTGGCTTAACAACAGCGTTAGTACTATGGCTACAAATTACGACTTTGCTCTTATTCTCTAGGAAAGGTGAAGAGATGTAGCTCCACGAAAGGTTGACGTAAACATCCTTTTTATATTCCTAAAATACAACCAAGGCATGCTCGGAGTTGATTAACCATTTATTTGTAGTATACCGATCAGCTATACCAGGAAAAAAATTGTGGCTCCTATTTACGTACGTACTAGATTTGGATGTAGATAACTCGTGGCGTCTCTATATCTTGAAATCCGGACACAATATGAACGTGCTTCCGTTTTGGCGAAGTATAACTCGATTTTATTTAAAGTATATTCAGGTACTGAAAGATCCCGTTGAAGACATCGTAAGCCTGCATCAGGGGTACCAGGCTTAAGTCATGACAATTTTGGAACTACGATGCATTGATTGCTATATGAAAGCCCGTTGGCAATGCAAAAAATGTTATAAAACACTATGTATCAACAAAAGATTGTTTTGAAAACATCTCACATAAACAATATAGGTTCGGTCCAATTGATTATGGTTATTTTATTTGGAACGAAGTAATTATTTTTTAAATTTTTTGCTGTAAAAGAGCTAAGCGTTGCGTTAATAAGGTAATTTTCTAAATTTTTCTTCCAGTTTATATTTGGGATCAAATGGATTAATTCAAATTAATTAAAAGTTTTAAAATTGGTCTGCGAACGAACTGGCTAACAAGGTCGTCATTTTTCGTCAATGCACGTGGCAAATTAATATTGTTCTCAAAATAAAATAATAATAAAATAAAAAGCTAAGATTAAGTTAATTTATCATTATTCGCTAGAATAATTTTAGCGAAAAAGGCTTCATCAAAAGACTGTAATCAAATCTAAATTACAAATTTAAATGTATTCGCCAAAAGCACGTCGTGTATGGCACACCCTTTAATCGTTTATTTTATGTATCCACTTAAATTTTAAGACTCTGCCTATTGCAGCTTAAAAAATAACCTCTGTACACTAACATATAACATATATGTCTTTTATAGGGACACCCTTTATTTTAGTACTTGATGTTATAGCGGATCTAGCTGTACATATGTATACCATTTTATCTGTTAGGTACCTTCTTTAAACCATTTATAAGTACATCAAATTCTATCACCCATGGGGACAGCACTAACGAAAAATAGAAGTTAATTTTTTGTTAATGACGATATACGTAGATAACGCACTCTGTGGAAATTTCAAGTGTCTGTCTAGAACGGTTAAAAAATTACGTCATCTATGACGATACACTTTAATTTTTAATATTTGTTATTTTGGAAACACTTTGTTTAAATATCAAATGTATCGGTTTAAAAGTTAAGGCCACCCTTATTATAAGGGGACACCCTTTAATATATAATTTCAAATATTTAGACTTGATGTTATAATGAACATAATTTTATATATTTCGGATAATTTTAAAGTGTCTCTATAATAATTCCAATTACAGCACCTATGAGCACACCCTTTAATTATTAAGTTTATTTTTTTATTACTTTTTGTAATTTTGTGCTCTAGTGATACAGACTTATGGAGCATTTTAAATGCATGCCCTTTGCGGTCTTTAATGCTCTTTAATTATTAAAATTATATTTTTTTAATATTGAACATTTATTAATTTGAATTTGAGTTTAAGTTCGTTATTTTCTCTCTAAGTTGAAAGATAATTACAAAATTACATCATAAAGTTTATTCAATAGTTTAGGGTATTTAAAATCTGATGTAAACACATAAAGAATCGCCTGCTAACCTCCTTCCTCCTTCAAGTTCCTTCAAAGTGCAATTATTTCAAACATCTATTTATACACGTGAATATTCTCTTTTGAAGTGGAATTAAAATTTTAATGTTGTTCTCCATCGTCGTCTACACGAGGTTGTATTATTTCATTAAAAAGCATATATTTAAGACTCATTGTAAACCTAAAAAGCCTGCTTTAAATATATCGATGTTTAAATAAATATGTGAATAAATAAGTGTTGGAGTACCCGGTATGTAAAACAAATATTATTGTTGCGCCCTGCTCTTGTCTGTAAAATTAAACAAAGAGTGTTTTCAAGCTTAAATTCTAAATATATTTTTTACTACTACATGTATGTTCCTCTGTGTCTACTTCTTACTTACTCCATTGCATCAAGGAGGCAGCGTTTTTCGTATATTTTGTCATGTTGTAGATGATTTACCCAGTATATTGTTGAAAAACTGGTGCCAGTATATTTCTCTTTCCATTAAACTTTTTTTTAAATAAATTTATGGCCAGTTTATTAAATTTTATGTACTATAGAACGAGAGGGGAGGATTGCTGGTGAGAGTGTAAAATATTTTGGGTTATAGCGGTGTATTGTCATAGGACACTCTGTTGCTCAGGAGTAGTTATCAGAGAAAGTATGATGATTCGTTCAGTCATTAAGAAAAATTAGATTTAAGCGTAAGTAAGACTTCACATATTTAACTCAGCAAGGAACTGCTTAAAAGGATTTTGATTTCATTTTTTTCTATCCCGATTTTTTAAGGGTCGCACAGTGGTTTAACTACTTTTTATTTTTGCGGTAGTTTATGAACCACTAAAGATATCTTGCTGAAATTTCACAAGGGCAAAGCAGAGATATTTTCGAGTACAGCTAGGGTTAAGAGAGACTGTGGAGGGTGGGTAACTATTCTAAATTTGTTAACGGAGGCATCCATATTTTTAATGTCACCAGAAGTTAATTTATAATTCAAATGTTAAGATGTTTTAAATTTAAATAGACTTTGAAAATTCGAGTATATATAAAAATAATCTGCATACATGTTTGGGTTATCTCTTAATTTGGGTGAAAATTTACCCTAAAAATAATTTTTTGGGAATTCTTTGACGACCTTAACTTAATACTTTTTACGTGGTATACGACTTACCCTATAATTCGTTTGTTGTTTTAAGATATAGACTGCAATTTTGATAAAATTTTAAATTAAAAGTTATTAACCATTGATCTGATATCTCGTTTTATTAAAATTTACACGCTTCTGAATTCGGAAAATGTAAAAACTATTAATTATTTTAGGGTTTTTTTGTCAAAAAGGTGGTAAGTTTTTTGCTTATTTTATTTAAACTTACTTCGGTACTAGTATATTTTTTTGAACTATTTTAATGGCAACCTATAGCAAATGCGTATAAAAGAAAGTTGGGTCAAAAATTGTAATGGATAAGGCTGGCCTTATCCAAACATATCGAATTTTCAACCAAAACTTTTGATTTTTTGTAATATTCCTCGCTACTCTAAAAAACTTCAAGAATTGCAGCTTTTATTCGTTCAGGACTCATTTCACACATAAAAAGTACTTGCAAAACTTTTGGAAATAGATAAAAATTGGTAAGAAATTTAAGACGTTGAAAGAAGCTGCAGAATATGACCTAATGCCAGCGAAGGTCCTACAATGAATAAACTTATTAAACCAAAAATCTGAAGGGAAGACATGTAGACAGACTCGAATTGAGTTCAAAAAGCTCCTTAGGAGAAAGGCCAGTAAGGTATTCAGAACCTTTAACAGGATAACTGAGTTAGTGACAGGTCACGGAAACTTTAAGTATCATCTAGCCAAGATGAAAATCAAAGATGATGATGGTTGAGCAAAATTGTGTTCGAATGTCCAGCACTGGGTAGTATAAGACTTGGGACCAATGCCAAAAGCTTGTTAAATGTTGATGCCATGGGGGACCTGAGCATTAAACAAAATCTAACAATTACTAGAGACTCCGAGATGAGAAAGAAGTCTGAAATCACTAAAGTCCAGAGAAAAGGCTTTAAAAAAACTGGAGGAATAAATTATTTATATTACATAAAATTACATAAAATGTATAAATGTATAGAATTTATTAAACGAATCCTTGGCTACATTATTGCCGTACAAAGTTACGAGCTATAACCTAGTTCGAATGCGATATTAGACAAAAAGTGATGACACCTTTTTTGAAGGACATACTGATTTTCCGAACATTTCGAGGCCTATGAATAAAAATTGGTCACAAATTTCTCCAAACTGAGTATAAGGTTTTACTACCCTTTGAGAGTAGAATTGAATCTATATTGTCAAGTTCGTGTATTTTTCAAAAGTTTTTTTTTTTCGTTGCAATCCAGGCCAACCACTTTGTTTTTTAATGTCTTTGTTTTAGAAAATAGCAATTTATGAATTGATGTAACAGATTTAATCGTTTTTTTTTTTCAATTCTAATGAATAAGTGTTTGATCGTTTGTATAGGATAATTTCCTTTTTTATGGAGAGTTATTACGACTCAAGAGACTTTTTGAGCCCTGATTTTAGCATTTTTTATTAAAATTTTTTACTTTTTAAATTTTTTGTACTTCTGTATTATCTTAACGATCATGTTGATTTAAGATATTATTATAATTTTTAATTAAGGTTTTTTGAGATCGGTTTTTGGTCATATTGATGATTGTTTTAATTTATCGATCTAAGCAACTTTTTGTATATGGCACTATTTTTGTGAGGGCTCAGCGGGTATTAAAGAACATGTCACTATGTACCTTTGATATGTGGAGATGAAAATCTATATAGTTCTTGGGCATAATCGGAAAGGGGGAGGGGTAGATTACTTGACACCCCAAAACGAAAATAATTATATTTCGAATTCGAATATACTTTCAACTTTTATTCTCTATGTAATATATCCATTAAAAAAACAGTTTCCATGAGGAATGGCCATATGAGTAGAAAGTAAGCCACCCTAGATTTTTTAAAAGATTTTAGTGTTTAAAGAAATTTCCCAAAAAAATCTAATTTTTTACTAACCTTAAACTATTGAAAGAAGTGTAAGAAATACTACAAAAAATCATATTAAATAATAGCAAAAACTATATTGGAATAATAACTTTTTTGCATAAAATGTAAAAGATTTTACAGTATGTTTGTAAAAACGATAAAAAAAATTATTTTTAATTGAAGTTTTTGTTTGTGGCATTACAACTCTCAGTCCACTATCACTTTTCGACCTTATTGATGTCAAAAAATGAATGATTTTGATTACAAACAAATGTCAAAAATAAAATAGAAAAAAATAACACCAATAGATATGAAAACAAATGTCATAATTGCAACATCAAAACCAATATTGTCAGTAACATCAGCTGTTCGGTGCAGAGCATAATGTAACATATACTGCAGCATGTAAAAGTTTAAAATTTTTTCTTTATCCATCCATCCATCTATTTATTCATTTATTTCTTCTGCTGTTGCAATTTTCTAACCAATTTTCTCGTTTTTTTTTTTCTTTGGAAATGTCTAACAGAAAGTTTTAAAATTGAAAATTTGGCCAATTGATAGACATGCAGATAGGCAGATAGACAGACGACGTTCGTACGTACAGTCACATACAGCAGTCTGACAAATAAACAGCAAACAGGCACAGATAGAAATTCAAGTTACTTATAATTGTTAGACATTGAAATTGTTTTTTCTTTTGCTTTGGTTGTAGGTGAGAGTGTTAGAAATAGAATATGGGAGGGAGGGAGCAGAGGAATATGTTTAAACTACACATGACTTTTAAAAGCAATTAGATACTCATATCTGTACATATAAATGTTTATATGTATTGGCAAACTAAACATAAACTGTAATATTTATTTGCATATATCGCTCCTTTAATGCAACTTAGTTATATCTCAAAAAAAAAAAAAAAATAAAAAAAATTTGGAGTTATTAAAGAAAAAGGCTTCCTTTATATACAAATAATTATTATTCTCTTCGATCATAACACTTACATTTTGATACTTCAACACCATTTCATTTCATTTTTTTCTTTTTTGAGTTATGACTTTGTTGCATTGAAGCAGCGATATGTTTATAAAAATTCAAATCTAAACTGACACTAACATGAAGCCAGTCATACTATTTATATCCAAAGATAAACTTTTGTTAACAAAATTTTGTACACATGTAGCATAGTTCATATGAAGTATATTAGTTTTTTTGTCATGTCCCTAAAAATATGCCTATTGATATTTGGTTACTTTTAAACAGTAATATTTGTATTGGATGAAAGAAATGTTATTTGACTACTTACTTGCTTCATATAGTTAGTCAAAGGATATACATAGCTAATCAATACATTATCCTGGGCTAATCATAGTCTACTTTCAGACTAGTCCTAATCTACCCATAAGTCATTCTAAGCACAATCTGGTCATAGTCTACTTGCAATCTACTTATAGACTGGTCATAGTCTAGTTATAGTCGTAAACAAATTGCAGCTGTAGTTTGGCAGTAGCCTCTTAGCAGTCAAGCAAAAGTATAGTAATAGTCCAGTCAGAGACTAACCATCTAACCATAGCATAGTCATAGTATTTTCAGAATCTATCAATAACATCTCCGTGATCATAGTCAAATCATTCAGTATTTACATACTTTATACATTGTCCTGCAATAGACTAGTCTTACCGTTTTAGTAGTGGTATTATGACTGGGTTCTAGTCATAGCATGCTTTCATATATAGATAGTCTAGTTGTAGTCCATTCACAGTCTGGCTGAATTATTGTTAATCTATTCATAATATCGTCATAATCTGACCGTAATTTGTCATACTCTACTCATAGTCTAGTTATAGTGCAGTCACAGTCTCATCGTAGTCCTTATTTTAGTCATAATTTAGTTATATTCTAGTAATAGTCAAGTTATATTCTGTGAATATTTTAGTCATGATCATATCATAAGTTGTAAGTAGCATAGCCGTAGTAGTAGCATAGCCCAATTATAGTCATAAGTTAGTCATAGTGTGATCATTTTCTGGTAACAGTGTGGTCAAAGAACAGTAATAGTCTAATCATATAGACATAGTCTAGATAGAGTATATACGTAGCCTAGTTATAGTAAAGTCATAGGCTGGTCATAGTTAATTCATAGTCTGATCAATATGTTGACATGCTCTAGTTGTAGTCTAATTATAGTCTATTCATAGTCCAGTTAAAGTCTAGACCTAGACTATAAAGTCATAATCTAACCATAGCCTCCTCATAGTCTATTCTTAGTTAATTCACTATGTTGACATGCTCTAGTTATAGTATATTCATGGTCTAGTCAAAGGCTAGCCCTAGACTAGTCATAATCTAACTATAGCCTCCTCATAGTCAGCGAAATGTCAAAGTCTTGTCATAGTCTATTCCAACCATATTCTACTCATAGTTTAGCTATAGTCTTGTCATAGTCAATTCATAGTCTAGTCAATGTGCAGACATAGCTCAGTTAAAGTCTAGTCAAAGTCTAGTAATAGTTAGTCATAATCACACCATAGAGTAGTCATAATCTAACCATAGCCTACTCATAGTCTAGTCATAGTTAATTCATAGTCTAGTCAATATGTTGACATGCTCAAGTTATAGTCCAGTTATAGTTTATTCATAGTCTAGCCAAAGTCTATTCATAGTCTTACCCTAGACTAGTCATAATCTAATCATAGCCTCCTCATAGTCTAGTCAGGGAAAAGTCGAAGTCTTGTCATAGTCTAGACATAGTTTAGTCAATGTGCAGACATAGTCTAGTTATAGTCTATTCATAGCCTACTCAAAGTCTAGTAATAGTCTAGGCAAAGCCATAACCTACTCATTGTTAATTCATAGTCTACTAATAGTTTAGTCATATTCTATCATATTCAATTCATAGTTAAGTCTACTTTTAGTCTAGCCTTAGTCTGGTCATAATTATACTCAGTTCGTATTCGATTCGTAGTCTATTCAATATCTATACATAGTCTAGAGCTAGAGTCTATTTATTGTAGTAATTGTCTAGTCATAGTCTAAACATATTCTAGCCATAATCTATACAAGTCAAAGTCTAGTTATGACTAGGTTGTGTAGTCACAGTTTATTAATTCGCGAGCCATAGTACAGTCATATCTAGTCATATTGTTATAATAGTCTGGTCATAATTTATCCGTAGTGTTGTCATAGTGTAGTTATAGCTATTAAATAATTTAGAACCTTGTTGATTGTTTTTGTGGTTAAACAAACTGCGAGGTTTTTTGGCTCGTGGCTTCGGCTTTTCGACACAGAGGCTTTCATGGAACACGGCTAGTTTGACATAACGTGTCAGTTGTATCAAAAAATTTTATCAATATAAATTTTACGAAACTCTTGAAAATAGTTTTCGTTTTTTATATAAATTCTAGAGTTACGTTGCATTTTCAATTAGATCCTTAAAGTTCATTGATTTGAATTTTTACCCCTAATATTGTTTTATTCATTAAAATCTCAAAGGACTTTCTTACATTTTTTCAAATAATCAACTTGCTGCAGATGTCAAGTTTTCGAAAATTAAATGGAAATGAACAAAACAAAAAATCAGACAACATGCACAAAATATTTTAATTAAATATTTGGCATTCATTTGTTGCATGAAATTTAACAAATAATTTGAGTAATTTCCACTTGCATGTTTTTCTTATTATTATTTTTTTTCCATTTTCATAAATATGAATTTCCTCATTGTCCTTGTTGTTAACTTTCTATTAAGTCTAACGTACTTTTGTAGTGCATTTCGCTAAATCGTTAAAGTTCAGCTCCATTTGTCATTTTAGCAGACTTAATTTCTCTTTCGCTTGGCAGCCACTATGACAGCCGCAGACATAATGTTTCATTTCAGGTTTTTTTTTTTTGTTTGTTTGCATTGCTCCCAGAATTTAATTCACATTTTGTATCTTTGGCATTTGTATGTGTGTCTGAGAGGGAGTCTTTTGAAAATATAAAACAGTCAACTTTTATATAATAATAATTTTAATATTAAATGTCCGGACTTGTGGGCCAGTTGCATGTCGGCTGATAGTTTAGAGAGTGTGTCTATCGCTATCTTCTGCAGCTACTACTGTTGCTACTGGTTTAGGGTGAGTGTTTTGCTCAACATGGTTTACAGATAATTGCATTGAATGGATACAACGCTGGGCAGACATACAAAAGAAACAAAATATTTCTGATGCAACAACTACAATACTTAAAAAGCAAACAGTGGTACTGTGAAAGTGCCTTAGTCTTAGATCTAATAACGTTTAAATTGTACAAATATTTAACTGTTTCAACCACAGTATCACACCTCGTTGTCACCAGCCCAACACAATATCTAGACTACGCTAGATGGCCATATGGTTCTATTTGACTTTCAACAGACTCGTCGTTTTGAATAAAACAAGGCATACAATATTCCTTTACAAAACTGTAATACAACACCCCCTTCATACCATCATTTTGGACCTTTTCATTATTTTAATCATAATATTTTTCTCAGGCTTCTTCAGCTAAAAGGAACGAAAGACTACAACGCACCATTTTCAGCGAAGGCAAAAAATTCATATTCATTCATTCATTTATTCATTCTTTTCATTTTAAAAGGCATTAAACAAACGGAAACAGGAAAATTAAGCCATGATTTATAATTTTTTCGCATTTCGCATTAATACACGCACACACACCTAGACACACCACAGCCATAGTTGCGCGAATTTTAATGTCGTCAGCGAGTCAAATGAGAAACTAAAATGTGAGTGCCACTAAATGCTCCTGTACTCGTACTTCAATATTTTTAAATTTTTCTTTATTTAATTTATATGTTGAAATATTTCTTTAGACGTTTTTTCAACAACTGAGTAGCTGTGTATAAACGGCTACACAGACAGACTTCTCTTTATGTGTGTGTATGCGTTGCAGGTTGTTTAATTTAATTTTTTTTCTTTCTATTCATATGAAATAAAACAGACTATAATTTAAGTAACAGAATGAAATAATCATGATTCATATTTTCATTTGCATTCATAACATTCTTTCATTCATTTGTTTGTTTGTACACTTTCAGTTACAGATACATTCACTTGGCCTTAAATGGTTCCATCAGAAAATAAGTTTATGGATTTTTTGCCGCCGCTTTTTATTTTTCTGTTTTGATAGCGCAGCTTTTATGAAATGGTTGGTATTGCCACAGTACAAGGATTAGAAATAATATTTGAGACGTTGTACCTTTTTTTATTTCATCATTGACCATCTCATAGTGAAATACTAGCCTACGGAAAGACTAAGACGCGGCTGTGAACAAGCCGTATAAAATATGACTAGACGGTTAATAAACTATGGCAGACGATGACTCCTGGTCTTAATAACTTTCACACAACTAGACTATAACGAAACTAGTCTATGACTAAATTATAACCATACGAGTATTATAAGTAGATTATGATAAGACAATGTGTACCTTATTTTCGTAGCTATAACAAATATATAACGAGATTATGACTAGACAATGCCTAGACTATGCCTTGACTAAGCTAGAATGCGACTCAGAAATAATCAGACTGCAAATCACTGAACTATAACTTAACTATTACCATACTATTACTAGAATATGACCATACTATGGACAGACTATGACTAGGCTATGTCTAGATTATGACTAGACTACGAATAGATTTTGTCTGAAATATAACTAGACTAGGACAAGACTATGACTAAATATTTTTTAGATTATAGCTAAACTATGCCTACAGGCTAAGACGAGTCCTATAATTAAAGCATCCTTAAAACATGTCTGGACTATGATTATATTATGACCAAACCAAGACTAGATTATTACTAGACCATAACTAAACTATGATAATATGATTACGCTACGATCAAACTATATTAGACTATCAATAGACTTTTCTTAAATATGACTAGACACCATTATTAGGTTATGCTTAGACTTGGCTGTGACTATACTATGATAATAGAAACACTAGACTATTAGTAGATAATGACCACGCTATGACTAAACTATAACTATTCTACAACTGAACTATTTTTTATTTCGGACATTCACATTGTAAGTGACAGCAAAGACCTCTGCAGGAAGATGATTCCACATACGAAATGTATGTCTAAAAACGTATGTATGTCTTTATAATGCATAGTGCGATTTACTGGCCAATCGACCAAAAATTGATGAGCTCTTACTGAAAAGCGTGTTGTATGCAAAACCGTGCGGATATGTCTAATCCCATTGTAGTAACGTTAAAACAAAGAACCAATAAAGTAGTAGTAGATGAGCTTCTTTGACCGTTACTGAGCGTGGTTGAGTAGCTCCAAAATAGACTTTGGAGCATCAGCCCCTACAAAGGAGTTGAATTTTATGTTTGGCCGTGTTATAAATAGTTATGAGGTCAGATGGAGTGAAATATCTCTTACATAGTGTTTCAAAAAACCGAGGCTCTTAAGAACTTTTTTGAGACTTGAAAATTGTGTTAGTTCCATCAATCATCATCAAACACTGGATTTTCATGCCAGGAACATATAGAGATTTCGATTTCTCAATACATACCTCCCATAGTTAAAGATGAAGCACCATTATTGGTCGAACGTCTGTTCGTTAGCAAACAACATTGAGTGTTACGAGCATTCAAATCGACTCTATTCGCTTGGCGCCAATCAGATATTATTGCAAGATCGTCATTGAGCGTATCATTCATGTTTTGACTCTTATCTGTAATCTCTACAAGGCACGCCCGTTTACAGTATGAAAACGAATGGCAAATGCTGCTGTAATCAGTAAGACAATAGATAGGGTAGAAGGTTTGACAAAGAAGGTCAGTTAGAAAAAAATGAATAGGCCTGGAGAAACAACAAAGCCTTGTACCCCTTAATTAATCTTGAACTCGTTGGATGCAATCCATCCCATCTATAACAACTCGTATAATGCGATCCCTGAGGAAGATCGATATAAATCGAGAAAAGTTATCACAGACACAAAATGCTAAAACTGGGATATATCTGGAGCCACCATCTTATCAAGCAGGTCAGTAAATATTTGGTCATCCTTAAGGAACTTGTATTATCCTTTGCTCTTTTACGATTGACCAAAATCTCTTGCTACCCCGAGGGTTAGAAAAAACTTTATCACGAAGACGACTTCTTTTAAGTCGTCTAAGTACTTTGGCCGACGAAGATCTCGCTCTTTTGTGCAGCGTATGACTAGATTACGATTATAATATGGCTGGGCTAGTAGACTATAACTAAGATATGACTAGACTATGTCCATATTGCGATTGTACTACGAATAGAATTTGACTAAAATATCATAAGACTATGACTGGACTATAGTTATAATACGATCTTACTATGGCAAAACAATGAATAGACTTTCATTAGAATATTTAAAAGGCATATGACTAGACTATGACTAAAATATTAATACAGAGAAATAAATTTTTGCACCAATTAAAGGTTTTAATTAGTTTGAAATTAAAGTTCAATTAATTTTTTAATTGACTCAGATCTATGTTTATTTAAAACGGAACAAAAAAATTAATGATTAAACAAATAATTGAATCAATTAATTAAAATGTAATCAAAAACCAATTAAAAACTTTAATTGGTGAAACTATTTTTTTATGTATTGAACATGATTTTAACTAGACTCTGTTTTGACAGTGAATAGAACATAACTCCTGACTTGTCAGTAGATAACACCTAAGGCCTTTACACAGAAAGCAATATTTTCATCAATTAAAGGTTTTAATTGATTTCAGATTAATATTTAACTAAATAATTAATTGATTCAATTACTTGTTTATTTAGGACGTTTTTTTTCTTCTCTTTTAAACTAATATATATTTGGATCAATTAAAAAATTATTTAAACTTTAATTTAAAACTAATTAAAACCTTTAATTAATGCAAACATTTTTTTCGGTGGGGTGGAAATAGAACCCGCAAAACTATCGGCTTTTAAGAAGAAACGTAAATCACAAACCAACAAAATGGCAACACTTAAAATATTGCATAAAACACACAGGTGTCTTTTTTGAAACATTAAAATCGTCTGCTAACTGCTTTTTATTTGTCTACATGCAGCCGCAATCGTTTTGTGTTTTCTGTTTTTCTAAATAAATATTTGCCTTTTTATGCTTTTTGCAGCTTCTCATTTTCTCTGTGTTTACAAACATTTTCATTCAATTCTTTCATTTACATGTTTATTTACGGTTATGATTGTTTGTTTGTTTGTCTACTTCCAGTTTTCTTTTTTACCACAGCCAGCTTTCTAAAGGAGTGAAAATGATTCGTTATTAAAAGTAACATTTTTTTAATGCCTCCTTCATACTTTCGAGGCTCTGGCAGGTTGAAAGAATACTTTGCGGAAAATGTTATGGCATGTGTTTATTTTTTATGCATTTAAAATAAAAAAAGCCATAATGCAGATGCTGCAGCAGGTTTTTCTGCCACCTTGAATTGCAATGCAATTAAAATTTTGCGCTTTTATGAGCTTACAGCAGCATATTCATATTCTACATATTCATTTATTCTATGTATAATATTTGTGCGAAAAGTGTGATTTGTTTTTTTTTTTTACTTCTTTTATTATTTTTCATCGTTTTTTTATTTATAATGTTTTTTAACAGCAAAATAAATTGCCAAAGGAAAAAGAATTTTTCGAGGAATGCTTATCATTTACACAAGAAAGAGAAAAAAAAAACGGAAATTAAATTTTTCCTTAATTGTAACGAAACAAAAGATTATTGTGTTCTGCATATAAAAGAAACCGAAAAAAATGTGTAAATAATTAGAATCGAAAGCATTTGCTGTAATACTTTTTCAAGGATAAATTAAAGAAGATGATTTTAGTCTTAAGCTGTATTTATTTTAATTAAGATCTTTCGTTTATTTTATTTTTTTTTTTTTTTTTTTCATAATTTATTTATTGTATCTTCAATATTTTTGAACTACAAATAATTGCTCCTATCTTAAGTCTAAAATAAAATATTCTTTTTAAGTCTAGCCAGTGCTAGACAATAATAATGTTTGTTTCACGGATTTCGAAATCATTTGCGGGTCATCCCTCTAATGTACGGCCAAGAAAAGCAGTATCTCTTCTTTTTAGTCGAATGTAACCAGGTTCATTCAGCATGTTACGCGCCAAAGGGTTTGGATGAGATTCAAGCCTCTTTAGATATGTGACTGCATGTTCCGCTATTTCTGATTTAACTGATGGCATGTTTAGGTCTTTGTGGATGTTCGAATTTTTTATATACCAGGGAGCAGATGTAATAATACGTAAAATCTTATTTTGGCGCCTTTGAATTTTTTCTACATTGCTAGCTGAGGCAGTGCCCCATAACTGAATCCCATAGCACCAAATTGGTTTGAGGACCGACTTGTACAGTAGGAGTTTACAATCTAAGCTCAGGGTGGAGTTTCTGCCAATTAGCCAATTTAGTTGTACTACTTTTAGTTTCATTTGTGTTAACTTGAAGTCAATGTGGCTTTTCCAAGTAAGGCGACGGTCAAGATGTATACCCAGATATATAACGTCTGAAAGCTTTGGTATCATTTGGTTATTTATGCGAATAGGAGGGCATGAGTCCCTACGCAGTGTGAAAGTTATGTGAGTGCATTTTTGTTCATTCACTTTTATTCTCCATTTTTCTAGCCATTTTTCCAAATTGAGTATGTGGTTTTGTAAAATTTGTGATGCTTCTTGGGCACTTTCATGAATACTTAAGAAAGCTGTGTCATCTGCAAAAGTTGATGTGTGGACTAGGGTGCTAATTGGCATATCCGATGTGTACAGTAAATATAAAATTGGTCCCAAAATACTACCTTGGGGAACTCCGGCTTCAATGAGCTGTGGCGAGCTTAAAAAGTCACCTTCTTTTAGTAAAAACTTG
Source organism: Phasia obesa (assembly GCA_949628195.1). Classification (NCBI taxonomy): domain Eukaryota; kingdom Metazoa; phylum Arthropoda; class Insecta; order Diptera; family Tachinidae; genus Phasia; species Phasia obesa. Next base: position 116,945,160 of record OX451219.1, on the reverse strand, counting down.
CGATTCGTTAAATAATCTTTTAAGAGCTTATACAAGTTTTCGGGCAAGTTCAGCTTTAGCTTAAATATTAGGCCTTCATGCCAAACCTTATCGAATGCTTGAGAAACGTCGATAAAGAGCTCAGAACAGTATTTTTTTTCTTCAAAGGTCGTTTTAATTACATTTACTAATCTGTGTGTTTGTTGGATCGTACTATGTTGTTTTCTAAAGCCGAATTGATGATTCGGAATGCATCCTTTCGCGCTAAGTATTGGAATCAGCTTAGTTATTAATATTCTCTCAAATAACTTTGACACGTTTGATTAAAGGCTTATAGGTCTGTATGATTCTACTTTTGTGTGGTCTTTTCCTGGTTTAGGAATCATAGTTATCAAAGAGACCTTCCACTCTGTGGGAAAGTACTCAAGACGTAAGATGGCATTAAAAACAAACAGAATAATTCTGCGACCTATACCGGGCAACTCAACTAACATCTTGTTACTTGTTTTATCAACGCCAGGGGCTTTTTTGGTGGTTAAATCCGCGTTGTTTATTTCGCGTTGAACTGGAACCTGGGGATATTAGATTAAAGAAGAACGAAACACATCCCATTTATAATCTAAAATATCTGTTACACCGCAGGATAAGTGTAGAGGAACCACATAAGCGGTCAGGACCCGTTCAGTGTTTAAATTGCCAAGAATACGGCCATACAAGGGCTTACTGCAAGTTGCCTCCGGTTTGCGTTGTGTGTGAAGAGCTTTATTGTTCCGCCCAATGCGACAAACCAAAGGATGACTCGAAGGTTAAAAAATGTAGCAATTACGGTGGAAATCACACTGCTAACTACAGAGGCTGTCCAGTTTTTTCTGAGGTAAGGAAGTCAACTCAAAAATTAAGTACTCCTGCTAGGCAGCCACAATACCAAGCAAATGCTCATTACCCTCAGTTAGCTCAACCCACAACCAAACATGTTTCATACGCGTATATGTTAAAATCCAATCATGTTTTAGCACACAAAGCGACACCTACAACCAATTCTACCCCAAATATGCATCCAGAAGCTAAAGAACAAATTTTGAAATACAATTTCAAAAATGCGTCTGAATGTGATATCAAGTGGACAACCCACCTATTGGCCTACTGATCGACAAAAAATACCTGATGTTATTGATTTTGGCGTAACTAAAGGTATTTCGAGAGAAATGATTAAGGTTGAAGCGTCACTCGAATTATCCTCAGATCATTCACACACTATTGTCTATATATGGAATCAACAAAATATCGTGTCGCCAACAACTTGCACAAGCATTAATTGGTTGAAATATAGAAAGTATCTCAGTACTCATTGTTCGGGAAACATACCGCTAAGAACAACAGAAGATGTGGACCAGAGTCTAATTTATTTTGATCAAAACCTTAAATCAGCTGCCCAACATGCTACAGAAACCAGACAACCAGCTAGATACAATCAAATTTATTTTGTAGATGTCGAGCGGCTCTTGGCTGAAAAAAGGAAAATTAGAAGAGAGTGGCAAGCACACAGATCTCCTCAACTCAAATCTAGACTTAAAGATTGCACGAAACGGCTAAGACAACTGCTAGAATCTCGAAGAGTAGCATCTCTGAAAAATTACTTGGAAGACCTCGACGCAACTGCACAATCAGATTATTCATTATGGCGTGCTTGTAGGAACCTTAAAAGACCGGTCGTACGTAAGCCTCCCTTGCGAACTTCTTGTGGAAACTGGGCAAGGAATGATACCGAAAAAGGCAATTTGTTTGTTGGACATTTGAAGAAGGTTTTCACCCCAAATGTATGTACTGATATAGCTGAGTTGCCATCAGTAGAGACTAGTGCCGTAGTACCCCTAAGATTTGAATTTAGCGATATTGAAAGGGCAATAGCGGATTTAAAACTTTTTTTTTAAATAAATTCTTCAATATTTCCCAACGTTCCCAGCAAAAAAAAATACGTTTTTGAAAGCAGTAAAATCTTTTCCTGCCATACAAAATCATTTAATAGTAAGCACATATATTTTGCCTAAATAAATGCAATTTTGTATGACGTAAAATGTTAAGTAACGAATTTTTTACATTTCGCCTTACAATAGTGCATACTAAAAAGCACAACTGTAAGGCAAAGATAAACAAATTTCGAATTTACGAGGAGTTACGACGAGTTACGAACTTAATACGGTATGATTTTAGAACATTTACACTGCGCTGCATTCAGCGCTTAAAAGAAAATGCTACTAAGTGGGACATCGCGAACAAATATCACATCATACGTAAGCAGGTTTGTAAGCGATAAGAACTCGTCTTTCCTTTACAAACCTGCATACGACGAAGCAGTATTTTTTGCTGGGTTGTTTAAGAGCAAAGCGAGTCATTTTCGATCGCAGAGGTATGATATTGACTGACAGTCAATATTTTATATCAAAAGCAATCTATCAGTGTCAAAATAACAAAATACAAAATAACCAAATACTATCATATTTGGTTCACCCTATAAATTTTATAAAGATTTTTTTTTTTGCAAATATTTTCTCCACTGCATTTTCAAGTATTACCATTTTATTTAACAAACCTCACCAAAACTAGCTTCGTTATTATTATTTCCTATTTTTGTTGGTTTGCTAATCTCAGTGGTCATACTATAAGAAAAACTTAAGTGGAAAAAATCTGCTTTCAACATCTGTTTTGTTTGTTTCACTACTTTAGCTTCTATCCATGTAAATATTTTTTTAAACATTTTTTTCCCTAAAAAAAAAAAAAGAATAAATAATTTAAACTTTTTTGTTTTATTAAACAACTACACCACACTATGACTCTCTCCGGCGTACTTATAGGAAAAACTTAGCAGACTTGAAAACAAAACATCAAAAGTTTTTCACAAAAGGGCCAAAAAAGCAGGAATTGAGAAAAATATGAGCATCATATAGATGTTAAAACAAGTCTACAAATGAATTTGATGTTTCATGTTTGGCTTCGTTATTTTGTTAAACGAAATAAAAAAATAAAAAATTAATAAATAAAAAAAACTTGCTACAGAACAAATGCATAAAATTCACTGAAAACACATGAGAGAAGCACCAATAAAAATTTGTTATGAGTTTTTCTCTTACCATTTTTGTTGAAAGTTTGTTTTGGTGTTGGAATGCTGAGTAAGAAAATAAGGAAAAGAAAGCCTTTTTATATTGAACAAATATTGTGTAACAAATCTCTTAAAGAAACACATTTACACAAAAAAAAAAAAAAACTTTTCCAAACAACCAAAATAAGCAAAAAAACTACAAAAATTACACAGTAAATTGTATTTCTTTCCAAACAAAAATGAACTTAATAAATAAACGTTTTTTTCCTTTTTATTATTTTTTTCTACTGACAAGGTCAATATTAGGTTTATCAGCTTGTTTGTAACAGTTGCTTAAGGTAATGAATATGGGTCTGTTCTTTTGTATGTTTGAAATTTTCACAGTGTACTGCTACAATAAAAGTTTGATATACAAAATTTGTATATCATACTTTTAAAGTGCTTAACTTATATGTATTTACTTTATATAGAGTTACCCATCCCTGGATAAAATTTATATTAAATTCTAAAAATTATTGTAAAGCTCTGTAAAAGGTGTTTAAAATATTTTAATAACAATGTAATTCCACAAACTAAAATAACAAATCAAATACAAATTTTATTCAAGTGGTTATTTGGCAAATAAGTAATTCATATTTTCCCATTATTGTAAAACAGCGCCATCTGTTGCGCAAACGTGTTTAAAATATTCCGCTTTCAAACATAAAAAATGCCTTAAAGTATGTATGCAGTACCTTTAAATCGGTAAAATTACTTACCTACTTTAAATGCCTTTTCTCCACTTTCTCTTGGATATAAGATATTTTTGAGGAAAAAAGTATGATATACTGGAATCAGGATACTATGGTACCTTCTTACAAAATTTGGTTAAAATCCATCCAGTAGTTTTTAGGTGATGCGAACACAAACAGAAATACAGGCAGACAGGAAATTAGTTACTATTTTATTACGTATAGACTTAATTTACTTCTTGAATTCCTTTCTCAGGATTAAAAGGTTTCTTTGATGAACGCGATTCCTGAGCCAGAAAATGCTCAAACAAAATTAGAATCATACAGACCCATAACCCATGTTTTATCAAACATGTGGAGGCTATTCGAAAATATAATAATTTCTAGGCTGAATCCAATTTTAAGAGAGAGAGGATGGATCCAGAACCATCAATCATCAAAAACATAATACGATCGAACAAATACACAGATTAGTAAATTTACTCTCAAAGACCTTTGATAAAGAAAATATTGTTCAGCCTTTTTCACAGACATGTCTCAGGCTTTCGAAAAAGCTTAATATATAAGTTAAAGCTAAATTTGCCCAAACACTTGTTAGAAAATTATTAAGTTAATTAATCAATACCGAGAGAGACAAGGTTCATCTCAGCCAATTGAAGTCGTATTTCCAGAAGGTAGTATATTGGGACCCATTTTAGATTTATTTTCTACTTCAGATATTTTAACTAGAAAGTGAATTCGTACATCGACATTTACTAACGACACAGCTTCTCTACGCATTCTGGGGGGACCCCAAATAGTCTTACGATATACATATATACAACCACATATTCAATATAGAAAAAATTTTTGAAAAAACTGAAAATAAAGGTGAATAAACCAAAATATACTCACATGACATTTAAAATGCATAGAGACTCAATCCACCTTTTTCCACCCAAGTCATCCTTATGGCGACTTACATGGAAAAGCTATATAGAATCACAGTAAAAACAAATTAAGTTAAAAGCTGTCCAACTAAAATAGTTTATTGGTAGACTCTCTACCCCTAGCATAGATTACAAACTTTGATTACAAATAGGCCTAATACCAATAAGTGAACTCGCACAGAGAAACACATCTAAGGATAGGTTAGACGATTTTTTTTTAAATGGGTTAAAATTTACTTGAGATTCGAATGGCAGTGGCCCCGCCAAAGCTGATTCGTATTGAATCATAAGACTTTTTGAAAACCTTGTAGTCTTTTAGTGAACCATTTCAAAGGCTTAACCAATTTTGTTTAATTGTGGTAAAATTTATAGAGAAATCGAATGGAAGACCCCCCGAAATATTTCTGATGTCGACAAATTTGTTTATCAGTACGTGATTTGAATACCGGCAAAAAATAAAAAAATAAGAGAATAATCACAATCGTTAATTACACAGTGCAACACGGAAAAAAATAACCATATACGGACACCACTACGTGATAAAAGACCAAAAAAAATCCCCTGTCTCCCAGTTTTGCCCAAAGTCCTCCACGTTTTTTTTATGGGCCCTCAAAGACGTGGGGCCTCGATGTCATTTTTGCAAAAAAATGATCATTTACTCAAGCTCATATTTTGCAAACCGTTTGGAATTTTGATATACTCTCTGAGGCAAAGTTGTAGCTGTTGTCATAAAAAACAAAAATTGTTAACAGATAAAATCAAAAAAACTTCATCTTCAAGGTCAAAATCGCAAACAACTTTAAAAAATTCAATTTTTTTACCTTTTGTCCCCTGTTCAGGTCCATAAGTAGCAAACCGTTCAAAATTCAAGGAAACAATCAACTACAAAAATGAACCTAAGATCTCAATAAACAACTATCTGGAACATATGAACTTCCTAGGAATGATTCTTAACACAGTTCAGGTACCGCATAGGTAGCCGCAAAAGTTTTTCACTTGAACGATTTGCTACCTATGGACCTGAACAGCAGAAAAATGGTAAAAAATTTTTTTTTAATTTAAAAATTGAATTTTTTTAAGTTTTTTTCGATTTTGACCTTGAAGATGAAGTTTTTTTGATTTTATATGTTAAAAATTTTTGTTCTTTATGATAAGAGCTACAACTTTGCCTCAGAGAGTATATCAAAATTTCAAACGGTTTGCAAAATATAAGCTTAAGTAAATGATCATTTTTTTGCAAAAATGACATAGAGGCCCCACATCTTTGAGGGCCCATAAAAAAATACTGGAGTACTTTGGGCAAAACTGGGAGACAGTGGTCTTTTTTTTGGTCTTTTATGACGTAGTGGTGTCCGTATATGGTTATTTTGCCATGACTTAAAAAATTATACAGTGTGTTATGGAGTCATAGCAGGTATGTTAACAGCATTTACACTCTTAAAAATCGTTGAAAAAAGGATAAATTTTAAACTTTTACCCTTAGGTCCTTTCTATGTGCGCGGTCACATATGATGTTGTGAAATTCAATTAACGGACACTGGACAAACTCAAAAACGCCAAAGTATGTAAAATGTTAAAAATTATTACTGCCGCTCCCTGGTATGTTAAAAACTCTAATATACACAAATATCTAAAATCGACATTCGTTAAACCGGAAAACGCGAAACATGCGCCAATATATTTAAAGGAGCTCGAAACCCATCCAAACCAGCTCCCCCGTAACATTCGACTAAAAAATATATAAAGAGAATACAGAAAAACTGTTTATTTGGTAGTTTGTAAAAATAATAAAAATAATTTCTCACCAATAAAATAATAAAGCATCACATTTCCGTCTGTCTGTATGCATTTCTTTGCGTTTGCATTACGTAAAAACTAATGGATGAATTTTACCAAAATTTTGTGAGGAGGTACCTTAGCATCCTGATTCCATTATAGGATACTTTTTTCGCAGTGAAAGTACGCAATTTCCGGTTTAAGGGTACTGCCATTTTTAGTTTAATACTGGGATAAAATTGTGCAACAGATGGCGCCAACTGAATAAAATTTGTATTTGATTTGTATTATTACTTTGTGGAATTACATTATTATTAAAATATTTTAAACACCTCTTTCAGCGGTTTACAATAATTTTTTGAATTTTTTCTAAATTTTAGAATTTTATCCAGGGATGGGTACCTTTATATAAAGTAAATAAAATTTGCTGTGTATTACTTTCAAAGCACAATCGAACAAAATTTTTCAGGGGCACAGCTAGTATCAAATAAAATCTATTTTGTAGTTGATCTCAAGATATCGTTTGGTACGCGACGTGACGGGCACAGCTAGTTAAATATAATAATATAATTTTTCGTATCTATTTCTCCACAGAAGTTGTTTAAATAGAAAAAAAATGATTATTGAAATTAGAACTACATATCTGAAGAAGAACAATGGTAGCGATCCAGAAAATGCATTACATTCTGATAGTATATAATTCTTTTTTATCTCACACTGTGTAATTTTTTAAGTCATGGAAAAATAACCATATACGGACACCACTACGTCATAAAAGACCAAGAAAAAAAAGACCCCTGTCTCCCAGTTTTGCCCAAAGTCCTCCAGCTTTTTTTTATGGGCCCTTAAAGATGTGGGGCCTCGATGTCATTTTTGTAAAAAAATGATCATTTCCTCAAGCTCATATTTTTCAAACCGTTTGAAATTTTGATATACTCTCTGAGGCAAAGTTGTAGCTCTTGTCATAAAGAACAAAAATTGTTAATAAACAAAATCAAAAAAAACTTCAACTTCAAAGTCAAAATCGCAAAAAACTTTAAAAAATTCAATTTTTTTAGCTTTTTTCCCTTGTTCAGGTCCATAGGTAAAAATCGTTCAAAATTCAAGTAAACAATCAACTACAGAAATGAACCTAAGATCTCAATAAACAACTTTCTAGAACATATGAACTTCCTGGGAATGATTCTTAACACCGTTTAGGTAGCGCTTAGGTAGCCGCAAAAGTAAAAAACCTGGAGGACTTTGGGCAAAACTGGGAGACAGGGGTCTTTTTTTTGGTCTTTTATCACGTAGTGGTGTCCGTATATGGTTATTTTTTTCCGTGTTACACTGTGTGATAAAATGAACTTAAGCCTTATAAATTATTAACTCAATTCACCAAAAATATTTCAAATAAAAATTAAATTATATGAATTTTATGTGAACTTTTAATTTTTACATTATATTTTTTTTTTAAATTGTTTTAAAAAAAATGTTTGCTTGGTAGTATAATATAAAAAAGAAATAGAGTTTACAAGTGTAAAACAATTTCAAAAAAAGCTCTATCTTCTATGAAATATAATGTTAAAATTTCTCAGATTCTATTTCTTTGATAAGTTTGTTTAAATAGAAAATTAATAACAATTAAAACTACCGGGTAGATCGATAATAAGAGTACTGATGACGGAAGTAGCTGTCTAGAAAATGCATTCTGCTTTGCTGGTATCTAATTTTTCTTTATCTCTTTACAATTAAGAAATTAAGCCTAAATAATTAATTTATTAAAAATTAAATTATTTAGGCCCACTATTATTACTTTGCCAATTGCTAAAGTTAGGATCAGTGATTAAAAATGCTTGACTATTGTCAATGTATATGTAATTGCTTAACTGTTGCTTAGAAAAAGTGTGCAGCAAAAGGCAAACGCAAATAAAAGAAGAGCAACTCATTTGCTTAAGCTTGCTATGTGTCTCGTTCTGCAGCAAAGCAATCAGCAAAGCAATTACTTTAACAAAATTTTATATAACAAAATGTTACATAAATGCTGAGGAATTCAGTTGTTTTATTTGCTGAAAAAAATGTAAGCAAAGCAATGATTTTACTGCTGTTGCTATTTTTAAGCAAGCAATTTTCAAACCCTGGTTAGGATATTATCGGAAAAATGTGATCACTTATTATTAGTTCAATTATATTCGAAGACACAAAAAATAAAAATCCCAAAAAAAAATAAGTTATGTAAACAAGTGTATGTAAGTGTATGTAAACACGATTTTTATACAGAAAGTTTTTAAGTAAAAATCGTTCTTTTTCCTGAAAAAATATTTTTAACATCATTCCAAAGTGAATTTTGGCAAAAAAATTTACGATTATTTAGTGCTGTAGTGTATCTACAATTCGTCTGTTTTACAACCAATTACTTTTAAGACTATGTTTTCTAAAATTTTAAAAACAGTTTCTTTCCATATAAGAAAACAAAGTAATGTGAAACTACAAATATTGATGTTTCTTTCGTAAGCAAAAGGGGAAGGATGAATTTATAAAATATAGTATTTTTTGAAATATTGATAGAAACAACATATTTTAATAAAATTATGATTTCTCTTCATATTAAAATTTTTACAGAAGCATATGCCACATATAAAACGAAGGCTTTTATCTATAAAAACTTATAACCTCTGCCGGATCGATTCATTTGGCGGGCCATGTTTCACTTCCGTATAACAGGGTCAACTTGACACATACATGCATTTAAAAAAAACGATTTTATATATATTTCTTAGTCTACCAAATGCACTTGTTGCTTTAGTGAGCCTATTCGTGGTGTCCTCATTTATGCCACCGCTTGAGGACATTGTGTTCCCTAAGTAGCAGAAGCAGTTAACGTACTCTATCTGGTGATTGTCGATGGTGATATGCGCTCATGCTATTATAAAGACGCATGGCGTACATCTTTTTAAGTTTATTTCTAAGCCAACTCTTCTAGCTGACCTCACAAGGTCGTTCGTTTTATCCTGTATGTCCGAAAGTTGATGTGAAAGAAGGCAAATATCGTCTGAATGTTCTAAATCTTTTAAATGTCTTTGAAAACTCCATGCAATACTACTTTTCTTTTAGCACAGTTCCTCCATAAAACAGTATATTACTACAGCAAAGAGTAGTGGCGATAGAGGGCAGCCCTGCCGGAGGACTATAATGGTCATGAACGTATCACTAACTTTCCCCTTGTGTAGAACCTGAAGTACATAGCTTTAGTTTAAATAGGAATTTCTTAGAAGTTGTGCCATAATTGGATGTCGAAATTCCGACCAAGCTGGAATAACAAAAGTCTTATCTAGCCATTATTGTTATTGGCATTTCTTTCAATCAAAACAACAAAAGCAATAAAATATAGTCTATTTAAAACAAAATAAAAACAGGCTTTCTGGCCATGAGGCATACTTCCCTTGACAAATTTTATTTCTTTACTTTTAAGTTTTCCATTCAGGGCTCACCAAATAATGATTTTTTTATGTCGAAGTTTGAGTGTAAGAGTATCATAATGTTATTTGCAGGAATTGATAGTTTTTCTTTACTTGTATATGGGTGTTTTTGTATTAAAACAAATATTTTTTCTCAGTTGCTTATTATTTTTAGTGCATCTTCGAGTAAAACTTTTTAAAAGCCGGAAATAATGCACTTAACTTTTTTCCCATCACTTTTTATTTCCTTCGTTTTACTTTCAACTTTTTTTTTCTTCCTTTTTACACTTTTATTCTCATGACAAAGTTACTGCTGCTGTAGTTGTTCTTTTCTATCATTTTTTTTAGGGTTCAGGGTGGTTTTTAAATGAATTACATGCCATTTTAGTGACATTGTCCAAAAATGAACAAAACAAGCAATAGAGTTGATGATGATCGTAATAATTTTGTTAAGGAGGTTGGTTGCTAAGCGGTGAGTGTACATATATGTATGTATGTGTATCTGCCTGTCTGTCTGCTACAAAAAGGTTACAGGTTTAACACGATTTTGGTGGAGCACTGTAATACCTTAGAGCAAGTGGCATCAAAATGAACAGGATGTACAAATCAATTGGATGTGTTTAAAATGAGAGCACTTTTTTTTATTCGAAAACTTGCAAAATTATTTCAGTTGAAGACAGATGCAATAGTTTTTATGGAAAATAGTAGCGGCATCCGTTCAAAAATATTCTAGTAAAGGGAATGTGGTCAAAGGCTGCTTAAAACATAAAAAAGAGAAACAAGTATTATTTCTTAAAACATATTAGGAAATTGAAAATTAAAATTTTTTAAAAGCAAAATTAATATTGATGATCTTGGCAACCCCTACTCCAATTCGACATCGAGTTCCAAATTCTGCTTAAAACTTCTTTTTGATGCACATTCCTTTTGATTCAATGTTTATGTCTTTACTTTTTCTCGCAACATCAACAAAATTTCTCTGCCATACATTTTCATTCAAAAACTTCTTGTTGTAAGAAAAACAGTTTCGTTTTTAAGTTGTGTAAATAGAGAACAAAGTTTTCACCAATACGAGTACTTTTACGCAGATCACATTGTACTTTCAAGTTTATGTTGTATTTCGTTATTAAAAAGTTTAATTTTATTTTTTCACATCAAAGTTTTTTTTTCCAAACTGTTGCTCCGGCTGGTGGTTGATTTAGAAAAGCATAAAAGTTAGAAAACAATCAGGAAATGGCAGTTGTAGTAGTTATTGCTAGTTTGTTAAATTGAATTTAGGGATGCTCACAGCTTAAACATAAACTTCGAATATAGCACTACACCTAGGTACAGCGTTACACACACAAAGGCGGTGGTAAAAAGATGGAGTATGAAGGCCTTTTAGAAGGCCTCTTTACTCCTTGTTTAGGAAGCACAATGCCTTCCATTTGCATTCCAATCGCATATATTTTTATACGGATAGTCATTGCGATTATAATTATTGTTGCTCTAATTTTATTAAGCATTTTAAAATTAGTTTTACTTAAAATATTAAATTTTTTTAAACCATCAGGACAATTCACTATAGCACTACCAATCAGACTACCGAAGCATCTCAATGGCAAGCAACACTGATTTAAATAAAGGTCAATTAAATGAAATTTTGTTTTGTATAAATCAAAATTCTGATCATTTAAAATTATCGTCGTGATTATCTCTTAAGGATGCATAAACAACTGTAGCTTGATATAGTTAAGCTACGGTTTTTTGTGGATTTTTTCATTGATCACATTCATTCCTTTAACTAATCACTGGTGTTACTCCATTTTGTTTGTTAATTTAGTGTGTAATTAAGTGAAGAAAAAAAAAGTGTAAAACTTTACACACTGACCCATTGGAACGAAGAACTACAATATTATAATTCTACAATATATCAAGAATCAAATAACAAGTATCTTTTATAAGCTAATGAAAATTGATTCTATTCTGGATGACGTGCAGTACAAATACATAATAACTAAGATGGATACTTCTAATGCAAAGGTTCAATTCGACTGGATTTTCCTGCAGAAGGCTCCTTGATAGTTCCTGGCAATATAACTAATTAAAGTTGACGATTAAAACCAAAAAAAATAATTAACAAGTACGAGTGTTACATTTGCCTATGCCGAATCTTCTATACCCTTCCCTTAATCTGATATGTTTCCCAATTTCACAATAATAAACCTTCGGTTTTTACTTTTATAATTTTCAACTTCATTATTACAAATATAATGGAAATATGTAGAAAATTTTCATTTTGTAAACATTTATCGAAAATTTTTTTAAAAATATTATTGAAAATTTTCGTAAAAATTATATCGAAAATTTTTGTAAAAATTATAATGAATATTTTCATAAAAATTATATCGACATATTTTGTAAAAATTTTATAGAAATTTTTTTGTAAAAATTTTATAGAAATTTTATAATTTTTTTTTTTTAATTTTATCTGCTGGTGTCTGAAAATTAAGTTTTCTCAATTTTTCTTTAATAATATCACCTAATTTGTAATTTTATTTATTCTTTCTTAGAGGGAATAAAAACTAACTTAAGCTTGATTTAAAATTTCATCTATATGTAAAATAAATAGTTCGACTAATAAAAAATCAAAAATTCAATAATTTTCTGTTAAAATTTAATCAAAAATTTATTGTTAAAATTTTATGGAGAATGTTTTGTAAAAATTATATCAAAAATATTTTGTAAAAATTTAATCGAAAATGTTTTTTAAAAATTTTATCGAAAATGTTTTGTAAAAATTTTGTCAAAAATTTTCTGTAAAAATGTTATCATAAATTTTTTGTAAAAATTTTATTAAAAATTTTGTAAAAAATTTTATTAAAAATTTTGAAAAAAATTTATTGAAAATGTTTTATAAAAAATTGACTGAAAATGTTTTGTAAAAATTTTATCGAAATTTTTCTGTTAAAGTTTTATGGAAAATGTTTTGTAAAAGTTTTATCAAAAATTTTTTGAAAAAATTTAATCGAATTTTTTAGTGAACATTTTATCAAATTTTTTTTGTTAAAATTTATTCAAAAAATTTTTTGTTAAAATTTTATCAGAAATGTTTTGTTAAAATTTTATGGAAAATATTTTTTAAAAATTTTATCAACAATTTTCTGTAAAAATGCTATCATTAATATTTGTTAAAATTTTGTCGATAACTTTTGTAAAAACTTTATTGAAAATGTTTTGTAAAAATTTAATCGAAAATGTTTTGTAAAAAATTTATTGAAAATATTTAGTATAAATTGTATCAATAATTTTCTGTTGTTGTCATACCTTTCGGTGAAGACCGTCGTCACTGGCTGTTGTTTTGGTACGTTTGGCGAGCGCTTTCGATGTGAAGACATCATTTTCAAGCCGCGTTTAAAATATTACTGGTATATTACTGGTAATATTTTAAACGCGGCTCGAAAATGATGTCTTCACATGAAAAGCGCTCGCCAAACGTACCAAAACAACAGCCAGTGACGACGGTCTTCACCGAAATTTATGACAACAGTATTCTATTTACTGGCGAAACAAATCCAATCAATTTTCTGTAAAAATGTTATCATAATTTTTTTTATAAAAATTTTATCGATGTTTTTTGTAAAAATTTTATCAACAATTTTTTTGTTAAAATTTTATCAAAAATTTGTTGAAAAAATGTTATCGAAAATGTTTTGTAATAATTTTATCAAAAATTTTTTGTAAAAATGTTATCATAAATATTTGTTAAAATTTTATCGCAAAATTTGTTGTAAAAATTTTATCAACAATTTTTGTAAAAGTTATGACATTACTGCAATCTACATATATTGCGTTGGAATGGTCACATGGACCCCGTAATGTGCCTATTGACTGCTCCTAGTTCCCAGTGGGCACACTGTAAGTCTATCGGCTACCTGTATATGTATTGATTTTTATAAAGGTAATACAAAGCAAAGTAGAAAAACCCTAACAACCTAAAAACAAAAATCGGCCTTTCAGGGGTTTATGTATTCCCCGAGATCTGTATAAACTCCATCTGGTCGCGGTCTAATATTTATTTTACAAAAAAAGTCTAAAGAGAATCATTACAACCGAAAGAAAAGAAAAACAAAGGAAACAATAGGTGGGCGTGGTTTTTTGTCTGCAGCCTCGAATTTAATAGTCTGATGTTGCTTAATTGCATTAGCGAAATTTTTGGAACTATGCCTAGCAGATTGGTGGTCTTACATTTTCTGTATCTCTTCTGGTGCTTAGGCAAAGTTAATTTCAACCCGAACATAAACGGACATCCGGAATATATACTTAATCGGGTCGGAAATGAATATTGCAGAAATTACACATACACAATGAAAAACTTATATGTATATACCCTTTCAGCCTGTGCTGAAGGGTATAAAAAGGAAACGATTGCAAATATGACCACATGTTTTACATAAAAATGCTGCCATGACGTGCCTACTACTTCGACTATACTATAGTCTCTGGACATAATGTTTACGAAGCGATGCAGAAACCTTTTCCGATTGCAGTTGAACATCTCCAGATACTTATTTGAAGTAGCCAAATCACAACAGAATTGAGTAAAACGTTTCTATCAAAGGTTTTTACAATCGTCAAAAATTTGTCAGCCTTAAATTTCGAGACAGTTTCACGCTAAAAAGAGAACTGGTGTGGGAACACTCCAATATATCTTAATTTCAAATGCAGTTCCTCTAGATCATTTCATTGTAGTAAAAATAATGCATTGGTTCGTGCGCTAGTAGTGGGCATATCCAGTTGTAATAAGTAATATAATCGTAAAACAATATTATACAAATCGATTTAAGCAATCTGTGACTATCCTCTCGCTTTAGCAATAAAAGAACAACAAGTTTGATATGTTTTTTACTTCCATACTTTTTGAATTATTAGAGGTTGTTGATGATAAATACAATTGATGTCATTCCTATATTTCTATTTATTGTTACAGTTGTTATTGCCTACACTCCTACAAATGGCTACAAGTTGTACATTTGCAGTAGAAACATTGTTGTTGTTGATACCAGTATGCCATTGTGTATTGCTTGAATTCGATTAACAACTTTTTTCTGAACTTTTTCTCCATTTCTTTATTTTTTTTTTTTTTTGTTTCGTTACATTTTATTTTTGTGTTTTTACTTTTTTCTCTTTCTTTACAACTAACTTTATTTGTTTTATTGTTGTTGTTGTTGTTGTTGCTGTCTTTAAACTTATTATTGAAGTTATTTTCTTGTTATGTTGTTTGCAACAACAACAACAATAACAACAATAGCAGCAATAGCTTTAATAGCTGCAGTGACATCGCAGCATTAAGTGAATGAGAATCTTGTGCGGAAAGAAAATTGTCACAAACTTAATTTACTCGTGTAATAAATAGAGTAGAAAATGTGTTGTTAACTTTTTGTGGAATTTGAACAAAAAGCAAAAAAAAAAGTTCATCATTTTGCATTATTTGCAGAGCAAGATTTTATTTACAATGTCAAGTTATTAAATTGCTAAAACAGAAAACTGATGCAAAACTTTTCAATATTTTTCTTTTATGTTTTATGAGTTATGAATTGTAGTTTTATAGACAAAAGAAGAAAAAAATTGATTTTTATTGATCTAAATCGACCATTTAATTTTATAGGGTCTTCCAATAGGGACTTCCAAGCTTTAGGAGTTAATAACGGCCATATTATTAAAGCTAACTCTGTCAAATTGACCAACATATAATCGTTATGTTTTGCCAAATCTCCAGGGGCTTACATATACGGGGTCTGTTCAACAGAAAAGGAAAACTTTTGAATTTTCGTGAGCTGTGTACATTCAATTATCGATTTTTTTTTTTTTTTTTTGTTCTTTTGGAACACAGGTGTTAGTCGTATGTTGGCATTATCAGTTAAATTGTATAATATATAATCAGCATTTACTAAATAGAAAATTTATTTACTTTTACTCTTCATTAATCTTTTTCACGACCATTGTGTTTTTAATTTTTTTCTTTTTTTTAAATTTAATTTTTTTAACAATTTGTTTTAACGGTAAATTAAATTTTACAAATAATTTAAAAAAAAAATTGTATAGAATGTTTAATATAATTTAGAGGCATGTAATAAATATTTATATTTACGCTTATAAAAAATTAATTGTGTTGTATCATAATTATGCAAATCTCATTAAGCACGGAACAAAACAAAACAAAACATAGACAATCAAATTCAAGTAATTAAAACAACATTTGATACTGAGATAATATAAAAACAGAGTTTTAATATAATGACTTTTACAATTTTGATCATTGTAATCAAAGATTATATTTTATTAACTCTTGGTAAAGAGCTCTGCTTATATATAATAAATTTGAGGCTAAAATTTCTTACACACATTTTTTTTAATTTTTCACCCCGGGAGAGCCACATATGTATGTTTAAATTTATTTTCTATGTATAAACTCGACACTATACATTTTCAACACTG
Source organism: Phasia obesa (assembly GCA_949628195.1). Taxonomy (NCBI): domain Eukaryota; kingdom Metazoa; phylum Arthropoda; class Insecta; order Diptera; family Tachinidae; genus Phasia; species Phasia obesa. Next base: position 116,928,734 of record OX451219.1, on the reverse strand, counting down.
TAAAATAAATTAATTTTAGATCATTATATAAATTTTATTTTATTTAAACAATTTTTAAAAGAATTAATATTTATTATAGCTTAAGTTCTTTATTATAAAGAGATAAAGAAAAATTAGACACTAGCAGAATGTAATCCATTTGCTGGATCGCTACATACGTCGTCAACATTATTCGTATCTCTCTACGAGGCAGTTTCAGTTATAATAATTTTTCGATATACACAAACTATACAAAGATATAGGATATGAGAATTGTTAACAGCAACATATTATGATTGAATTATATGGTTGTAGTCAAGCCATATTATTAACATAATAATAATTTAGTTATGTTAGAACCATATTATTGTTTAACTGCAAATATCATTGTAAAATATAATTAAATTATGTTTTATTACAAAATGAATTAAATAAATATAGTGAGTGTAGTAGGTGGGTGTAGTAACCTTTAATTGATAAATAGTAACATAAACTTGTTTTTCTTGGCCAAACTAATGATTTAAACGACTATATGTTGTTCATCGCAACCACATATTGTTACAGAGAATGGTTGTTACAGAGATGGTTCTTGTGACCATGAAATAGTCATATTTTTTTTTCTCTGTGAGTAGCAGTGCCCGCCACCTTATAGGCGTCTTGACATTATTTCGTTGGATTTTTCTTTTATAGTCCTTCAATTATGGTTTAAGTTTCTTCCTTATATAGAGGTACCCATACCTGGATAAAATTCTAAAATTTATACAAAATTCTAAAATTATTGTAGAGTTCTGTAAATAGTGTTTAAAATACATATCCCGCTGCCAAGTTTAAAAAAGAAAATTTTTTTCGGCAAAAAAGTATCCTATATTTGAACCTAGATAGTAAGGTATTTACCTCATAAAATTTGAATAAACTTCATCCAGCAGTTTTTTTGGTGATGCGAACACAGACAGACAGACAGAGAGCCGGATAGACACACTGGCAGACAAAAACTCTAAAAGTAGTTGTTTTGAATTCCATTTCGATTACTAACTGCACCAGCAACAAAATTTTCAAAAAATATTTCATATACAGAAATGTTGCTGTTACATTTGTATTATATGTATGTATATGTATTATATGTATGAAAACAAGTGAACAAGAGGTAAGATATACATATGTTGTGGTAGACTTCATTGTAACCAACTGCTAACAGATTATTGGAATAAAATTTCTCGCTTCCTTTTATCTGATTTTGGTTAATTAAATAGATTATATTTTCAATTAAAGTAGATACATACGAATAATACTAAAGACGTATGTATGTAGCGATATAGAAAATGTACTGCATTCTTCTTGTGTTTGTTTTGCTTTTTTCTTCTTCTTTTCTTCATTTAATTTATAAAAAATTTTTAATTTTAACGAAAATTTCTTGATTTAAACAAAAAAATGAAAAAAGTATTTTTTTTAATTTTGGGAAACGTTTGCTTTCCATTTAAAACACTTTATGAATTTTAGCGCCTTACGGAATTTCTCTAATATAAACGTAGAATTTCTAAGTCACATTAGTGTGATATTATTAGTGAAATAGTATTTCTAACTTATAAAGGGTGTTTTTTTTTAGAGGAATAGAACTTTAAGTTGGCATTAATTTTCAAGATGACCACCGATTTAACAACTGAAAAGTGATTTATTCTCAGTTTGGTTTGGCAATTCATCATGAATAGACTCACGCCTGAACAACGCTTGCAAATGCGCCCAAAACGAGATTACCGTTGTTCCTGATTTTCATAAGCGAATTTTTTTTATTGATGAAGCGCACTTCTGGTTGAATGGCTACGTCAACAAACAAAACTGCCGCATTTGGAGAAAAGGTAATCCTCAAGTGTATGTCGAAACACCGTTACATCCAGAATAACTGACTGTTTGGTGCGCTTTATTGGCTGGTGGAATCATTGGTCCGTACTTTTTTAAAAACGATGGTGGCCAGAACGATACAGTCTATGGTGATCGGTATAGAGCCATGATTACTAACTTTTTCATTCCTGAATTGAATAACAATGATGTACAGGTGATTGGTTTCAACAAGACGCGCAACATTTCACACAGCTCGTGCCACAATAGATTTATTGAAAGGCACGTTTGGTGACCGCCTAATTTCACGTTTTGGACCTGTGAATTGGCCTCCAAGATCTTGTGATTTAACACCGCTAGACTACTTTCTGTGGGGCTATTTAAAGTCAATGGTCTATGCGGATAAGCCACAAATGCTTGACCATTTGGAAGACAACATTCGCCGTGTTATTGCCGATATACGGCCACAAATGTTGGAAAAAGTCATCGAAAATTGGACGTCCAGATTGGACTATATCCGCGCTAGCCGTGGCGGTCATATGTCAGAAATCATATTTAAAATGTAATGCCACAAGACTATCTTTCGGATAAATAAAATTCATGTAAATCGAATAATCCATCGTTGTTTTATTGCAACTTAAAGTTCTATACCTCTGCAAAAAACACCCTTTACTTGCATAGTATAAATTTAATGAACGCATTATCTTACACAACTGCTTTGAATATTTTGATTAAATTTGTTTTGTTAAGATAAATTTGTTTACTTAGAAAATTAGTAATAAATATTTATAAATGTTTGTTATTGATATTGTTGTTAACAGATGTTAAACAACAACAAAAAATTGTTTTATTAATTACATGAATAACTGGAAAAAAATAATTAATTATTATAAGGCTTAATCAATTTAAATTAAAAATGAGCAATAACTTCCGTAGAGGTATTTTTCCCCACTGATTTTAAATAGGTTGTATCTGTTAAAACAAAGGCTATATTTTGTACTGTATTCACTTCTAAGCTTTAAAAAAATAACTCATCTTTACAATGGAAATTGGCAGTAATTTGTTATATTAATTGCCTCTTTCTTCATTAGCATTTATTTATAAATAATGCTAATGATTTGTTGTTTTCATTACCATGATTTTCACAAATGACAATAATTTTTAATGAAATAGTTCTATTAGTATTAGATTAGTATTAGAAACACTAATTATCTGTTTTCAGAGCATTACCATAAACAGCCGACTTTTTTCTAAAACCACAAAATTACAGTGATCAATTGAAACCTTGTATTGCAGCCTTAGAATATCTGGTAGGAACAACCCATTTTATAACAGCAACGACAGTTGAACCATATCATAAATCTAGGTTACTTTCAAGCATTTATAATGACTTAAATTAAGGTTTTTATATGTCGGGTGATTTCTTAGCAACCTTCTTTTTTGCCAACACTGTTTTTGGAAGCTTAGCTGTTTTCGGATAACTTGTTACTGTGGAGTCGTAAAGTAGCTGTGGGTTGAGGAATAACGTGCGCCTGTCATTGTCGTTATCGCTTAAAGTGAATCCTCTCGACCTTGTTGCTCGTCCTTCGAGTGGTTTGCGTCTAACTCTTACCCTGGCTGATTGGCTTCCTCGAATAGCTGTTGCTGCTGTACTCTTATTGGTGGTTGCTTTAATCAGCCACGTGTAATCGTTTTGGTTATCATTTATAACCTAGTAATTTTAATTTAATAAGTCGTAATTTATTGGGGCACCATTTTTTACTCATTTTTTCACTGGATGAGCGCCATTAAACTCAACTTTTCACTTAAGGAGAACCATAAAACTCAAGTTTGTACTGGGGGAGCACCGTTAAACCCATTTTAATTTTACCGGAATTTTGTGTCTCACTTCCTACACGTAGGTATAGGGAGCGCTGCAGATTTTGGAGGAAGCTAAGGATATCATACCCTGACGCATTGGTTTTGTAACTCTGCCATTAGCTAATTTTTGTTTAGAATACAAAAAAAATATGCTATTGTTAAACATGTTCAGTTTGGTCTATTATTTAACCATGAATCGACTTACAAATGAACAACGATTGCAGATTATTGCATTTCTTCCTTTTTATGGTCGGTTTGGGCTACCATCTGAGACGGCTGTTCGGTGTGAAATTGCCTTGTGTGATGTGAAGAGCAACCAGAAGCATTACAAGAACTGTCAATTCATCCCGCAAAATGCACTATTTGGTGTGGATTATGGGCCGGTGGCATCATTGGGTCGTAAGTTTTCAAAGGCGAGGAAGGCAGAAACGTTACTGTGAATGGCGAGCTCTAACGTACAATGATAACAAATTTTCTGTTGCCCAAAGTGAAAGACCTGGGCCTGACTGACATGTGGTTTCAACAAGATGATGTCCATACTACACAGTACGCGAAGAAATGGCCCAACGGACAGGCAAATTAGGTAAACAGGCCGGTCAATTGCCGCGTAATCGTGCGATTTAACGCCTTTAGACTATTTTTGTGGGGTTTTGTTAAGGTTCTTGTCTATAGAGAAAAGCTCGCAACATTTCGACACACTGGAAGCCAATATTGAAGAATTTATTTGTGAGATACCGGCCAATATGTTGAAGAGAATATGCCAAAATTGGACCCAGCGTATTAATAATTTGAGACGTAGCCGCGGTTAACATTTACATAGAATCATCTTTTAACTTTGAAGTATAAAGATAGTTCTATCTATTGACTCAAGTAAAGATTTCACACATTTCTCTAAATTGTAGTTTTTATCAAATCCGAAAGCTCTTAAAAAATAAACCCTTCAAAAATAAATAAAAATTAATAATTAAGCCAATTTAGCTGCTCTTTAAGGTCTTTGTTTGCGGTCCCATTCGACTTCGCGGAATTATTTAACATAATATTTTATTAAATGCCAGATTACAATTGAACACAAAATGAAAAAAGTTTCTAGTTCTTACACAGAAACAAATTGTATGTATCAATTAAAGGTTTTAATTAGTTTTAAATTAAAGTTCAATTAATTTTAAAATTAATTCAAATATATATTTAAATATAAGAATTCCACAAATAATTGAATTAATAAATTATTTAATTAAGTTTTAGTCTGAAACCAATTGGAGAAAATATTTTTTTCTGTGTATAAAAAAATTTTACACTTAAAACTATTTTAAATAAATACTTAAAGTTACTTTATAGCAATGTTTACAAAATATTCTGACACAACATTCTTACACACCCTTCTCTATGGCGGGCAGTTTTTCCAGTTTAATTTTATGTAAATACTTCATAAAGGCCTGGGGACTATCAAAACTCTTTAAAGGATGTTTGCCAAAACGTCCATTGGTCTTAGCGACCATATAGTAAACGGGATAAGCGCCAGGTGCCACATGAACGGGCATAGATTTTGACAGCAAATTACCAGCTAAATCCTTTTGATTGTAAAGAAAATGTAATTTTTTCTTTTTTGGCTGATGTTTAGGTTTATAAAGTTTATCAGGGTTGGGTAGCAAATACAACCCTTTAACAGTGGGTGCTTTATTCAATGTAGATTTAGCTTCCACTTCATTAGGAGGCTTAGAACGTTTCATATTAATGTATTTTCTTTTGACATTAAAGGGTTTAAGAGTTTGTATTTGATACAGAGAAGAATCCATGTTTGAAGTTTTAGAATCTTCCTTGGAGGCGGGTAAATTTAGAGACTTAATATGTATTACTTTTTCATTATTCTCTTCTTTTGTGTCGTTTATAACATCATCCTTATTTAATTTTAATTTGGATAAATTTAAAACAGAAGTTGGCTGGTCGGCTAAGGTTTTGGCCAATGGTTGCGCCCAGCTTTGGGTATTTTTTATAAAAATCACTATGAGCACCAAAAACTGTAATTAAAAAGGTAAAGTACTTAGTTGGTAATTAATCATTAGAAAAATACATGTAATTATATTTAAGAGGAAATATGTTATTATTCTTATTACTTTAATATGTTTATAAATTACTTTCAATGAGTTTTTTTTTATATTTTAAATTTAATTAAAATTTTCTTGTGATCTCACTTACTCACCCACAATGTTTGACAGCTAAACATAATTTATTAAATTTTATTTTTTAACAAATTGTTCGTAAATTAATTAATTTTTTTATAAAATTTGTTACACCTTCACTTGTTATATTTTATTATTAGTTTCGTATAATTTTTTTGTTTTTGCTTTAAAATATTATTAGTTTCGCGTTATTTCTATGTAGAACTATCTACTACCTACATCTATAGTGAAATGTTAAAGACTGATCAGCTTGTAAGCCAGTGTGTTAGGTTTTATGTGGCATCAATGTCTACAACAACTCCCAACACCTCATCTCAACATCTTAATTCTTAATATTGTGTTGATGACAAATATTTTGTTTTTTCAAATTTTTTTTCTACACAATCTTTTCTCCGTTCTTTATTAATGTGAAGTTATTGTATAAAAAATTATGTTTTTATGCGCTGGTTTGTGTTAATTTTTATATATAACTTCTGATAGTGGAATGGTTCTTAACACCCAATAGAAAATATTAGCACACAATGTCAAAAGAATATAATAATTATTCAAAAATAAAGAATCTGACAATCTGACATACATGAAACAAAAGCCTTAATAAAATTCTTTGAAAAGCACGTTTAGAAGAAAGTGTATGTCGATTTTAAACAAACCAACCGCTCAATAAGTTCAATGAAAGGCGCAGGGCACTGTGTTTACAAATAATTTCCTTAATTTAGAAGCCTCATATTGTCCATGATGATTTGCCACAACAAAAAAATATATATTTTAGAGTTTGACCTATACCAGTTATCTATCACCTTCAAAAATTTGACAAAATAAAATAAAAACACCTACATTTATTACTAGCTATTCCAGGCGCGCTATTCCACAAAAAATAAAATAAGCACTTGCAAGTAAACATTTCGCAAATCTTTAACTCGAAAACGTACGTTATATTAAATTCAGAGTGGATTTGTAGGCGAGATACGATGCCCACTGTTCCCATCAAGTCTTGGCTATGCGTATAAACACTATAATAATTTTATAATGATGCTTTTTTATGCTTTAGGGTTTTGTTATAAATTTTTTTTTCTCAAAATTGTTTTCATTCAATTAAATATTATAGAACTATTTTTGTTTCCTGACGATGCTACCCAATGGTGTAGCAAAATATTGAATATAAAAATAAATTTAAAAAAATGTATAAAAAAGAGCTAAAGCTTAAAAAACATATTTATAAAATTATTAAAAAGGTCAAAAATTACAATAATTATTTAACTATAATAATTTGTTCCTTTCTATGCAAGGTGCCGCGTTCACCCCAATGCCCCAATGCTGTTTATATTACACTATGAACATTACTATAAGGGTTACTCGTGCAAAGTTACAAGGCTCTATTTATTGCAGTTCTCTAGGTACACAATAATAGTTGTTCACTTTGTATAGGAGGTACCACGCCCTCCAATCCAATCCAGTCTGTGTTTTCCTACACAATTTATCTTAATATAGATGTTACTGATGCAAAATTCTAAGGCGCTACTTCTTTCAGGCCTCTAGATATAGCATAATAATTTTTTTAATTTGTATGGGGGGTACCATGCTTACTGTCCCAATTCAGCCCATGTTTTTCTAGAGTATACGCTATTTGTACCTACTTTCAATACGATAGCTATTATAGTTATTTATGTATACGATTATAATTTTTAACTTGATATGGGAGATACCACGCTCACTGTCCAAATTCATTCTATATTTTGGCACACTATGCACATTAGCACAGGGGTAACTCGTGAAAAGTTGCAAGGCTCTATCTATTCAGTTTTCTAGGTACACGATAATAAATTTTCACTTTGTATAGTAGGTAACACGCCTACCATTCCAACCCAGTCTTTGTTTCTCTACACAATACAAAGAGTATACCTATTGTAGTTCTATAGGTATACGATAATTGTTCACTTTGTTTAGGAGGTACTATGCCTACTGTCCCCGTCACGTCTGCCTTTTAGTAGACTATGCACATTACTCTAAGTGTGACTTGTGCACAGTTTCAAGACTCTGCCTATTGCAGTTCGACGGGAACACGATAATAACTTTTCACTTTATATGGAAGGTACCACGCCCACTATTCCGATCCAGTCTATCTTTCTCTAAACTATGTATGTTATTATAGAGGTTACTGGTGTGAAATTTAAATTCGCAACCTATTACTGTTACCAAGCAACACGATGATAAATATTTACTTTGTATGGGAGCTGCCACGCCCACGATAAATATCAAAAAAAGAACAACCCTAGTAACTAACTGCGAAAATTTCAGAATGATTGGTTCACTGGTGCAGCCAGCTATAGCTATCCGACAAACAAATAAACAAACACATTTTGTGCTTTATATCGGCTGGTAAATTTTAAGGGCCAATGTTGAATGTGAACCACACCTAAATGTCAATTTTTTTCTGCATTTAATTTGACATTTCTCAATTTCAGACTAACTCAATTTGAACCATTGAAAGATACACAATCGAGCAGTGGTCAGAATGGTGGCAAGAAATGGATGGATGTTCAATTTTCGAAGAAAATCATTTTTAGTTATGAGGCAGATTTTCACCTCAGTGGATTCGTCAATAAGCAGAATTGTCGCATTTGGGCGAAAGGATAATCCAAGAGTGATTGTCGAAAAACCAATGCACCCACAATAAGTGACTGTTTGGTGCGGTTTATGGGCTGGCGGCATCATCGGGTCGTATTTTTTCCAAAATGAGGCCGGTCAGGCAGTTACTGTGAGTGGTGTTCGCTATCGTGAGATGATAATGAACCATACCAATATTATCAAAATACAAAGAAATGCCAATAATTTCCTAATTTGTGTCCTTACAAATTTAACCACTCTATATATATATATATATATATATATATATATATATATATATAGATATAGCACGTGTGTGTGATGATTTCACTCGTTAAATGTTAACAATTTCCGAACTGGAAACTGGGGAACTCGAATTTGTTTTAACAGCCATTGACAGCAGACAACGTTTTAACCGATATAGTTAAAAATTGAGTTATGGCGTCATGCTAGAAATAGCCGAAAAATTACGTGAACTTCCCCTAATACTTTTAAACATTAAAACAAATGCAGCAATAGTGTCTCTCAATCTGTGTTTGGCCTTGCAGTTTCATTCTAGAGTTTACACGATCTATTGTTTTTTCTATTTCTGTTCTCACTTCCCTTGTTTAACAGATAAAAAATACGATTATTAATTTGATGTCTAGTTAAACTTTAATGGAGGTAATAAGACATTTATATTTTAATTATAATTGTAATTGTAATTATAATTACAATTCACAATTTATTTCGTGCTTAGTCAAAATCTTATTAAAATTTCTACGAGTATTTTTTTTTTTTTTAATCACCAAATCTTAAACTCAAATCTGGCACTTAAAGCTTAATAATTGTTACCGGCTTTTTTCAATTTCAACCCATAAAATAATTAAAAGTTATAAAAAATTAATAACGCAATAAGGCAATGATGATGATGACGATGACCTCATAGCTGATGTTTCAGTCTATTCTATTTAAGAGTAACTCTAACATCAAAATAACAATTCAAATTGACTGGAATTACAAGCAATAGAGTCGTCACAGCTTTAACGTCGCTACGATTTATTATCAACCTGAGTATGTATGTTTGAACAGCCAGACCAACAGAGAGTTGTGACTGTATTTTCTTAACAACAACAACAAGACGTTTTCTTAACTACAACTAGACGCGTGTTAGAGGTGTTAAAGCGTAAATCCGTTCAACACAAAATAAATTAAAATATTTCTTTTAAATGACTTCACAACAATTTAAATTTTAATAAATAAATAAGAGAAGAAAAAAAATACTTTTAACAAAAGCAAGTGTTTATTATAAAATTGATTTATTTCAAAGCGATATTTTTATAATAATCATCTTTAGGGTAGCCAAAGGGAAAAACGTAACCCTACGTTAATGTCTGTCCCTATTTCCGTCTCTCAGCGTCTTTCAACTCTGGAGCCTTTTATTGCAAATTATTGCAATTTTCATAGAAATTGTGTTACTATGGCCGCTATAATAGCAAATACTAAAACTTAAAGGGTGTTCCGCTAATGACATGCTTTTTACGATTATTGACTTTTTTGAACCGTAATAAGTAGATTTTAATATTTACGCAGGCTGTTTAAAACTAAGGTCGCTATATTAACAAGTTTAAAAATAGAAATTAAAACTAAAGGGTGTTCCGATAGTGACGTAATTTGCCCGGCCTTATTTTTAAACCATAAGAGATAAAATCTTGACCGTGAGAGGCAAACAGTTAAAATTTACTATTGATGTTTACTATTACAACAAATATTTAAAATACATTTATTACAAATTAAAGGGAACAAGTAAAGATTTTTAAAAATTCGGTCTTATCTTTTAAACGTAGACAGGGTATGTTATACTTTTAAGATTGCTTTAATAAAAAATAAAAACAAATATTTAGCAGTTAAAAGGGGTCTCATAGAGAACGTTGTGATATATGTCTATTAATATATAATAAATTTAAAGCTGTTTAAATCAAGTAAACAATTCAATAGTCGACATAAAATCTAATTTTAGTGGTTTTTGTGATTATAATATTATAAAAATATCGAAGGACTGAATGCTTACTTTTAGTAGAAGGGTTCGAAATACACGCTAGCTCTTACATAGCGACTGCAGCAACTGCCTCTCATAGCTTAATCAAAATCCATCATACATTTTAACTTAGGACTTTATTATTTTTTTCTAAGTTTCACATGGCTGATCCTCGATGGGCTAGTAGGTAGTGTGCTAGTCTATCAGCCCGAGGTTGTGAGTTCCATTCCCACCAAAGATTCTGAAATTTTTCACTAAAAACTTTCAGAAAGACCAAGAAGGACTTGGATATAATATAGGTGCCCACAAATGGTTAACATCATTAGTGACAGGTCACTCATTGTCAAGTACTGTCAAGCAGACACATATTATCTGGAGATGCTATGACTGACAAATGTTATCAAATAAGAAAGAATATCGACATGTATCAGTCGCCAGCCTGAAATCACTACTATCGAGAGTAAAAGGCTAGTAACAGCAGGAGACTCAATAAAAGTAAAGTATTCATAAATTTCAAGTCGGATGCCAGAAATCATTAAGAAACGAAGGGGGTCGAAAAGGGACCGATGGAGTTTCGGAATACCACCTACAAAAACAATAATTGTCGCATAGTAAAAATAAAAAATATCAGACATTTACCTCCATTATTTCAATATTTTTTATTTATACGAATTGTTAAGGTAAGACCCAAGTTTGTTTATTCTCTGTAACTACTAAAAGGGTAAAAAAGGGGAAAAATTTTATTTAGACACTAAAAAATTTAATACATCTTCTGGATCGTTACATCAGCATTCTTCGCATCTATCTATTTTGCGTAGCGTTATTAGTTGGAAACCTAAACTATTTAACTAACCAAACTCAGATAATAGAATACGAGAGAATTGTATTCAATCATATATTGTCAGTTAGTGAGAACGAAGTCTACCACCACCTAAGCTTACCTCTGTTTAAAGTGTTTTTTTTTTAATATTTAACTCCTAGTATTTGTTGTTGTTTCAGCCAACCTTTAAATAGAAATGAGAGCAACTCTTTGTTTTTTTTTTTTTTTTTGCTTTTTGCAATTTTTTTTTTCCAAAATAAGATAATTTTAATATTGTCTTTTAGCAAAATCGTTATATTCTTGACCTAAAACTTTAAAAAAATTTTAATATTTTATAATCCACGTTTTTATGGACTTTCTTGTGTATTACAATAGGTTATGCAAAGAAGATTTATTTATATTTTGCTGCTTTTATAAACAAAGTTATTAAATCTGTTTCTGTTTATGTTATTTATTAATAACGTCTACGATTTGCATTTTGCCATGTTTCTATAATCATTAATATTTTAATTTGTGGTACATGTTGCAGTTTAAACTTAAATACAGATTGAAGAGTACAAAGTTGGAACGGTACAAAAAAATAGCATTGTACTTCAAAGTAGTGCTTCTAAAACAAGTCTTTACTACAAAATCATAGAATAAAACTAATTTTTTCCGCGGTATCTTTTAATTTTTATTTTTGGTGCTCGCGGCAGAGAAGCCAGCCGATTTAGTTTTATCGGTGGTGGCTGAGAGTACAATTCTTGTTGGATGTATATAATGGGTGATTTTTTTGAGGTTAGGATTTTCATGCATTAGTATTTGACAGATCACGTGAGATTTCAGACATGGTGCCAAAGAGAAAGATGCTCAGTATGCTTTGACATTTCATCATGAATAGACTTACTAACGAGCAACGCTTGCAAATCATTGAATTTTATTACCAAAATCAGTGTTCGGTTCGAAATGTTCAAATGTGACAAATTTTGTTCAGCGATGAGGCTCATTTCTGGTTGAATGGCTACATAAATAAGCAAAATTGCCGCATTTGGAGTGAAGAGCAACCAGAAGCCGTTCAAGAACTGCCCATGCATCCCGAAAAATGCACTGTTTGGTGTGGTTTGTACGCTGGTGGAATCATTGGACCGTATTTTTTCAAAGATGCTGTTGGACGCAACGTTACGGTGAATGGCGATCGCTATCGTTCGATGCTAACAAACTTTTTGTTGCCAAAAATGGAACAACTGAACTTGGTTGACATGTGGTTTCAACAAGATGGCGCTACATGCCACACAGCTCGCGATTCTATGGCCATTTTGAGGGAAAACTTCGGAGAACAATTCATCTCAAGAAATGGACCGGTAAGTTGGCCACCAAGATCATGCGATTTGACGATTTTAGACTATTTTTTGTGGGGCTACGTCAAGTCTAAAGTCTACAGAAATAAGCCAGCAACTATTCCAGCTTTGGAAGACAACATTTCCGAAGAAATTCGGGCTATTCCGGCCGAAATGCTCGAAAAAGTTGCCCAAAATTGGACTTTCCGAATGGACCACCTAAGACGCAGCCGCGGTCAACATTTAAATGAAATTATCTTCAAAAAGTAAATGTCATGGACCAATCTAACGTTTCAAATAAAGAACCGATGAGATTTTGCAAATTTTATGCGTTTTTTTTAAAAAAAAAGTTCTCAAGCTCTTAAAAAATCATTATGTAATGTTACGCACATTAACAAAAGCTGATTTAAAACTTATGTACTAAATAGAGATTACTGCTGTTTTAAAAAAAAAAAAAATTTTTAAATTTTCAATAAAATTTTTTTTTTAAATTTTCAATAAAATTTTTATAAAAAATTTTCAATAAAATTTTTATAAAAAATTTTCAATAAAATTTTTATAAAAAACTTTCAATAAAATTTTTATAAAAAATTTTCAATAAAATTTTTATAAAAATTTTCAATAAAATTTTTATAAAAAATATTCAATAAAATTTTTATAAAAAATTTTCAATAAAACTTTTATAAAAAATTTTCAATAAAACTTTTATAAAAAATTTTCAATAAAACTTTTATAAAAAATTTTCAATAAAACTTTTATAAAAAATTTTCAATAAAACTTTTATAAAAAATTTTCAATAAAATTTTTATAAAAAATTTTCAATAAAATTTTTATAAAAAATTTTCAATAAATTTTTTATAAAAAATTTTTAATAAAATTTTTATAAAAAATTTTTAATAAAATTTTTATAAAAAATTTTTAATAAAATTTTTGTAAAAAATTTTCAATAAAATTTTTATAAACAATTTTCTATAAAATTTTTATAAACAATTTTCTATAAAATTTTTATAAACAATTTTCTATAAAATTTTTATAAACAATTTTCTATAAAATTTTCACAAACAATTTTTGATAAAATTTTCTATTAAATTTTTACAAAATATTTCGATAAATTTTTTACAAAAAATTTCGATAAATTTTTACAATAAATTTTCGATAAAATTTTCTATATCTTTATATTATATTTGTTATAATGAAGTTGAAAATCATAAAAGTAAAAACCGAATGTACATTCACATGTATATTATTGTGAAATTGGGAAACATAACAGAGTGAGGGAATATTTAACATTACTATGTTAAAGGATATATGAGATTATTGTTATTAAAATATTAATAAAAAAATATTTTAAAAATAATAAAATACTGTTTTGAACAACATAATTTCTTTTGTTTCAGATTTTAAAAATGAAACAATTTGCACAGAATTTATTTTGTGTTTTTTACTTGAATACATACATAAATAAGTAAATATATATACATGCAAAAAATGGAAGTAAACATCACTGAATACCGAGTTCTTCTAACAAAATCCCCAAAAAATACATAGGCGGTAAAATTAGCTGATAGATGAGCCGGCGACTGCTTAGGCGGTGGCGCGGCTCGTAATAATGGAGCGGCAACACTACTTGCTACTCTGGGTCGCGGTAGCATTTTATTTATTTTATATGTAGTAGCAAAGGTGTAAACCGAAATGTTGAATCTTTACAATACAATTTAATTTTTCTTTAATTACTGACATTGTGAGACCGCCTTCGTACAATTTTTTTATAAAGATATCAAATAAATTTAACAACTTAATTCTTGGGTAGTTTATTAAACATTTATATTAATTAGTTCTGGCAAATAACTCCATAGATACATGTATATATGTTTCAAGATAATGTTATTAAGTCGTGATTTATTTTATTTGCAATTTTTATTGTTTAAAGTCTTTTGTCTACAATTCATATTTAATAAATAATACTTTCAGATATTTAATGGAATGACAATATAGGTTCGATTGTACTATCAAAAGTAGTAGTAAAACCCTATACTCAGTTTGGCAAAATTGGTGATTAATTTTTTTTATAGGCCTCGAAAGATTTGAAAAATCAGTAGAGCCTTCAAAAAAAGATGTAAGCAGTTTTTGTCTAATACCTTATTCAAATTAGGCGATAGTGTGTGACTTCGCACGTCAATAATGAAGCCGAGGATTCGTTTAATAAATTCTATATACATTTTATGTCAAGAAAATAATTAAAAAGGTAAAAAAATTGAATTTTTTAAAGTTTTTTTGCGATTTTGACCTTGAAGATGAAGTTTTTTTGATTTTATATGTTCACAATTTTTGTTCTTTAAGACAAGAGCTACAACTTTGCTTCAGAGAGTATATCAAAATTGCAAACGGTTTGCAAAATATGAGCTTGAGTAAATGATCATTTTTTTGCAAAAATGACATCGAGGCCCCACATCTTTGAGGTCCCATAAAAAAACCTGGAGGACTTTGGGCAAAACTGGGAGACAGGGGCCTTTTTTTTGGTCTTTTATCACGTAAGCCTTAAAGGCCAACTTAATCTAGATTTATATGGTTTAATAAATTTTATAACTAAAATAATTATACAGAAATTATAAAAAAAAATTTATTACTTTTTCAAATTGCACACATGATGAAGCCAAACCAACATTAAAACATGTTGTTAATACCAGTCCTTTATGTGATATCAGCTAAAATGATGCATTTTTATATGTATTGTTTTAGGATGCTTTTAAATTCCTTAATGGGTTTAGTAAAATGTCGTTCTTCATTTGGAAGAAAGTTGTTCCATAATCTTGAAACTCTTACCACAAATGATCTAGTCATATAAATAGTTGAGTGATTTGGACATACAATAGTGTTAGTTCTTGATGATCTTCCAAAATTGAATTTCTTTAAAAGATATGGGGGCATACCAAATTTAATTATCTTATAAAATTGTAGAAGCAATAATAGATAAGAATTAGGATTGTGGAAAGAAAGAGCTTGCACTAGCACTGAATTAATCTTGAACTCGTTTATAAAATCCCATCTATAGCAACCGATACAAATCAAGAGAAATTACCAGCGACTCTAAAAGCATTAAGCTTTGACAGAAATTACTTTATAGCCACCAACTTTCGCCGAAATGGTCTATATATAAATTTAATCGTATATAATACAATTTGTAATTGTATTGTAACTCTTAATAAATAAAATAATTAAATCGTTTTTGTTCTATTTTATTATTGTAACATTTTCCGTGATGATTTTATTTAGTTTAACAAAAATTTTATATTACAACATTTTATAGTTAATTTAAATATATCAAAATTATTAATAACACAGCACAACAAAATAAAAAAAATTTCATGTGCTCTTAAAACCACTATATAATTTTGATGTATCATGACTACCTTTGTACAAAAATGGTAAAATTTTTAAATTCTATGGATAGATTTTTTTTTTAAAAATTTTTTTTTTAAATTGCAATTTTTTGAGACGTTTCTTCAAATAATTAATGATAACTCAAAAACTACTAGTCCGATATTATTAAAATAAATTCAGAAAAATTAAGATTTGCATAGCCTTTAATTCGTCTATATATCGCGTTTCAATCGGATCAATAGTATCGGAGTTATAATAAAAAACTTAAGAAAAAAATATATTTTTTACGTAAAAATGGCAAAAATTTTCGTTTTAAAAAAATCATAAAAAATCGAAAACGGCAAAAAACTTCCAGATTCATTTTTTTATCGCATAGCGACATATAATAGCAACAAAATGAGATATCGCGATATACAGACGAATTAAAGGCTATGCAAATCTTAATTTTTCTGAATTTATTTTAATAATATCGGACTAGTAGTTTTTGAGTTATCATTAATTATTTGAAGAAACGTCTCAAAAAAATTGCAATTTTAAAAAAAAAATTTTTTAAAAAAAATCTATCCATAGAATTTAAAAATTTTACCATTTTTGTACTAAGGTAGCCATGATACATCAAATGTATATAGTAGTTACTCGAGCATATTTTTGCTGTTGCCCTGTGTAATTGACAAATTTAAGTGGCATTTTAACACAGCGCACTTTAATAAAATTTATTAAAAACAGAAATGTATATTTGTGATTGGCTCTTACTCTAGTAAATAAATCATTTTATCTTGAAATTTTCCATTAGCATTTCCAGGCATGTAGTAGACAGGATAGGCTCCATCGGCAAAATTTAAAGCCATATCCTTTTTACCACCCATGGCGAATTCACCTTTCTTTAGGTTGGCCAGTGGCACAATATCCATTTTTAGGGGCACATAGACTTTTTTTGTTTTCCCATTTAAATCTTTTACCTGATCTGTAGTGTAGGGTGCATAGGGTATCACCAATTTACTGATGGGTGATTCTTCTTGATGATTTTTTAAGGGGATGCCTAATACGACAACGCATAGAACAAGTGAGGAGATTGCAATAAGCCACTGAAATAAAAAGAAAATTACATGTACATTTTTGTTAAAAGCAGAAAAAATTCTAGATTAATTAAAAAAAGAATTAAAAAACTTTTAGTCCAATTGCAATACACTTGTCACTTTTTTATAAAAAAAAAAAATATTTCAATAAAAATAAGTCTTTTGAACCTTGAAAAAAGTTTTCGAATACCTTTAATCATTTTATACATGAGCAAAACCGAAACAAATACTTTTTGAATGACAAAGTGAGCAAACAAAACAAATGAGTTTTTACTCATATGCTTGCATTGATATACCATTTTACAATCGTAGAATTGCGAACAAAATATCAGCAGTAACACATTTTTTTCAGTGACTGATTTAATTCATTCAACATCCAAATCATTTGGCAAACGTTTGCGAAAGTTTTTTTTAAACGTTTTTATTATGTTCTCATTGTTTTCCTTTCTACCTAAGCACGTCTAAGCGAATGTTCAGTTTATGTTTACAATCAAAAACAATAGAAAAGTCATCGTATTTTGTTTCTGTTTTGGTTTTGTTTTACTCACTGCAAAGAATAAAGCAAAACGAAAGCAAACGTTTTGTTTTTTGAATTTCGTAGTATGATTTAAAGTTTTCGTTCCTTTACGTGTATTTTTTTTTTTTCATTATAGCTTACTTCTCCAATTTTTATTTCTCCTAGACAACAGATTTTCTGCATATATCTTATCACTGAGCCATTTTAGACGCAGTTGTCTAATATACTGAATGAAGCAGCTTAATTTATGGTTTTTCACATGTACGCCGGAGTGTTTTTATGGTGGAAAAAACTTTATTGGCTGCTGATCATTTTAATCTAGTTAAGGCAAGTGATGCCTTTCACTATCACATAGAAAAATTTTCAAAATCCTCGGATTTTGGCATGCTGTGATGGGTGCTTCTTGATCCGTAGCAGCTACGTGAGGTAATTTCAATCTCTGATCTACTTATGGTAAGAGACTATTTAATGGATTTTTTTTTACTTTAATTTTAATAAAAGAGTATTGTTTTAAATAACAAAATTTTTTTCTTTCGAAATAAATTTAAAAAAAAGTATCATTGAATTGTCACTCACTACATAACATTTCATAATTTGTATTAATGATTTTTATAACGATTACCAATCTGTGGCTGTAAAAAACTTCGGGGTCATGCATTAAACATATAGACGGCTACCGATTACAACATGGTAAAGCTAAAATACATATGTACATACATACATATGTACGTTTATGAGAAGACGTTTATTTGGATGCAATCATAGCTACATTGACCACTATTGTAGCTGCAGCCAACTTAGGCAAATTTATATTTTTTTAAGCGACAATAAGAGATACAGCTAAGGAAGTAGGTTATAAAATATTTCAGTTTATTAAGCAGAAGAGAATATCACAAAATTAAAAAATTAGAAATTCATATGATCACATAATGACATAATAAAAGTATTTTATGAAATGGTTACTTTATATTTATAAAAGTAAAATCAGTACTTCTGCAATAATATCAGAGTTTACGATGTAGCTGTTGTCTTCAAAATTATTGATCAGCTGTTTAAATGGCCGCGATTGAAGTTAACGGCGCACAGTGGCTGAAAATCGTTTTTCGTTGGCCAAAAGTAAATTTTTTTTTTGTCACCGATTTTTAAAATTTTTACGTCATTTTGTAGTTAATATATCCAAATTAAGGTAGCCAAAAAATTATGTTAAAATATTGAGAATTGTGGGCGTGGTATGCTGTCAAACTCAACTTTTTTTTTAATTTCAGAAAAAGGTGTTTTTCTTTGGTTTTTTATCAAAATTAAATGGTTACTACTCGCAAGCTATCATCGATAATGGTCTGCGGTTTTTTTTATAATGTTGGTAGGATTATTGTCTTTAGTTGTTGTAAGTAGACACAGCTCTAGCGTTTAATATTAGGGGCGTTATGAAATATTTATGAAACTACTATATTTTCCTCAAATTTAAACTTTAGTGGAATAGAACTTCTAGGGAACAAAAGGGAACAAGAAACGTATACAACCACGAGAAAGGTGAAAGTGTCCTCTTTAAGGCTATATATACTTTTGCACCCGCCACGAGCCGCCTGTAGAACACTTTTTTCATTTTAATGAAATTACTCGAAAAAAATTCATATACAATGGTGTATTAAATTTTCACTTTTTTGCCTAAAAGTTTATTTTTTTTAGTTTAGGCTACGTATAACAAAAAAAAAAAAAATAAATATAATACCTTCGAAAGGGTTTATTGGCATGGTTTTGATCAGAAAAAAATAAGTAATAAAATTATCACAATGGGCTCTACAGGAAGCATATGATCTCTTTCTAAATTTACCTGGTATCAAATGTTAGGGTCAACCAAAGTCATAAACAATTTTATAACAATAATTGCGACATTAAACCACTAAAGTTAAAAAACAACCCCATATTGACGCATGAGTGCAGTTTTGTTCAATTTAAGCGCTACCTGCTATGAAATTAAAGATCAGTGTGTGAAGAACATGTATCTAAAAATTTATAAAAGTACGTATTCGTTAAGGGATTACTCAGTAATAACTTAATCCTTTAAGTGTACGGATAAAACATAACAAACGCAAATAAAAATATTCAAAAGAAAATGGAGAGCTTCAGTTATAAAGAACTGGCCGAAGTATATTTTAGAAACAAAAATCAGGAAGATGTTCTTAGTTACGTTAAAATAAAATTAAACTTAAATTCGTGTAGCACCGAAATGCAAGAGCAATTATATAATTTCGTCAAAGCACTAAAAAAACGCTACAAGGAAGTTATGTACAGTAAACAAAAATTTTATATAAAAAGTGCAAAGTGGTTAGAAGGTCAACTTACTGTCGCTGCAGAAACAGCAAAGCAAGATAAGGCTGGAAGACCACGCAAATCATTAGTGGACAATTGCAGCGATAGATCTAAGAGGCGGAAGCTTAAAGATATTAACGATGCCTTTGGTTCTACAAATATAAAAGAATCTTTCCTACATCAATTATGATCACAGAACCAATTTACAAAAGTGGATATCATTGAAAAAGTTGTTAAAGCTAGTCCACCGAGAACAAAACGGATTCTTAAAAGTATACCAACTCCGAATGATGCAATACAGTACACAAATGAGGAGGCATTAGCATTATTTCTGGATTTGAAATTAACAAAACAGCAATATATTAAACTCAGACAGCGTGCGTTTGAAAAAGGCTCAAATATATATCCAGCATATCATCACATAACCGCTGCTAAAATGGACTGTTTGCCATCAAAGGACACTATTACAATCACACCAATTTCGGCAGAGGTACAACTGCAATCTCTACTTGATCACACAGCTGCACGCTTGCTGCAATCAATAACAGGAAATGAGTTGAAGAAATACGGAAACACAAAGTTAATTCTTTTTTGTAAATGGGGATGTGATGGTTCTTCGGGACAAAAACAATATAAACAAGCTGTATGTGAAAATATTTCTGACTCAGATATGTTCATGGTATCATTTGTACCATTGCGATTGAAAAAGATTTTGGAAGATTCAGAGCCTTCGACTAGTACAACGTAAACAATGGATATTTGGAAAAATGAGACACCATCTTCCACGAAATACTGCAAGCCAATCAAATTTCAATTCAAAAAAGAAACAAATGATGTTATTAATAAAGAAATTAGTGATATCAAGGCCCAAATTACAGCACTACAGCCATTACAATTACAGTTAGATGGGCAGCAAATTGAAGTAAGCTACCAGTTAGTCCTGACAATGATAGATGGAAAAGTGGGTCAGGCTTTGACTAACACGAAGGCTGCATCCAGCTGCATTATATGCCAAGCAACATCAACCCAATTAAACCAAGTCCCAGCAAAATCATTAGATAATACCGATGCATATGAATTTGGATTATCACCACTACACGCAAGAATACGACTTATGGAACACATACTAAAAATCAGTTATGATTTGGATTTCGGATCTTCAGGATCAATAAGAAACAACGTGACCAACAAAGAGTTAAGAAGTTAAAAAAAGAAACATGTTCAAGATGAATATCGCAAACGTGGACTGATTATAGATCAGCCAAAACAAGGGTCAGGCAATACAAATGATGGCAATACCGCAAGAAGATTCTTTTCAGATCCAGAAACAGCATCTGATATAACAGGAGGGATTTCAACCTTATTTTCAGATTTAAAATAATACTAGAAGTACTTTCGTGCAATGAAGAAATTGACTGTAGAAAATTTGGAGATTATGCTAAGGAAACTGCAAAAATATATACAACTAACTACCCATGGAGAAATATGTCTGCAACAGTTCACAAAATCCTTTATCATGGTGAAGATGTCATTAAATATCATTTGGTGCCACTTGGAGATCTATCAGAGGAGGCTCAGGAAAAAAGGAACAAGGATTACATATTTTATAGAGAGCACAATACTAGGAAAATTTCACGGAATTCAACAAATGAAGATCTATTTAATATATTATTGGCAACGTCAGATCCGTTCATATCCAGTATTCGAAATCAATGGAAAGTGGACCATCGGGATTTAGATGAAGAAGCCAAAAAACTACTAAAGAACAGAAATAGCACAGAACAAAATATGGAATATTTGCAATTAATATTTAAGTCAAATGAATAAAAATTATATTTTCTTGTTGCTTAACCAACAAGGTGAAGGTAGCGCAGAAGATCCGAGTACATTTTCCATTCGTCATGAAAGCTTAAAAATTAATTTTTTATGCAATCTAGGCTTAGGTAATACAATTTGTTAATTATTGACACTATTTTTCATATAATATGCTATATAAACGCCAACAAAAAGGGGGCGGGGTCCAAAAATAAATTTTTATGATTTTCTGGCTCCAGGGTAAAGACCTTGAACCTTCTTTGACATAAAAATGTTTCATTTGCTTAACAAATTTACAAAAAAACTTGTAAAAATGTGTAGTTTTTCAGTGGTTGGTTTAGTTCTTCTTAGGGGAATTTTTTTCCCCCTGGTCCGATTTGGCCCATTTACGAACTTAGCCTGTCCTATCCTCCAAGATATATATGTACCAAATTTCAAGGGTCTAGCTCTTTTCGTTTAGACTGAATCGTGTTCATACAGACAGGCGAATGGACGGACGGCCGGATGGACAGACGGACCAATGGACAGACGGACATAGCTATATCGTCTTAGATTTCATCACTGATCAATAATATATATACTTTTTTGGATCTTAGAGGGATATTTTACTATGTTACACACAGAATAAACCCATATTTCACTCTGAAAGTTAAAAAAATTAAAATGTTCAACTTTGACCTAGAATTCCTTAAAAAGTCCTCAATCAATTTTAATGTAATTAAAACTGAATCAAGCTGAGCTAAATATCTATCCATTAAAAAAAAAATTATTTCAATATTTTGATCCGTTCAAAAGTTACAGAATTTTGGCCAACGAAAAACGATTTTCAGCCACTGTGCGGCGTTTGTAGTTGTGTTGTCACAGTCGTCTAAGTGTTAAAATCATCACTTGTGCTGGTACGACTACAACGGAATTTGGCCAACTATTTTTTTTAAATCATTTCTTTGTTTCGGTAATGGTTATTTTTAGCAATTCGCCACATTTAAACTAATACTAAAAATGTTATAGGAGTAGTCTTGATTATTATTTTGTTATAAGGGAAGTATAAAATTCACGGAGTTTATACCTTTGCAACGTATACCTTCAATGAAATTAATTTTTTAAATTCAAATCACTCTTTACTTTTGAAAGCCGTTTAAAAAAATGGAGTAAAAAAATTTCAAACAGAACTGTAAGGAGTGAAGTTTTTATTTTAGAGATTTCCAAATATTTTCTTTTTGTTCATTTTGCATTTACCGAGTTCATAATTTTGATTTTGAACTGAATCCTTTTTTTTGCAACAAATGGCACACAGCTTTTTGTTATTAAATTATAAATTTCGTTTATTTATCGCGAAGTTTCCGTTGTAATGATTTTTTTAATTTCAATAAAGTTTTGTAAGAATTGTTATGAGGTGTTTGTCGTTGCCTTTAAGATTATTAATTGCGACTGTGATTTTAAGTTTAATATGAAAACAATTTAAATACATTTTTCGAAATAATCTTTCAATTTGGCATATAGTATATTTATAGATATACTTTGGTACAACATATGTACATGTATGTTTTTTAATAAAAAAAAATATAAGATCTTTGTTAGAAAAAAACAAATGATGAATGCAACTTTATTATTATGAGGCAAAATAAAAAAAAACAAGACTTAAGCTTGGAACATGGAACTATGCTGATTTGAGTTTTTTTGTTCTTCATGAACTTTAACTTCAAACAACAAATCTGACTAAAATTTATGTTGCTGAATTACTTTTCGAGCTGAACTTAAGCAGTTGCTTCATTGCTAGCAGCCTGTATGTACTGGCGGCAATTCGCCTTCAACTGCTTTCATCGATGTTTACATATAACTCAGCATCAATTTTTATTTTTTAATTGATGATGATCAATGTATTTTGTATTGTTTTATCAGTTTAAATAGAAAACAAAATTTAATAGTGGGATATAGTAATAGATTTAACTTATTTTCTCTTTCGTTTTTTTTTTATTTCTTATTTAACAGGTTTTCTAATAGGGATAAAATAACACTTTAGCATTATTTTTATGGCACGTAGAAAGCACAGGCAATGGGTTATCATCCATCAAAAGTGCGCTCTGTTGACGGTGATAACAATTACATCATCGTTTTGAAATAACAATGCACCGATACTTCCGACAATCGTATAAACTAAAATCTTGAAATTGTTTCAAAATATAATTTTTCAAACAGCTGCTCTCAAGATGAAATTAGTGAAAGAACTAGGTTTTACAATCAGCCCGTAATTGACTGTTTGAACGTTTACGGTCAGGTGTATATCGTATAAAGTATGACAAATAAAAAAATGCAAATGAGCGTATTAACTGTCAATATATACCCGATCCTATTGCTGAATCCTTCCACTAAAGAACTCCTTATATAAAAGTATAATGGATGGAATCACACGACATCACGGCTCTATGGAAACAACATATCGTTAACATTCATATCAAATGATTTGTCAATCACAAACTGATATCGCGGTTGTCGTTTTAAAGGAGTATTGACTCATGAATCCGCATATTTGAGACCCATTTTTAAATTAAAAGTCGTCTAGTCGATATATTTGAAATTTCGCCACTAACTATGGCAAAAAAATTTTAAAAAATTTGCTAAAAAATTGTTTAAAATATTTTGAAAAAACTAGACCAGGGTAACGAGAAATTAAACATTTTAATTTTAAAATGCTTATAATTCACTCATTTTAAAATACAATTTATAGATTAAACCACCATTTAATAGGTATTGACTATACCTTTAAGACTGTGTATAATTTTTCAAACAAATACTCAAGAAATGACAAGCTTTTAAAGAATTTGCAGGGGTTACCCTATTTTGTTACCACATTGCGCCACCCCAGGCAAGTAGCTGTTACCCACCGTCAAAATTTAATCTGAGATATTCCTCTGCTATGCTCGTGCGAAATTTTGAATCAATCGGCCTAGTCCTTTACAAATGGCTGAATTATTTCCAAAATATTCTGATTCTGCCCCACTGTGCACTGTAAGAATATGGTGTCATAGCAATAAGTTATGGAATACTGCCTTAGCTTAGTTTGAAAGGCTTCAGAAAATTATGAGAGGGATTAAAAATTGAAGTACGAAACACATACGATCGCATTGGCCCGTAACAGCCTAAACGATTGTGGTTACATCCGGCTAAAGCGGAAGGATTGCATTACTTCACATGTAATAGAATTAGTGCATCGGCTTTATCAATTTTTTTAATAACCTTCTTGATGTGCTTTTAGGAATGACCTGTTCTAGTCGTTCTTGTCTGTCCTCATTAGGGACAAAATATCGTCCCTTTGTAGGTCTTTTCCGTTTTGTGACAAGGTAAAAGTATCAGGCAGCCGAGATCGGTAAATACGGTAAGGTATGATTATGAGCTCCTATGTTATCGTAGCAAAATGTTCATGGCTTATAGTAAAGCACAAAACCTCACTATGTACCCCCACCATTGTAATCAAAGAGCAAAACAAAGAGTATAACACAATTAAATTTGATCGAACTTAATGTGTTTGTTTCGCTCTATGCTCTTTTTACCGGCTTCATTTTAAATATTTTTTAATAATAAAGTTTTACTATTTGCAAGTGTTGCTTTACCTTGGATTTGATTTGATTTATTGTTAAAGAAATGGTAAATTAACAAATTATAAACATACTAAACGCCAATAGCTGCCAAAACCTATCCGTCTTTATTGTAAAACCCTTTTTATATTTTTATAAAACATTTGTAAAAAAATTGCAAGCAGAAAAAAAAACAAACGACAACCATGGTCAATTACATTTATTTATCTTTGATCAGTTGCAAAAACAATGAGTAGAAAAAAAGTGTTGAAATGTCTGCCGCTTTTTCGTGTTTAAATTAATAAATAATTATTGAATTATTTTTTTGTATTTTTTGTCATTTTATGTTTTATTTAATTTACACTTTTATCTATTGTTGTAATCTCAAAACTGAATTCCAAATAAAATATGTATAAATAATACTGATGTTAAATATTTAAAATAGTTGTTGAAATGTCCCTGCGTTTTGTAAACATTAGCTTTAATAGCTATTTACAGAGTGGCCAAAAAGTATAACAATATTAAGTTTGAATTTCCTAAAAGTGAAAAGTGTGTTTTATATAGATATATATAAAGATTTTATTCAGAGTTCATATTTTATTTTAATGTCATTTTATTCGTTCAGCTCTGTAGAACATTTGCTGATCACAATGTTTAATTACACTTATACGAGCTATATATTTCTGGCCTAATAATGAAATTGCTAATATTTATCATCAAAAATGGTTTTATTGTTTTTCAAAGATTTCTCCAGCATGATTTATACACTTTTGCATGCGCTTAAACCATTTGTCGAAGCACTTTTTCCACTCCGATTGAGACACCTCCAAAACTTGGTTTTTGAACGCTTCAACAGCATCTTCTGGCGACGAAAATCGTTGACCACGCATTTTTTTCTTGATAAGCGGGAATAAACAGAAGTCATTGTGTGTCAAGTCAGGGCTGTACGTCTTTCAAATTTCTCAGAAGACTTCAGGCAAACAAATTGTGGTGTACTATTCAGAATTGACAGTCCTACGTTGCTAAAGCGGATCAGTCGCCACATGACATACAAGAGACGACATTAATACATCAATCATTCAACTTAAGAATGGCAAAGCTGCTTGGTTACACGGTATCCCTGAAATTCTAAAAACCGATGTTCTTCTAACATGGAACACCTCCCCAAATAGCTTAATGAGGGGTTGATAATAGGGCTACCAAAAAAGGGTGATCTGCAACTAGAGGGTTATAACGCTACTAAATATGATTTATTAAATTATAGCATATCTCCTGCACAAACGCATTTTTGCTACCCTAAGCCTTATTTAAGAAGAGAGCAGGTGACTTTAGACCAATCAGGTATTTTATGGAGCATAAAACAGCATTAGAGTGGTCGTCGAACAATCTACTGAGTAGCTTTACTTTTGCTTTTTGTGGATTTCAAACATGATTTCGACACGTTACATCCCAATAGTATATCGAATGCAGAGGTGTACTTAAACAGGTAATTGTCCTCATAAAGAGATTGTACAAAATTACGAATTGTCGAATTTTATACGAAAAATAGGTTAGCAAAGTAATAAAGATTAATGTAGGAGTACGACAGGGTTGCGTTCTGTTATCACACTTGGTCAACAACAAAGTTCTAGACGTTGAGATAAGTAGCGCTGTGTCTGGTCGACATGGAATAAAGTTGGGTCTCCAAAGGAATCCGGACGATCTTGGTGACGCAGATGACATTTGCCTTTTGCCACATCGAATAACCAAAAACCTTCTAAAGCAAAAATTAAACAGAAAAAATTGAAATGGCTTGATCACAACATTTGAAAGTTGCTGAATGATGAGTATTCGTATTGCGTATCGAAATACCGAAAATCACCTGGAGACGCAAAGTAGAAGCGGAGCTAGGGCAAACTGGAAAAACTTAAAGTGAAATAAAAAAAACCTTGCAAAATGTATACAATAAGTTAGAAAGCATTTGTGTCGGCCCTATGTTCCAACAGGGTTAAAGGACTATGTGGAGTATATTGAAATCTAATGTTGTGTGCTGTTTTTCATTATTTTGCAGCAGGGATCATAAACCCTAAATGATCATATACTTAAGATACAGAAAAAAATACTCTCAAAAGAAGTTAAATCTTATTAACAGGCAAAATACTATGGGACATATCTGTACCTCAGAGGTAAACTTTTGTAATTGAAAGATACAATAAATTCGCTTTCATATCATAATTAATTGTTTGAAAAAATCATGGAATAGTTTCAATAAACTAATTTTAAATTTAATTGTTTGAATTTACAAATTTGTTTATAGGACCATATTCAAACACAAAATTGTCTAATTATGCAAATTAATTGTTTGAATCTGAAAAATTATTTTTTCTGTGTGTATAGATACGAAAATTTTCACTTTAAAACATACCGTTACCTCAATAACCCCAGAATCGAAAGTTTTCCAGTTACATTAATTTATCGCTCAGGTACAGATAAAAACAATAAATTATATTTTAATTTTATTTTTAAAGATTTTTTCTCCCACCGGTATTCTTGCTTAATTTCGTTTAAATTTTTCTGTACAAAATTTGCATTTGCTATTATTTTAATAATTAATTTATTATTTAAAAACAACAAAACATTTAACAGAATTTAAGCAAAACAAATCAAGAAGTTTTCAACAATCCATCCACCTTACCAAGAACGTTGGCATTGTCTCAGTAGAAACCACAAACTGGCTTGACATGGGTGAAGATGGTGATGATGGTGGTGATGATGATGACAGTAAGGTCTGCAGTTTGTTGTTTTTGCTGTTGATGATGGTGTTAGTGCAACGCCTAATTATATGCAACAATAAACTAACCAACAAGCACAACAAAACTTTATTTCCGCTTCTAACTCTATTAGCATTAAGTTTTATTTTAAAAGCGTACGGAAAAAACACATAAAATAAGCGGTTAGAAAGTTTTGTTGCTTAGTTAGTCTCGAAAGGAAAGCAAAAAAAAAAAACAAAGAAACTAAAAGAAAAAAACTTTAATTTATTTAATTTTACAATGGCAACACCTTTATTTTTGAGGAAGACAAAAACCGGAAACAAACTAAAGCCTGACAGACAAACCAGGCAGACAGCTAACCAGGCGTTGTAGCTAAGAATATGCTTTGGTAACCTTTATCACTATAGTTGCCACAAAAGATAAGTTTTTTAACGCTTTCGCTGTTGTTGTTGTTGTCATTGTTTTTAAGTGAAAAATGCAAATGTGTAAATTATTTCTTTCAAAAGAAGACAAAACACACTCCCATGCACATGGACATAAATGAAGAAACTTTTTCTTGCGCCGTCATTAAGTAGTTAGAAAAACGTAACAAAAGTGTTTTAAATTAAAATGTTATGTGGAGGCAAAATGTAAAAGTTTTCTTAAATTTTGTATGTTAAAAATAACCTACAAAACAAAAGAACTTTTTGTAAAAGTAGTTATTATTATTTTAAAAAAGGTACTTAGAAAGGTACTTTAAAAACCCCTTTTTTGGAGGCTTTTCAGGAATCATTTAAAAGGTATTTTTTAAAAGGATCTCTTTTAAAACTTGTTTTGTTTCTTTTTTAAAGTACTTTTTTTAAAGAGTACTTTTCTTTATGGGTTCTTTTTTAAAAGCAAATTATTTTAAAAGTTAAGAACGCACAAGATATTTTTGCGGTATTTTTCAAAGCTACATTTTGTAAAGGGTTTTTTGTTTTTTTAAATACTTTTCTAAGTGATAGTTTTGGAAAAGTACTTTTTATTTTTTTTAATGTATTTTTAAAAGATGATATTATTTGAAAAATTTTTTTAAATATTTATTAAGCTACTTTTTCAACGACTCTTATTCAAATATAATTTATTGAAAGTATTTTTTAAGAAAATATTAAAAGGTAATATATAATTAAAAAACGGGTACTTTTTAAAGGATTTTTTTGGAATTTTGTTTTTGGTTTTTAAAAGAAACTTTTTAAAAAAATCATGACTTTTAAAAAAGGTACTTTCTTGAAAAGATAGTTTTTAAAGGTACTGCATATTCCCCTCTTTAATTGAGTGTACTCTTAGAAACTCGACTTACAACTCCTCGTGGTGGCAGCTTGTATCAGACCAATAGTTAGTCTTGCCTCTGCTAGCAAGGTTGCTAATCTAGCTCGAACGGAGAACAATGAAACGACATACGCTAGGGAGCTTGGTTGTTGGTATGTGGATTATAAATATCGACCTTTAGTTTAAATATATAAAAAGCTGACCTTTCTCCTTTCTTCGTGAGAATTTTACAAAATCTAATTTTGTTAAAAATAAACAGGGTCATGGGAATAGAGAAGGACAAGTTACTCTCGCTAAAAGTGGAAAGAAACTTAAAAGAACTTTAAATAAGCAATCGGAGGAAATGGACGAAAACACCTCGCAAGAAGTAAACGATTTACCCCCTTATTCATAAACGTAAAATAAAGTTATGGCAAGCTTATAAAACAGATTTCCGATACAAATTTCGTACAATAAGCCCTTCATAAATTTATTAATCGTTTATGAATAAGGGGGTTAATCTTTTAATCTTAAAAGCTCGTCAGTACACGCTAAGAAAAAACATGGTTATGGTATGGTCACAAGAACCACCTCATATGGTTGCGATAAACAACTTATAAGTAGTTATTTTAAATATTACTATGGTCACGACAAACAAGTTTCTATTACTATTTGATTATTAAATGGTTCCTACTCCCATAAAATGCAATATGGTTGGTTTGAACTATATAATTTTTAAGCCACAAACAAAGTTTTATTAAGGTTTATTAATATTCGACAAAAATATGGTTCTAACATAAGAATATTATTATGCTAACAATAATATGGTTTGACTACAATCATATAAATCAATGATAATATGTTGTTCTTAGATTATGGTTACCTCAACCATATTATTTCTTTGCGTGTATAAATAACAGAAAGTAGATTGGATATAATAAAGGCTGTTAGAAAGTTTAAAAAGCCTGGAAGAGTATAAGATGGTAGAGTAAATTATGTGTGAGTTTTCATACGTGTTCGATTTTGACATTATCTTATCAATTGTTTCAAAACGCTTTCCTTTCATTGGAAGGAAAAAGTCGCAGGGCGTAAAATCTGGTGAATAAGCAAGATTTTTTTTTTACCAAAAAATCACGAATAACCATTAATGTGTAAGCTGGTACAATATCGTGATGCAGAATCCGTGATGTTTTTTTCCAAATTACCGATCGTTTGAGCTGTATTGTTTCACGCAAACGTAGTATTACTTGTAGTAATCTTTATTAACCGCACGACCTGTAGGCAAGAAATCATGATGCACCACGCCATTGAGAATCGAAGAAAACAGGGAGCAAAACCTTCACATTTGATCGAACTTGGCGTGCTTTTTTCGGTCTTGGCTCATCTGGCCGCTTCCACTGGGATGATTCGTCATAGGTATGACCCTTTTGAGCAAACCTGGATCACCGTTAATGTCTTTTAACAACTTCTAAGCGATACTTATGCCATTGCTTTTGCTCAAAATTTAGCAATTTTCGATCAAACTTCGCTGCCACATGTTTATTGCTCGAAACATTCGAGAAAATTGCCTGGCATGAGCCGCTTGATATGCCAAAACATCCTCTGCAACTTCCCTAATAGAGACTCGACGATTTTGCAAAACAATTTTCTTCACTGTTTCAATGTTTTCTTCACTTGTTGACGAACTCCAGTAAAGCCCTTGTACCACTTATAAAAACATTTTTGAGACAAAGTGACTTGTCGAATGCCACGGTCAATATTTGAGGTGGCTTGGCGCACTTTCGCACCATTTTACATATTCTTAGATCCATTTTTATCAAAATTAAAAAATCAAAGAACACATACAAACGTGACTAACCTTTTCAGTTGTCAACAACAAACTACTAATTCAAATTGACTAATAATGCCAACATGTGACTAACACCTTTTCCTTTGAACAGACTCCTATTAAATATGGATGCTATGAGGGACCTTAGCATTAGACAAATGTTATAAGAGACTCGGTGATGATATATGTAAAAGTTCAACCGTTGCTAGCCGACAGTGTGAAATCACCAAAGTTGAGAGCGAAGGCTAGTAAGACACCAAAATTAATAAAATCTAAGTCATTGATTAAAATCAAATACCAGGAATTATTAAGGGACGAAGCGAGTTGAAAAGTGCCCCAATAAGTTTGTCATCTTCGTCTTTATATTCACCACAAAAGTATATAGACGGTACTTTTTGTTATAAGCACTTTTTTAAAGTACCTTTTTTCTTAAATGTATTTGAAATGTACCTTTTAAAAGGGAATTTTTAAAGAGTTTTTTTTAAGTGCTTCCTTTAAAGGTACTTTTTTGAAAAATGTTTTTTCTTAAAAATTTAAAAGACACTTTAAAGTAATTTTTAAAGGTACTCTTTTCTAAAATATACATTTCTAAAAGATATTTTTTAATAAGGTACTGATATAAAAGAAAATTCTTAAAAAAAAGACTTGTAATTTAACTTTTGTTAAAAATTATTTTTTTAAGTACTTTTTATAAGGAACTTTTTGTTGTTGTAGAAATTAGTTAGAAAAATGATTACAACTTCTAAAGGTTTTACAAAACTATACCTTTTCTAAAGTTACCTCAAAAAATACCTGCAAATATTCTACATTGCAAGTAAGACGATCCCCAAAAAAGGTATTTTACATTCAAATGTTCACTGGTCTACCAGCTGACTTTTATACTCACATATTTAACGATTAAAAGCACAGAAAAAAACCCAACAGTTGTCGTTGCGGTACTTAAGCGAAATATTCAATTA
Source organism: Phasia obesa (assembly GCA_949628195.1). Lineage (NCBI taxonomy): Eukaryota > Metazoa > Arthropoda > Insecta > Diptera > Tachinidae > Phasia > Phasia obesa. The sequence goes on along the minus strand of OX451219.1, from coordinate 116,896,654 downwards.
AGCAAAACTTTAATTTCATTCCTTTTTTCATCCTCAGCTTAAGACATGCAAAATTGTTAACTTTATTTTTACTTCTATAAACTATTTATACGGCAAAGGGCTGCGTTTGAAAAAAAAGGGGGAAAATAGAATTTACATCCATGCTACGAGCACAAAAAGGAGGAATATGTAAAATAGTTTCAAAAGGTGAAATTATCACAAAATTTTTTGGTTAGAGAATATTAGCCTGCTATCAGTTACATTGACACTGCTAGCAGGCTGTTCTTCCTACTCTTTACTAATTTTGGCAAAATGAAAAAAGTTTAAAAAAAACAACAAATAAAAAATAGTTTGTGAATTTTAAATTTATAATTTATGAATATATGCGGTCTTTGTGGTTGTGTTTTTGTTTCTGTTTTTGGAAAAATTTTTGTTTATAAACAATTTTATTAGTTTGTAAGTTCACGGACGACAATGTGTTAGAAAATTTTAATTAAATTTAAATAAAATTTATGAACAAATTTTGTCGTTTTGTGAAAAGTTGTTTGTTTTGTCTATTTAATTCAAATTCTTTTTTTTTTTTAATTTTATTTCAAACTAAAAATTCTTAAAACGCTTTGTGAAATTAGGCTTGTGGCTTTTCTACTCAACTATCAGCCATGTCACAGAGCTAAATTCCGTTCGGAAGTGAAATTGATTCCGTACTTTGCTTCTCTAGTAAACGTAAAACGAAAAAATAATTCGGAATGAAACCACTTGCAAATTGCTATGTAAAATTAATATTTTTTAGCGTTTTTAGCCGCATAAACTATGCAGGACATCGTCTTATTAAAATTCTGCTACATATCATCAATCAATTTACTGCTGTGATTAAAGATATTTCGGGCATTTTTGTTAAATATTTACTGACAAATATTTTTATGCCTTTCAAAAAATTAATTTATTTAAGCATTTTAGACATTTCGTAAGGAATTGAAATTATTTCGTAGTTATCATTTCGATCGGAATGGTTTTAGCTTCCATAGATTCCGTTCGGTTTTAGTAAATCTAAAAAATACAAAACCACTTTTAATGTACTATTACATATTGAAACATAACAACAAATGTGAGAAAACAAAAAATAGATGCTTTGAGAGATAATAAAAATTCAAGAAATAAATCTTACAACAGTTTGTAGTCCGAAACCTCCCCTACACTCCAATACTCCATTATATATGCGCCGAATCGTCTCCTTGGGTCTTGTGTCCTATAACTTTTGGCGGACTCTGCCAATAAAAAAAATATGTCCTAAATAAAAATACTTTTAAAAAATGTTAGCTATATTTTTTACCTGATATGCCCACAGATCTGTCTGGACATTTTAACAATATACAGAGAAAGTCCATTTTGGACCACCCTGTTCGCTGTGATAATGTTGAAATAAACCAGTAATATTTTGGCTCCCGAGGTAGTCTGGTATTTACTTTCAAAGGAGTAATATAACTTTGAAATCGGTTACCATAAAAAATGATTTTTGGTCCCATTATCAAAATATGTACCACAGTGCGGGGGCTAAATTTTGGCATTTTCTGACAAAATTTAAGTTAAAAACTTTTTACTAAGTATTAGTTATAATTGTTACTGAATATTTAAGACATAAAAAACCCTTTTTAGCTTGGTTTATTACTTCACTTTCATAACAATATTCAAATAAAAATTAAAATGTATTTTAAACCCTCCATTACATTTTTTCTTATCAGTAGATTTTACATTTTATAGCAGAAATTAAAGACAAAAGTCACACCGATCGGAATGGTAACTACGGAATCATTTCAATTCCGAACGGAATTTGTGACATGCCTGTATAAGTAGTATAAGGTAAAGTATAGTAATCATGAAAAAAATCGAGGTCGGGATTTCGACGGATTTATACGTTTAGAGGTCACCTGAATCCATTTTGGCTATTTTAGCGATGATGTCTGTGGTTAGGTGTGTGGGTGGGTGGGTGTTTGTGTATGCCACTATTTTTGTGGAGTTTGTATAGGTCATCAAAATAAAATTTAGTATGTGCCTTTGGTATAGGGAGATGAAGAGCTGTATAGTTTTTGTGCACAATCGCGAGGGGAAAAGGGGTAGTTCTCTCACTACCAAATTTTGTGAACGCTCTACAGGTCATACCGTATGGCATATTAATACAAAATTTAGTATGTGCCTTTGGTATATGGAGATGAAGAGCTGTATAATTGGGCATAATCGGGAAGCGGCAAGGGGTTGTTACTTAACAGCCCAAATCGAAATAATAAATTTTTCGATTCAAATATACATTGAACTTAAATTCTTTATGTAATATATCCATAAAAAATCTGTTTACATTAGGTATGGTAAAGTCGAGTGTAGGACACTCCAGATTTTTATGTTTAATTTGCGATTTTTACTTCAACTAGTGATATGTTGAGATATAAACAGCTGTCACAATGAAAATTAAAAAAAAAAATTCCAAATTTATGTTTAAAGTGGGTGTGTTGATACATTTACTATATAAATGAGCTACCAACATACTAACGTGAGCTTGAAAAGTCTCCCTTTTTTTATAAACTATCGATCAGTTAAATAACTTTTGAGAATCTTATACATATTTTTAGACGTTTCGTTTTAACTTAGTTTAAAGAGTTTTTTTTTTGTAAATTTTTTAATATTCCATTCGCATCCATAGCTTCACTTAGATCTGACTTACGCGGTCTCATATAATAAACATTTTCAGAGCTTGGGCAAAAGCACCGCTACATATGGAAGCGAAATATGGATTTACACAGCTATACAGAACTTCTAAGCTTAATTTATAACACTTTTATACGGTTAAAAATGCTTTAAAAAGCCAACAAGATACATTTTGGCGTTCATTTAGTAAACAGAAAATCTTCCAAGAAAATCTGTTTAATAATATAAAATATTAGTAATACGCTAGAAAGTATCAATAATATTTCAGTTCATACTTGAATTAATTAAATAAAAAATAAATATTACTTATACGTATCGATTTTCTACAGATTATATTTAAAATATAAATAACGTATACGCCATGATATACAACCACTAATTGCGGATTGTACCTATACTGTAGTACAACCTCTGTAATATGAATAGCCAGTAAAGCGGATACTTACATAGCCCGGAAAACAGTATTTTTCTTAGATTTTTTTTTTTATTTTATACCACTATACATAATACACATATTTGTATGTAGTTCAATAAATATATCGCGAAGTTACTTATCTGTACTTATTTCGCAGCCCATTTTCGCAAATAATAAATAATGATTTTCTTAAAAAATTAAATTTTTTAATAAAGATCCAAACAAATTATTTGGTCGTATGTACTTGAACGATATACCCATGATGAAATAAATTCCATTGGAGTACTTTGACTAAATTAAAGAAATCAACATTTAATTTTTCTAATATTACTACAAATAGAATAAGGAAACCTATTATGAAAAATATTAAATTAATATTTGTTAATTATTCATTACTAAATTTTATCTTTACTAAAGTTTTACATTTTACTTATGTTTATTTTTAATTTTAAATATTCCATAATTTTAATCATAATTATGGTATAATTAAAACTCAAAAAAATATGTATAATTATTTTTTATCCATAAGTGTTCAACAGTGTTTTTTGTCACACGCACCTGCCTGCACCCATAGTCTTCCAAGGTAATCTGTTTATTAATATAAAATATTTGTAATCGACAAGAAAATATGTCAATTACATATATTCCCGCGTATACTTTCTATTTAATTAAATCTGAACTAAAAATATTACTTATACGCACAGTTTTACTGCATGATCTCATATTAAAAATATAAATAACGTATACGCCACGACATGCAACCACTTATTGCAGGCAGGCAAATTCTACTACAAGGCACTAAATACTGCTACTTGTTTTGCAGCCTCTAACTTCCCACAAATATTTAAAACTATTACTACACATATTAAGAGGAAAATGTTCTTATTTATGTTAAGTTTAGGTAGACTGTGGTTTTGCTCTAGAATTTCATTAAGAAATATTTAAGTGTTAAAGGGAAATTAAAGTGTGTGCAAGGAAGATTTAACTAGAAAAAATGTATAAAAAATATTGCTTGGCTAGAAAAATTTTCAAAATACAGTTTCAATATTTTTGTGTCTACAAATATATGCTCGGCATTGATTTTTAATAGTTTTTTTTTTCAAAATATTCAGCATATCTATGTCGTAAATAATCAATGCGAAAAGCAACAATGAAACGTAAAGATTTTTTCCAAAATAGCCCATAACATCAAGAGTTAAGTGTTCCATGCTACAAAAAAATCAAAGGACAATTTCTGTTGGTTAACAACTGTTTGCAAAGCTTTATTTAAACTGACTCTCTGATCCAATAATTCTAGAAGGTGAATAATCGGATAAATAACAAAGTTTTGATTATATTATTCTGAATTATTTACTGCCTACAATAATCAGTGCTGACGAACCACCAGAAGCTCTACAACAGAATAGATTATCAAAAATGTCAAAATATTTTACTTTCGAGTGGACATACCCGAATATTTTTGTTTAGGTAGACCACGTACAAAATTTACTCTATCGATGTCAATTAAACTAAAATTCCTTTCGTTACATAATCCATGGCTAAAACTCTAGATTAATTTTAAAGTCATTTCCCGAAGAAGGCGTCGACGTGCTGTGCGGACTTCAAGGAGGCCACCAATTTAATTATTTGTGAAATCAGCAATGAGCACTGCCATGCTTCATGAATCTGCTTTGAAATATTTAAATATCAGACTGCCTTGCGCGCTGTATTTCGCTCTCCTTTTCACAGTCTTCTTATTGAAAATAAGGCATAAAATGGATTTGTTTAAACAAAAGACTAGTCCAATTTTATACATCCTCTGGAGTGTCATATAGAGGTGAATAAATAACTACTTATAAAATAAAATAAAAATTGTATATTTTTTAGAAAAAATTCCATTTGAAAAACGAGAATTGCATATTTTATTACCATCAATAACTGACGGTTCAGAGTCTCTAACCTGCTCAACAATTATAGTTCAAAAAGGCGGTAAACTTATCCGAACTAGGTGCACTACCCACTTACTGTTGCAACTTTTAAGCTGATTTATTCATGATAATTTTCGAAGAAAAAATCGATGCAATGCATAAAAAAAATACATTATATTAAGAAATAGTCTTGCTTCAGTACACGCTACACCAAACATAACATAGGACTCTAATAATTAAAAATATCAACAAAAAAAAAAACACTAAAATAATATAAAACTAATGTGGGTCCCATCAAACGTTGGTATTTCTGTCAAATAATTTGCCGACTCAGCTGCTACCCGATAATTTAATCACTTAATTGACCAAATCCTATCTAAAAATATCATGTATTTTAAGATTTTCTTATCTGCAGAATAAATTTCAGAATTATAACTCGAGCTATACCGAAGTTATAAATAAATAATTTTTATCCACTCATACCCCAAAGCATATATTCAAAAGCTTTTTATAAAGTGAATTTTATTAAGACGTGATTATGTTGCACTAAAGGACCGATATGGCTCAACTCAGTGTTTTTTTCGAGCTCACAACAATTATCATTAACTAAAGAACAAACTCTTTCAATAAATTAAAATTGCTAAAACTTCGTGGACACACTTCTGTTCAACGAACCCAAGAAATTGTTGCATATAACCAGCTGCCATTACATTTTACTCTTTCAAAGCTTAATAACAATATTTTAAACTATAAAATATTATTGCTATTACAACTGTGAATTTTAGTGGCGCTCGTTAAACCATTTACCCAAGACCTGGCCAAACTATAGAAATATAAAATAAAAAAAATGCATAAAATAAAAACTCAGAAAAAAAACGAAACAGGAAAACGATGTCTACAACGAAAAAGCTAAAACGGAAGTACGCAATGAGGGCAAATAACGGTCATCAAGGAAAATGTGTTTAAGTAGCAAAAGGACTCGTAAACATTAAACTAAAAACAATAAAAGTAACTAACAACTTCAATAGCAGCAACAAAGAAGAAAAATTTTTATAAAAATATTTAACATTTGAAAATTTCTTACAACAATGGGAGCAAGAAGAAAGAGGTTAATAACAGTGTAAGGACATCATAGATTTTTACAACACATTAGTAACATTTCATTGGTTGGTGGTGAAAGTATAAAAACTCTAATACAAATAGAAAAAGGCGAAAGGCGAAAGGAAAAAAACACACACACAGAAAACAACAACACTGTTCCAAGTTAGAAATATTGCTTAATAAAAACGCAAAAGTGTATGAGTGTAAGTGTGTATGTGTGTGTGTGTGTGTTAGTTTACAAAACATTTCCGGTGTTGGTTTTAAAATTCTGTACATGTTTGTGTATGTGTTGCTGATGAGCTCATGTTTGTTTGCTTGAGTAGCTGTGTGTATTTGCAAATGTCTGACAACTACGGATGTGGCAAGTGTCCATTTGTAAATGTTTCACTTTTTTGTTTCGCTTAATGTTTCTGTTGTTCTCATAGTTGTTATTTTTTTGTTTTTATTTTTTAGGTTGTTGCATTTTATTTATAATTCATGAGTGCCATTAGTTTCAATAATGACACTCACAGGCCTGTTATTTTATGTCTGTTCACTATGGATTTTGCTTTGGTTTTACTTTTTCTAGCTTTTCAGTTGCTTTCTGGTGTTTTAGGATTTTAACTAGAATTTTATTATTATTCGTTTATCGTGTCTGCTACTTGGTAAAAGTAGCAGAATAATTGATTTCATTTATAAGTTTTTAGTCTACGAAAATAATTTCATAATTTTTCAAACATTTTTCTACATCTATTTTCTGTTTATAAAATGTATAGCATAAACGCAAATCAGTTAGAGTTTTAATTTAATAAAAAACAATAAAAGAAATGTTTAAACTCTGTAATGCTTATAAATAAGCAGATTTGGGGGATGTCAATTACAGCTTGTAATTAATTACACAGGCAATTACGCAATTAAATGTATTTGTAATTGGAATTTTTTAATTACAATTACTTATAATTATTTGTTATTGTAATCGAAATTTTTTTAATTACACATTACATGTAAATTTATAAATTACAATTATTTGTAGTTCGTAATTGGAAATTTTCAATTACAAATTATTTGTAATTGTAATTAAAAAAAAACAATTATAACTACATGTAATGAAAATTTTGTAATAGAATTGTAATAGAATTTTGTGTAATTGAAAGTAATGATTATTGCCCAATTACAATTACTTGAAAATTAATGTAAATAATTACATGTAATGTGTAATTAAAAGCTTTCAATTACAAATTAAAAGTAGTTGTAAGTGAATTTAGTCCCTGATTTAACTACAATTACCTCTAATGTGTAATTGGGAATATGCAATTACAAATTACCAGCAATTTCAATTGTAATTGAAATGTAATTGACTCTCTCCATGTCTACAAATAAGACAATAATAAATAAAATTAAATTTTTCCGGTCTTTTTTTATAGGCGAAGAACTTTAAATTAACAGCACTATTTGCTAAGACACATAATTTGAAAGTTTTTGGTTGTATTTGGACTAGTTTGGATTATAAATTTATCATAAATAGACTCACGCTAGAGCAAAATTCGTAAATTATTCAAATTTATGCTCCTAAATCATCCATTATTATGTTCATTATCGTCCTTCAGAGCGATTAATTCGAGAAACTAATCCCATTCGCAATACATTTACCCTTAACGATAATACGAATCCTACAAAGATAACTGCGCAAAGAACAAGCGACCATTGATCTATATGTCTTCACACATAACGATGGCCCGAACCTTACAGTCCACGGTGAGAGGTGTAGAGATATACCAAATAATTCAAACTACTGCTAAAACTAGAAAACTACTCCATACTATAAGTCTTGACTATAATTTAAGATTATTATCAAGGTTTCAGTTTAAAAAACAATAAGTCAAGACTATAAATTTATACTGCAGTCAAAATCACAGTCAAAACTATAGACAAGACTATAGTTAATACCATAGCCAAACTTCATTAAGAATATAAGTCTATAGTCAACACTTTATAACTATAGTTATAAATAAAATTATAAATATACGAATAGACTATAAATACTACAAATCTGGACTATAAATCCAGACAATTATAAAGGCTATAGTCAAAAATAAGAATCATATAGTGAAGTCTAAAACAAAGACTATAAGGTAAAACTATAATCAAGATCATAGGCAGTTCTACGGGAAATGACTATAGATCTTAAAAACAATGAAAATTAGAAGCCACTACAAATACAATATTATAATCAATATTGTAGTCAAAAATATAGTCACGACTATGTAGGTATCCATTTATTATTTCTTCATTAAATCAATAAGATTATGGATCTAAGTTATAGGGCCAATGCCTAAGCTTCAAATACGGAAATAATTCAGACACCAAGAAAATATTCTATGAATAATCATCGTGGTATATTAAATAAATCAGTCAAGCGCGAGTTAGTCTCACACACGTAGGGTTCCGTACTATGTTTAGTAAGCCTTTAAAAACTCAAGTTTTTAATTTTTTCATGTGTTATCGGGCACCCTTTACTTTTTAAAATCAAAGTCATATTCGCGAAAATTCAATCGCTATTGGAACACCCTTTAAATTTTAGGAATTATTGTTATAATGTCCATGGTAATACACTTTCTACAAAAATATCAGGCCTACCTATTGCGGTTCAAAAAATAAGGTAATATACGTGAAAAACATGTCACTGATGGATCACCCTTTAGTAATTAGTAATTGTTACAGTGTCCGAAATACAACATCTACTGTAAACAATTCAAGAGTCTACCTATTACGGTTCAAAAAATAAGGCAATTTAAGTAAAAATCATGTCTCTGTCGGAACACCTTTTAATTCTTATTATTTTTTATAGTTTCCATAGTAATAAACCTCTTGTAAAAACTTCAAGAGTCTACTTATTATCGTTCAAAACTAAGGTCATATACACGTAAAGTAAGTCACTTTCGGAACACCCTTTAATTTTAAGGTTTAATTTAATAGAAAGCGAACATACAGTTAATTACTGTTTGCAAATTTTAAGTGGTTGCCTCCTATAGCTCAAGAAATAAAGACATAACGGCAAATAACACCGCACTTTCGGAACACCCGATAAGTTTTAGTATTTATTGCTATGCTCTTGAAATTTTCACCTTCTGGTTTTCACCTATTATGGTTCAAAACTTAGGCCTATTAGAACACCCTTTAATTTTTAGGTTTATTTTTTTAGACTTGTTTATAAAGCTGAGTTCGGTTCGTTTTAATTACTGTTTGTAAATTTTTAGTGTATGCCTCCTGCAGTTCAAGAAATAAACACTCATTCGTGAATAACACCTATCTATCGGAACACCCTATAGGTTTTAAACTTTGCAACTATAGCGGCCACAGTTATACACCTTCTGTGAAAATTGCAAGCGTTACCTATTATGGTTCACAATTTAGGCTTTATACATGCAAATTACACCACTATCGGAACACACTTTAATTTTTAGGTTTATTTTTGTATACTTGTTTATATATCGAACTAAGTTTTAATTACTGTTTTTAAATCTTGAGTCTATGCCTCCTACAGTTCACGAAATAGGCACATATTCGTGAATAATACCTCTCCATCGGAACACCCTATAAGTTTTAGTATTTGTTGCTATACATCATCTGTATATTTCAAGAGTCTACCTATTACGGTTCCAGAGATAAAAGGCGCTGACAGATGGACAGACGGACAGACGGACAGACATTGTAGCCAAAACAATAGGGTTACGTTTTTACACTTTGTGTACGGAACCCTAAAAATCAAATATTCTCAAGATCTCAACACATAACAAAGGTAGAAAACATGAAACTTGAAGAAGCTATAAACACCTAACCCTGTTACATCTAAACGATTCGACTAAGAGAACAAGTAATTATTATTAAGTTATTGATAAAATTTAAATAAAAATGTTTTGAAACTATTAGTATTGCTGTTTCTTTGTTGACTTGGTGGAAGATTGTTCCAAAGACGAGCGAAATGTACATAAAATTGCCATTCAGACACTAGACATTGATGCCGAGGTATTAAAATATTTTAGTTTCGTGGCGATTTAGAAAAACATAATTTTTTAAATAAATATCTGGGTATTTGACTATTTTTTATTTTATGAAAAAAAGTAAGAGTACGGATTTTAACCAAGTTTTCAAAAGAGACTTCATACAAAGAAAACGAAACAGAGGAGACCTGATCAAATATTCTTAATCCATAAACATATCTTATAATATTATTAAACAATACATTCAGTTTTTTCTTTTACTAACTGTGTCACAGCTTCTAAACGTGAGCATAAAACGTCTTGTTAGACTAATGTTTAATAATGAATTGGTCTCTTTTTTCTTGCACTTGATATCATGTGTATACAAATATTGTTGTGCTTTTAAATAAAAACATACAACAGCATTTGCTCTTCTTCCAACCAATGCAATATTTGTTGTTGTTTGAAATAAAATTTCAGTAGTGAATATTTTGTTTCAATAGTGTCTCTTGATATAAAATACTGTTATAGCAGACAACATGTATGTAAATGTATGATGTTAAAAGCAAGGGTTTGTACTTTGTATTTTAGTTATTTTATATTAATTTGCGCGTTGAGTGGTTGAAAATAGAAAACTGTAGTAGATTGAATTTTTTTAACTTTTATTGATGAATAAAAAAATCTAATTTAATTTTTTCTCTCAAAAATCAGAGATTTTACTCTCAAGAAAATTTAAGTAAAATGAACTAGTGAACAATATGAAATGCTCAGCATATTTATTGCACTTGAAAAAACTATCCGTTCAAATCAGGTGCACTGATTTTTGCACTGTTTGCTCTCTTGTTCTCTGTACTTACTGTTTAGTAATATTCCCCTACACATACAATCAATATTTGCGTTTCAGAAACATGCAATACTGTACACTTTTTAACATCTTGCGCTCACGTTTAATTCACACCCATACATCAGAGAAGGAATCAGGTACGTTTTGGCAAGTAAGGCCCTTATTCTTAATGGAGTGAAATATTGTGTGGACCAGATAGCTCGAAGCTTTGCCAACCAGTGAGTTGATATGATCATTCCATGTCAAATTGCAATTAAATGTAATACCCAGATTTTTCGCAGTGCGAACAATTTCAATTTGTTCACCATTTAACACACTATCTTCGGAAATGTTGGGAATTACGCGTTTTTAACCGACTTCAAAAAAAGAAGGAGGTTATCAATTCGTCTGTGTGTTGCTTTTTTTTTTTTTTTTTTTTTGTATGTTTGTGCCTTCAGAACTCGGTCATTTCTGAACCGATTTTCAAAATTTTTGCACTATTACAAAGGTTATGGCTACAGATTGGTCCCATTTTAAAAGAAGTTCAAAAGTTTAAAAATTAAAGGGTGTCCCCATACAACATACATGTTTTTTACGTGTATTATGAACTTTATAGATCACCAATTTAAAATTAAAAAAAAGTGCGTATTACTGTAGCTCCCAATAACAAAAAGTAATTAAAAAATAAAATTAAAAATTAAAGGGTGACCCCATAGGTGACTTAATTTCACCTTTATTCTCCTATCTTTTGAACCGTTATAGACAAACTCTTGAAAGTTGCACAGAATGTTTGTTACTATGTCTCTTATAATAAGTATAAATATTTAAAATTAAAAATTAAAGGGTGTCCCATTAGTTGGTTTATTTTGATATATATATGGCCAAACTTTTGAACCGTTATAGACAGACAGTTGAAATTTACAAAAAACTTGCATTGCTAAGTCCGCTAAAATAACAAGTGTAAAATATGAATTTGGAAATTAAAGGGTGTCCCAATAGTTAATGTAAAAGTAATATATATGGCCAAACTTTTCAACTGTTATAGATAGACAGTTGAAATTTACAAAGAGCCTATATTGCTTAGTCCGCTATTACAACAAGTATAATATTTGGATCTATAAATTAAAGGGTGTCCCCATTATTGATGTAATTTGACCATTATGTCCTCATCTTTGCAACCGTTATAGACAAATACTTGAAAAATAGACAGAATGTTCACTACTATGTCTGGTATAACAACAAGTATAAATATTTAAAATTGGAAATTAAAGGGTGTCCCAATAGTTGATGTAATTTGATGTATATGGACACAAAGTTAAAATTTAAACGGAATCTGTATGACAAAGTCCTCCTTAAAAAGTATTTATATTCAAATTTGAATTTAAAGGGTGTCCCAATAGGTGACGTCATTTGATATATATGACCATATCTTTTAAACAGTTATTGATAAACACTTAGACAGAATGTCCATTACTATATATGTTATAATAAGTATAAATATTTAAAGTTATAAATTACAGGGTGTCGCAATAGTTTATGTAATTTGATGTATATGACAAAACTTTTAAACTGTTACAGACAGATGGTTGAAATTTACAACGAACCTGTATTGCTACGACCGCTATAACTAGTATAAAATTTGAATTCGGAAATTTCAAGGTGTCGCAATAGTTACCGTCTTAAAGAAACATGATTTAAAGTTTGTCTGTTTTGAAGTCGGTTTTTTTTGCAAGAATTATTACATATTACAATATACATTTGGGTTTGCTCGGATTCAAACAGAGTCCATTTGCACTAGCCCAAAGGTAGATTTTGTTTAAATCGGCATTCAGATCTAATATTCAGACATATTTATGCCTGAAGCAATATTTTGAAATGGGCAACTTAGAGTGAGTTGTACGTCATCTGTATATAAATAGATTTTACTTTTAGAAAGCTGATTTGGCAAATCGTTTGCATATAAAGAAAATAAAAGAGATCCTAAAATAGAGCCTTGAGGCACTCTTTTAATAAGGGATAAGCAATCTGACCATGCATCATTTACAAATACCGATTGTGATCGGTTTGAAAGATATGATGATATAAGTCTCGCTGATGTGCTCGTAAATCTAAAAAAGTGTTTAAGTTATTCAATGAGTATGTCATGGTCTACCATATCGAAAGCCTTAGAGTGGTCCAAAAACTTCCAAAAAAAGAAGTTAATGTATCCATTTTCTAATCCTTGCCGTATATTCTCACTAACTTCCACAAGAGCTGTAATGCAGCTATTACTCTGGCGAAAACCAGATTGCATACTAGAAAGCAAATTATTATATTTAAGATATGCAGTCATTTGTTTATATAAAAGTTTTTCCAAGACTTTCGATAGAAAACACAAGGTCTGTATTCCCCATTCGACTTAGGTAATGGCACAATTTTTGCATGTTTCCAGTTTAGTGGATACTCACTTGACATTATGATAGTATTAAATATATGGGTGACATACGGAAGAATCAAGGGCAGCAGTATTCTTATAAATTTTGGACTTTAGACATAAGATATAATTCAAAATTTAATTATACTGAAAATATAATAATATAAAAAAAACATTTATGATTCATTTTGCAGAACTTCTGTGTTTTTTTGAAACTGTAGCATTTTTAAAATTCGTTGCAAAAAATATATCTTTTGTGTATATAAGTCAAGTGCAAGGTAGAGAAAAATGCCAAAGTATAATCTATAATTACACATAGCAACAAAGATAAAAATACACGGACAGTATAGGTTCAATGCAACTACCAAAGGGTAGTAAAACCCTATACTCAGTTTAGTGAATTTGGTGACCAATTTTAACTACACACGTTCAGATTGTATTAGTGTGTTAACAAAAGTCGTTCACTATTACAGAGGCTACAATTTTCCCATATATTGTTAGGGAATATTTAAGAGTCCCTGTAAGTTATGCTGAAAAATTAAAAAAAAAATATGTTTTAAATTAAAATTAAAATTAAAATTAAATTTGTTAAAAAAAGGACTGGAGTAAATAATTTTTTTGGCATAAAATATTAATAGAATTTTTTTCAACGAATACTCAGCTACATTATTGGTAAACAAAATTAAGCGTTATAACTTAATATGAATGAGATATTAGACAAAAACTTATGACACCTTTTTTGAAGAGACCACTGATTTTCAGAATCTTTTGAGGTCCATAAAAATTGGTAACCAAATGCGCCAAAGTGAGTATGGGATTTTACTACCCTTTGGTAGTAAAATCAAACCTATACTGTCAGATCCGTGTATTTTTCGTTAAGTTCTAATTTGGTGCACTGTGTTATTTTTTCCTATTCAATTTGTAGTTTGAAAAGTAGCTACAAAAATTGTCATTTTCCCCTCTCTATAATTACACACACTTAAACGTTACTGTGTGTTAATGTTTTAGACAAACACATTAGAATTTTAAATACTGTTTTTAATATACAACAAAAAAGACAACAAATTCCCTACAAAATTTATTGCGATTTGTGTGTCGTGTCGTAAATATGGCCTGTTGACCATTGGCCATATACAAAGCATAACAACAACTAGAAAAAAAATATTCTCGACAATGCAATTTTGTGGTTAGTAATTTTTATATTGTGTTTTCATTGTAGTCGCTTTGCGCTATTCTAACAATTATTCTATTTTCAGCTTGTTAAAATAAAATCTCTGCTCAAACCACAAAATTAAAAATTAGTCATTGTTACAGCAAACATATTTTAATTTCGAAAAAAATAAAAAAAAAACATTATTTAAACAAAAAGCAAAATGTTGACAATACACAATTTTAAATAACTAGAATATTTGGAATAAAAGGTAATTTAATAATTTGTTAACACGCACTAGCCCTCACGTACACACACACGCACATTAGCATACAATAATGTACACAAATATTTATACATTTAAATATAAATTTTCTAAAATATTTATTTTAATTAGTTGCATTTTAAATGATTTATTGTTCATTGGCCTTTATAACATTTAGACAAGGATTTTGTTATAAATTATTTAGCAACAAATAAATGTTTTAGACACATTATAGTGTTTTTTTTTAATGTAATTTTTGCTAAAAGTCATAAATTATTTAAGGCCAGATTTAACATTTTGTCTGACTCGTCTTTAATATAAAATTTTAGTATAAATTACACTTAGCCTAAAGCTAATGGGTGAAGGGTTAGAGAAATGTTTCCACTATATAGGAGTACGTAACAAAAACAAAATCAAAATCGAGTTTTATTTTTGATTAATTTATTAAATTAATTTAATTTATCTACACATATGTATAATAAAATAGTAACTCATTTCCGTTTGTCTGTCTGCTTTTTATTTGTGTTCTCATCACGTAAAAACTACTACATGGATTTTAACCATTTTCGGCTGAACGCCGGTGCGTTAGCATACAACATTGAGTCTTACGAGCGTTAAAGTCGACTCTATTTGCCCGGCCCCAAGTAGATATTGTTACGGGATCGTGATTGAGCGTATCATTCATGTTTTGCCGCTTGGCCCCAATCTCTAAAAGACTCGGCATTCTGCAGAATGAATACGAATGGCAAATGCTGCTATCATCTGCAAAAGAGTAGATAGGGTTGGAAGTTTGACAGAGAAGGTCATTTAGAAAAATAAGAAACAGGGTGGGAGAAAGAACAGAGCCTTGCGGTAGTGCGATCCCTGAGAAAGCTCGATATAAATCGAGAAAAGCTATCACCGACACCAAAAGCAATAAGTTTTGACAGGAGTGCACCATGCCACACTCTATCAAAGGCCTTGGAGATATCTAGAGCCACCACCTTACTTTCGCCGAAATGGTGAATGGATTGACACCATTTTTCCGAAAGGAAAGCCAGCAAATCCCCTTTAGAGCGCCCCCTACGAAAACCATACTGGCGGTCGCTTAGTAAGCTGTTGATACTTGATACTTGACAAGATGAAAATTTAGCATACCTTCCATTACCTTAGAAAGAGTAGAACAGACTGCAATTGGGCGGTAATTTTCAGGGTTGTTAGCCTCTCCTTTTTTGGGGATTGGCGTTACATTAGCTAACTTCCAGCACATTGGAAACTCACCAGCATGATACAAGGTCCTGAAAAGAGTCGCTAATGGACATGCTAGCGTCGAAGAGCACTGTTTCACTGAAGAGCACTGTTTGCTGGAATGCCATCCGGCCCAGAAGACTTGTTGATATTAAGATCTGCTAAGACCTTTTTAACTGCACGTGCTCGAAAGAATATCTTTGGCATAGTTACTGATACTCTGTCAAGCACGAGTAGTGGCTCATTGCTTTCCGGCAAGTAGGAATTTCTTGCAAATTGACCAGCCATAAGGTTAGCTTTGTCAGCCGGGTCAGTGAATATTTGGTCATCCTTCAAAAGAGTCGGAAAATAGGAACTAGCATTATCCTTTACTCTTTTGACAAATGTCCAAAAGCTCTTACTGCCCCGAGGGGCAGAAAGAACTTTAGCACGAAGACGCTCATGTGGAATTACAATGTTATTGAAATATTATAAATATCTTTTACACAACTTTCCAATAATTTTTAGAATTTTTCAAACTTTTTAGAATTTTATTTAGGGATGGGTACCTTTATATAAAATAAATACATAAACCATAACTGAAGCACTATAAAATCAAGAATCTTACAATTGGTGTGGAATATTTTCAAACCAAAATCGAGCAAAATATTGTCTGTACTCCCAGGACGTTGCGGGCACAGCTAGTCTATACATATAATGAAATAGTAACTTTTTTCCTGTCTGTCTGTGTTCGCATCACGTAAAAACTACTGGATGGCTTTTAATAAAATTTTATGAGGATGTACCTAAGTATTGTGATTCAAATATAGGCTACTTTTTTAATTTAATAATTATTTAGTAATAATTTATTTCCAAGAGAAAGTGTAGAACAATAATTGGAAGTACGCAATTTCACCGATATATGTATGTACATAGTTTTAAGGCCTTTTATTTTTTAAAGCTAAACAGCGTGTTTTATTTTTGAAAGCGGGATATTTTGAAATCCTTTTACAAAGCTTTATAATATTTTTTAAAAATTTAGAATTTAATCCAGGGATGGGTACCTTTATATAAAAAAAATAAGTATACTTGAAGCACTATAAAAGTAAGAGTTTTAAAATTTGTCGTGGATTACATTCAAAGCAGAATTGAAAAAATATTATCAGGACGCCCACAACGTGTGTGGGCACAGCTAGTATTAAAAAAAATTCTTAAAAAGACACAAAAATTATATTTATAAGGCTAGTAGAATTACTAGTCTTTAAGTCGTTAACCACGACTTTTAGTCTTGACTTTAATCTAGTATTCAGTCTATAGGGTAAATCCACGTCAAATCAACAAGGCACTCAAAATGACTAGTTCAGATTTTATTGAAATTTTTTTTTATTTATATTCTTTGACTCCCTGAATCCAAATATGATTTTTAAAAAATTCTATCTCTTACAGTTTTTCCGCTACACAGTTAGAAAAATTGTAAAATGTCGCTTTTTTGCATATGCGCTCGAGGATTAAATATATTCTAAGTCCAGTTCTATAAGTCCTAGAAAGTTGAGTAATAGCTCATTTTAAACTTCTGATCGCACCATGGTCCCACTCTGAAATTTGTATGGCATACACATTAAGCCACGTTAAAAAACAAAGATTTTAATAAAACTTTTTTTTTAAATATCAGATAAAAATTTGTTAAAAAATCTCATGATTCATGATTGATACCAGATTAAAGCGTATGAAATACTCTTTAAAATGAGCTATTACTCAACTTTCTAGGACTTATACAAGGGAGTCAACGAATATAAATAAAAAAAAGTTTCAATAAAATCGGGAGTGGTAAATTTGAAAACATTTTTTTTTTTTGGTTGATTTGACTTGGAATTACCCTATAGTTACACATATGGAATGGTAAGCTAGTCTAAAGTATCGTGTATAGTTCTGTCTATTATCTCGCCTATCAACTATTTTATTATCTAGTTTACAATCACTTTGGTAAAACAAATCTGTAGCCATCTCTGTAGAAATAATATTTTATCAAACTCTTAATACTGTCGTTAAAAAATTATCTGCCAGTATTGTAGACCGATTAAATTTAAGTTACAAATTTCATTTTAATACACATTTGAAACGCTTAAACTATTAATCAAATCCTAAGCTTTCTTGCATTTATTCCTTTGCATTGGCAATGTGCTGCCTAACAACGGTACATTCAAAGAAAGCAAAAAAAATCACAAAAACTCATTAACACGAACTTGAACAGCAAAAATAAAAAACAATAAAATAAAACGTTAAACTGTTAGATATACATACATGCGAATATATTAAAGCAGAGAAATGGTGGGTGAGTGAAAACCAAAGAAAAAAAGAAACAAATGTTTAAATCCCTACCAACACAATACGAATAGCAACCAAAAAAGCTTAAGATCCCTTTTTAATGCCAGCTCAGATACAATACAAAGATACACAATGATAGACTTGTTGTTATATTCACTCTCACATATAAACGTTTGAGTCTCCTAGTAAGTGCTATAACTTAGTATTAGTTGTGTTAGTAAGTATGTATTAGTGTGTGTGCAGTAACTTAGCAGCAAGTTAAAATAAAATTAATGTTGTTGTCTGGTTAAATGTGAAATAATTTGTCATTGTTTTGCGTAATTTGTCTTTAACGTCTAGTTGAGGCAACACCACAACCATCACCAGTTGTAGAAGTAGAAAAAATACTTTTTAAGGGAGAGAATATTAGTGGTAATTTCTCGTTTAGAAATTCTGTGTCTGCATATGAATAGGAAACTCACAAGTACTAAATTAATATACACATACTTTATACTTGGTAAAAATTTCTACTTTGACTTTTAATCTTAATATCCAACACTGTAAACGTTTTTCATTTTGTAACTTTAAGGCTTAAATATCCAAGCAACACATATTTGCAATTGGCAAAAACTAATTCCCTTGATAATGTGGTACAGTGGGGTAGGGTTGTTACTATATGGTTTATACAAAAAATAATTTAGCAAAACAACATATCACAAGCATTAATACTGTTATGTAAAAATATAGCAACAAGAGAATAGAAATATATATAAATATAGAAAACATATTTACGTGTTGCTCTAAAAGTTCGTTTTTTAAAACATAGAGTACTAGTGCATTTCCATTTAAAAAACTTAAATAATAATTTTGCTATAGTCTAGACTATATTTGCTATAGTCTAGACTATATTTGCTATAGTCTAGACTATATTTGCTACAGTCTAGACTATATTTGCTACAGTCTAGACTATATTTCTATAGTCTAGAGTATATTTGCTAAAGACTATACTAATGGGTGTTTTTTATAGAGGTATAGAACTTTAAGTTGCAATAAAACAACGATGGATTATTCGATTGACATGAATTTTATTTATCCGAAAGATAATCTTGTGGCATTACATTTTAAATATGATTTCTGGCATATGAACGCCACGGCTGGCGCGGATGTAGTCCAATCTGGACGTCCAATTTTCGATGAATTTTTCCAACATTTGTGGCCGTATATCGGGCAATAACACGGCGAATGTTGTCTTCCAAATGGTCAAGCGTTTGTGGCTTATCCGCATAGATCAATGACTTTACATCGCCCCACAGAAAGTAGTCTAGCGGTGTTAAATCACAAGATCTTGGAGGCCAATTCACAGGTCCAAAACGTGAAATTAGGCGGTCACCAAACGTGTCTTTCAATAAATCTATTGTGGCACGAGCTGTGTGACATGTTGCGCCGTCTTGTTGAAACCACATCTCCTGGACATCATGGTTATTCAATTCAGGGATGAAAAAGTTAGTAATCATGGCTCTATACCGATCACCATTGACTGTCACGTTCTGGCAACCATCGTTTTTGAAAAAGTACGGACCAATGATTCCACCAGCCAATAAAGCGCACCAAACAGTCAGTTTTTCTGGATGTAACGGTGTTTCGACGTACACTTGAGGATTACCTTCACTCCAAATGCGGCAGTTTTGTTTGTTGACGTAGCCATTCAACCAGAAGTGCGCTCATCGCTAAACAAAATTCGCTTATGAAAATCGGGAACAACGGTAATCTCGTTTTGGGCCTATTTGCAAGCGTTGTTCAGGCGTGAGTCTATTCATGGTGAATTGTCAAACCAAACTGTGAATAAATCACTTGACAGCTGTTAAATCGGTCGCCATCTTGAAAAGTAATGGCAACTTAAAGTTCTATACCTCTATAAAAAACACCCTTTATATTTGGTCTAGTCTACACTATATTTGCTATAGTCTAGACTATATTTGCTATAGTCTACTCTATATTTGCTATAGTCTACATTTGTTAAATTTCTTTTCGAATGGCC